>JARKIC010000202.1:0-380922 GCA_029378375.1 Mycena olivaceomarginata | reverse complement strand
ATCTCCAGGCCCTGGGTATCGTCCCGGGGAGCCAATTCGACACTTTTACTTCACCTATCGAGGTCGTCGAATTCGGTGGACGATACCATAGGCGCGCTGGGCACGGGGCCACTGTCACACTTACACATAGTAGTCTCGCTCCCGGGGTGGAGCGACTTCGGGTGCGTTTCTTGTCTTATACCCCTTCTCATGATAACCAACGACTTCCAATTATGTCTTAGAAGGTGATCCGGCCAAAGCGTCAACATCTCGGCCTTCCCGCGCCGCCGATCGTACAAAGATGAAAAATGCCATAGCTGATGATATAGCGGTCAAGGACACATCCGGCAAAGAAGCGTCGGCGCAAAACAGGCCGATGACTGCCGCTCAGTCAAAGGGTAAGGGCAAGGCTAGAGAAGATGAGAATACGGACCCGGAGGACGACGATTTCTTGGGGAGCGGATCGGACGGTGAAACTAGTGACGAGGATAGTGACCCCTCAATTGAGATCTTGAATTCAGAAGTGAGTTTGCATCTAGACAGTTCGGTCTATTTGACCAGTTCATTCTTACATAGCTGGCCGAATCTCTCCCGACCAAAACCATCGCTGAGAACGCTAGACGGTCGACAAAGGCGCCGCCAAGGAAGAAGAGAAAAGGGGCGGAAGCCTCTTCTTCGGCGGTACATTTTTTCCCGCTTAACCTTGGGCGTGTTTAATTATCGTACTTATATCTCTCCAGCCGGACAATACAGACGGCAATGCAACGATGGCTGGACCATCCACAGCTGGTCAATCTACACCATCTCAGCAACCCCAAGCCCCTGCACCCGCAGCCAAGTCGGTATGTGCTTTCAAATCTCAGGACCCGCTCCGTTCTGATCGTCCCTGCCTACAGAAAAATCCAACTCAATCTATTTGTTTTACGAGGATCCTACCGACTGTGATGCAAAGGGCGAGAAAGACGAGGGTGCTAAATATTATAAATGTTATTTGGGGAATCAAGAGATTGTGAAGCTCACCAAAGGCAGCAACCAGAACACAAACAGTGAGGCACAATTCTTTCTAAGTTTTTAACTTTGTCCCTCACCTTTCTTAGAACTCCAAAGGCACCTCGAGAAGACGTCGGAACCGCAACTTCCTGTTGTTCCAGGCTCTTCAAAAGTGTTCAAGTCCGGTCACAGATCACGAACGCTCCTTGGCATGTGGGACCACCGCTTTGACGCCTGAAATCACAGCAGAATACGTGCGGGAGTGTAAAAAAATCTCGAATGACATCAAGGCGATGTTCGAGAAGCAGGCTGCCGACAAACAGGGTATCTAAATCGTTTCTTGGTTCAACTGCCCCCCTTACTTCTTTCTTGCGCCAGATCCCTTGGAGTCAGGACCACTTTGAAGGTCTGGTCGCGAAATGGGTTGCAGCTTGCGATCAGCCATTCATCGCCGTCAATAAACCCGAGTTTTGTGAGATGCTTCAATACGTGCACCATCATTCCCTGAAGCCACTGAAGATTCCTGGAGACGATAAAGTTAAGTCTCTCATTGAGAGATGAGCGAGGACATGGTCACCTCGCTCAAGAAGATCTCGAGGTGAGTGCTGCAAATTGTGAATTTCTACGGACCGGCTAATGCTTGCCAGGAAAATGAATCAGACTTCGTTCTTTCCTTAGACACATGGACTTCAAGCAACGGCTATGTGTTTATGGCAATCGTTATCCACTACATCGGGAACGATGGGAAATTAGGCACGTCTCCTATTCACTCATTATATACCCTCGTAACTCATTTGTACTCGCAGAGGAGTGTCTGATAGATTTTCGCGAGCTCATCGGCCAACATACTGGGGAAAATATGGCCGCTGCTGTTTGGGAAACAGTAGAAAAGTTCGGGCTCATTGGCCGAGTAAGTGTTCACTTTCTTAGTTATCCCAGACCTGAACAGCAAATAGAACATCACTTTTGTTATGGACAATGCAACCAACAACGATACACTAGTCCAGTCATTTGCCCGCCATTG
This sequence comes from Mycena olivaceomarginata, assembly GCA_029378375.1. Taxonomy (NCBI): domain Eukaryota; kingdom Fungi; phylum Basidiomycota; class Agaricomycetes; order Agaricales; family Mycenaceae; genus Mycena; species Mycena olivaceomarginata. Next base: position 378,929 of record JARKIC010000202.1, on the reverse strand, counting down.
CCAGAAGAAGGGTATTTGTTTTCTCAACCACTGATGGTCGCATGCGATGCATGCCGCACACCATCCATTTATCGGCACTAAAGGTATCTCATTCTCGCACTTGTGTGATAAACTAATCATCACTGGCTTAGCTTCTCGAGGCAATTGGGGCACTTACCAAAGAGGAGAAGCAGGCGGCCAAATCAAGATCACGTACCTCAGCCTATCAAGACTCGGCGACCGAGCCCCTTGGCAGGGCCGCGGACGGCGACATCGGGGACCTCTCGGAGAGTCAAGACGAAGAAGTCTTTCCCCTGAAAGCGTGATAGGCCGTGCCGTTTTTCAAGGTATTCTAGTTCACCGTCGCTAGATATTACTAATCCGACACAAAGCTCCGTAAAATTGTTCGGCATGTTCGATCCAGTCCCCAAAGGCAGAAAAAATGGGAAGCAGACGTCCTGAGAGGCTCTGTGGGAAGCAAGGCACTCATTTTGATCCTCGACGTGAAGACACGATGGTCATCAACACATCAAATACTGCATTCGTTTTTTTTTTTGTTTACACTGTTGCAGACCATTAACTTGAATTGTGCAGGACGCGCCTTGGATTTGCGTAAAGGGATATTCACCTATGTTGGTGAAGATGGTGAGAACCCGGATTTAACTCCATACACTCTTTCCGCGACCGAGTGGGGGGCCTTGACACAGGTCGCGGATTGGTTGGAAGCTTATCGCTTCGCAACAACGAAAATGTCGGCTACCAAGCAGCCAATGCTCTCGACCACGCATGCGTGTTTCCGTTGGCTTCAAGATCACCTGAAAGCCACCATTGCAGCACTACCCCAGTCCGCCGAACCTTACTCTTCGAGACGGTCTTGTTGCTGCACATCGCAAACTCAGCGACTACTACACCAAGTTTGACGAGTCTCGCTATTACTCGTGGGCTACCTGTTTGTTTTCTTGTCTTCTCCATTTTTTGTTTTGGATTTTCATTACTATTGTAGTGCTTGATCCGCATCTTTCATACGAGGGGTTCCGAAGGGATTACACTGACGACCCTGAACTCTTGGCTGGCCTGGAAACAGCGAAGGCCAAGCTGCAGGAACACTACAACACTCACTACGTGAACGCCAATACTGCCGGGTCCTCAGCAGCAGTTACCTCCCGGTTCTCCAGTGAAATTCAATATTTTTGGGAGATATGGTCCACAGACAGGTCCAACTGATAGCGCCAAGAATGAACTGCAGAATATTTCAGGCTCACCAATAACCCTCCTTCGTTCGAGGACACGGATCTGCTCAAATGTGGTACACACGTCACAAGAAATTCCCAAAATTGTATCGCCTTGCCCGAAATATGCTCTGCATTCCAGGTGAGAATTTGTCTTCAATTGGTGTATATCATTCTGACATTGTTCCCCAGGGTCCGCTGTCGCAGTCGAACAGATCTTTTCGGGCGGACGTGACACCATTGGGCTTCGCCGCGTCAGTTCTTAAGGCCGAGACAATTCAAATGCTGATGTTTGTTAAGGCGCGCTTGTGGGTGGAGAGGGAGTTTGAAATGACTGGTGGCATTCAAATTGCATCGGCGAGAGATACGAGGTTTCCAGCTTGCGGTAGATGATCTCGCCTGCTTTGACATGGCCCGTCGGGTGAAAGTCAAATTGTCAATGGCACTACATTGAATGCTGTTGGCGCTCTCATTCAGCTGCTGGCAGAGCGGGACGGGAACTCTGATTTTACTGTTTTCTCAACATGGCTCAGTCCTCTTATCTCTCGGAAGCTTACGCAAGGATCACACTACGGGACAATTGAGGGTCACATCTTGGCCATGGATGCAGTACATAGTTTGAAACTAGCAATCAGGCCCTAGCTCACATTGTATCAGTGCCAGGGACATCCCAAAGAAATGCTCCTGGACAGATCCCGATGGTTATTCCCCTCTTCAGTGAAAATATTACCACTGGGTTCTGGGCTACCTAGAGCTCGGCGCTCGGGAATTCCACATATTTGACGGATATCCAGAACTGAATTTGGACATCTGGGCAGAACCTGAAAGTATTTCTTTCATCCTGTGGCTTGTGTCTTACTCTGTTTTGCTTCCAAGTGCTCACGGAGCTGGTGGAAACCCGGGTCTATGCATATCTGAGGGTTCTGGATGTAAATAGGGACATTGCGCAAGAGCCGCATGGGCCGCATGCGGCTTTTGTGCATTGCGCAAAGCTGCTGTGTCGGCATTTTTTTTTGAACTTTTCTCGGTTACTATTCAAGTACCCTAAACATAGTATTTACTGCCTAGAACTTGTGTTCTGTGATACACTGGGATAGCAAGTGTGGGAAAATCCTGGGTGGCGTGGTGTGAAAGACAAAGACGGCAGTTGATGCCGTCAACCCGCCGGCTTTCACTTACTACCATGGCGTATCACAGAACACAAATTCTAGCTATAGGCACTAAATACCATGTTTGGGGTACTTGGGTGGTACTGAGAAAAGTTCAAAAAAAAAAAGCCAACACAGCGGACTTTGCGCAATGCACAAAAGCCGCATGCGGCCCATGCGGCTTTTGCGCAACATCCCTAATCTAGCACCATTAATAAGTGCCGTTACAACTCACACTGCCCTGTTGATGTGCCAAATGAACGGTTGGGCCTGTGGTTTTTCACCATCCATGCAATGCAGGTTCTGGCAAGGGACAATCCACTGTCACCGTCACCAACGAGCACACAAAGTGCGTTAAAAAGGAAACACTGGACATGATTCTGAGGAATCTTCAGTAAAATCTTTCACTCAGTATTGCAATGATTTTTTCGTGACTTTCACACAGATTGTTGGAGAAGGAAATTGCTTCAGATCCATGGATGAAGTCCCTGAATCCAGATGACTGCCATTTCGATTGAAGCTTTGGATTGATAGCTCTATGGACAATCCCCCCATCGACGGTTGTCAAGAGCAAGCCTGAGAGCCTAGCGGCCAAGGACACCCATTCAGACATGGTAAATGAGTTGAAGACCACATCCAGGTCGGTAAGTGTTTACTTTATTGAACTGTACTGTTCATTTGGGTAGTCGCTCCAGAACCGCTGTCGGTGGCCGCCAGGGAATCCCACAATGTCTCTATGCAGGGATGAAGCCAAGGAGAATGTGTCTACAACATGCGCAAACCGCTCACTAATCGGCCCGAACTGCTGCGGACCCGCATGCTGGTACTACTGTATCATCGAGTTTATACGCAGCTCAAATCATCTTGCTTGTGAGACCCCAACGAGCAAAGACACTGCTTCTCGTGCTGTGCATAACCCTGAAGTCACCTCCGGGTGAGTGCCTTGCCTTGTTTGATTTCTGAGTGCATTAAATTTGCGTGCAGCTCGAAACACAAAGTCCCACCTGGGGACACAGAGGAGAGCTTGAAGTCAACCAAAAAAAGCGAAATGAGCCTCTAAAATGTTTAACGAATAGGACAAGGAGGCTCTAGAGAACAACAAGTACATTTCTTGAGTTGAGCCACATTGTGTTCTTTGCGCCAAATGTAACACCTGGATAAAACTCAATGACAACAGGCCATACAAACCCCGATAACTGGGTGCAACACGAGGGAAAGTGCCCCAAGATCACCGGTCTGCGCGAAGTCCAAAAAGTGTTAAAAACTCCTAGCAGCAAACCTGTTGTGAGTCGGGACAAAACACAGTCTGGTCGATTTTTTATTGTTGGCACCAGGTGGAGAGCCCGAACTCAATCACCTTGTTCTTTATCAGGAAACTGAAGGGTCAATCAGACACTTCTCAACCCTTGAAAGAAACAGCAGTCACTCAGGTACCCCCCCTAGCCAGTCCTCTAATTAAAGAAACGGACAAGGACAGTGGGAGCAAACTCAGAGACTGAGCCGTCCAAGGGCAAACAGAAAATAACAGACTTTGCGTATAGTAGCTGGGGTCAATTGTTTTTTAGTCAATTGAAATTGAGACCGAATCCTGACTTTAGACCTCAAGTATCACTGTATTTTTTCACCTGGGCCCATCAAGCATCCCCCTACAAAGCCTGTTGTAATCCCTCAGCCCAAACCATGTCAGCACATATCGGGCGACAAATACAGGGAATACATTGACCACACGGAGACCTGGAGCATGGGTGGAATTTCCCCTGCCCTTTGTGCCAGACTTGTCTGGCAGGTTCTATTTATAAAAAGCTTGCAGGACTTAAATCCCAACGAACTCTGGAAAATGATGCTCTTGTCGCGAGTTCCATTCCCGTGGATGGGAATGACTGTACAGCATCCACAGACTGGACCGCAGCCGAGCATGCAAAGCTCGACGGCCATCTGGAAGGATTCACCTTGATGGACAGTGCTGTATGCCAAGAAGATTGTGCGTTCTACGTGATGGCGAGGGGCTTTAAAGTAGCACTCATTGTATGATCAACAGGCAAATTCTTTGACCTCGAGAAACTGAGCAAAACATGTACTGAGACAGGCCGCTACACGTTCTTCTTCTCCTCTTGGCCTCAGAACATGTGCGTGAATTTTGCCCTTCATTTCTTATCTACAGGTGGCTCACCAGGATGGCAGTATCAGCGGATGTGCCTCCCCACTAAACACAGTGGTCTGTCGTTTTGTTCACTCACCAGCTACCATGATTTGAACCTCATCTTTTGCTGCAGGCCTATTTTTTGATACTGGAAGCAGTTCATCTTTGCCATTGTACCTCCCACAGATGGTCCGGTTCACCTCAGAGCCTCAGAAATATATAGACAATGAGAACCAAGGCATTCATGTAGACAATAGCTTGTGTAGTACTAGAGTTGAGCTCTTGTTTTGCAAGAACATCAAGGTCTGGAACACAAAAGTTCACAGTAGCTTTAGAAAGATTTTTATCAAGATATAGCATCAGCTGATAGTAAAGAGAGGTCAAGTTGAGCTGTCGTTGAGTTTCTCTTGTTCTTGAGCCACCTATAGAGAAATTCATTGCCTGAAACCTGGGCTTTAAAACCACTAGATAGATATTTAATTGTTAGCACATGTAATCTGAATTTCTATTACACTTGCACATCCAACAGGATATCAAACCAGAGAGAACCATGCAAAGGTGCTCTGGACTGGAGATTGGCTTTTCCATATGTTGTAGAAATCCACTGAATGCTGAAGAGAAGCTGCAAGTTTGGAACTCATTCTATCTCAGGTCATGATCAGGACCAAGAAGTGATCAACACTCTTTGATAATCATAGTTGCTATTCATGATCATGTCACTGTGTACAATGCAAACAGCCACATAAGTAACTAAATGGCTATTACCTGTTATGGAAGTTATTGTGTGCCTGGTACAATTACCTTTTATAGAAGGTGTTGTGACCTATTTTTACTCTATTTGGTTTCAATATCCGGGCAATACCCGGACCCATGTGACTTACCATATATGGGGTCCGGATATTGCCCGGATATTTTAAATATCCGGGCTATATCCGGGCTATATCCAGGGTCCGTATATAGCCCGGATATAGCCCGGATATTCTTAATATCCGGGCAATATCCGGGCTATATCCGGGGTCCGTATATTGCCTGGATATTACCCGGATATTATTAATATCCGGGCAATTTCCGGGCAATATCCGGGCCAGTTATATTGTACATTGTCCCCAGTGTTTTGCCCGGGGAAGCGATTGGGGGACATCGAAAAATTCTGTGACCTCCGTGACACTGTAACAGATCTGTGACATTCTGTGACAGGCAAAAAAAATGAACTTTCACTATTCGGGTTTTTTAGAGGTCTAGAGGTGTTTGTGAGCATTTTGGAAATTTTTATCAACCGAGTCGACTTCAAGTGACTAAGTCGACTTGGTCAAGTCGACTCGGTTCGGAAGTTGACTCACCGAGTCACGGCAACATTACCGGCCATCCCTCGCAGTGCATCACCTGGGTCATTCTGTGTGATGGGGTGTTCTATGGCATTTCCAAAGCAGACGCTACCCGAACCTATAGATAGATTACCATATCCTAGATCACATGTTCCTATTAGTTACATCACCTAGATCACATAATAATAATCTTAACTTGCCATCTACTATGATATAGTGAGTCCAAGATCACCCCGGCGAACCACCATTACACATTAGACCACCTGCCTGGCTGAGCATCCGTATAACTGCTCCGTGGCCCCGGTGTTGCAGGGGCTCCTGTCCAGGGTAACACGACCCCTTGTTGAAGGGTTACAACGGTATACCTCACTTCTACTATGGCTACTACCCACAGTGAAGCCTTCTGAACTACGATGCGCGTCTCCTGACCCGTGCCACATCACATTCCGCCGCTTCTTTCCTGGGCTGTCACTGTTCGTCTGCTCGCTTTGTCCCTCTCTACCCTCCCCCTTGCCCTTACCTGGCTTCTCGTTCGAGCGCTGCTCTCGTCCGACAATGTCTTCACAATCTCACCAGAGCTCCTTAGTGCTTATCACGACAGTTGTATCACTGCTGATCCACAGGTACCAATATTGTAGTATCCGACTTCCCTCCTTGGGTGAACCAACTTCACAGGATGGATACCGCATTATCCCCTTCGAAGGATTTCTGAATACTCGTTTGTTGGATCGCTTTGGCTCGCTCCCCGCTTCCAGAAGATTCTGGCACTCTAGCCTGTCTTGGACGTTGGCCGTACACTTAGCTGGATGTGAAGCCCACTTCGACGGTGTCAGTGCGATCAAGGCCAGTGATCTTCTTGAAGAGCTTACCTTTGACCTGAACCGCTGAACGATGTGCTCCGAACTGAACCCAAACAACACACTTATCACCCAATACAACCCAAGTCCTTCCGGAATGAGCAGTGAGGCCTATGGAAATAAGATGAGGATCGGAAATAGGCCGATCAGCAAGCGCAAGAGCCAAGATTCAGACGAGTGGTAGTCCCTTTACAGGTCCTAACAAGGTTGAAGGGAAGGTATGTGTTTCCCTTAGGAAGATGAACCTTCACTACAAGATATCACCAGGAATTGACCTGAGCGATAATGAGCGGTGGAAATAAGATGGTTTAAAAGCTTCGCAGCTTATGAGACAGCAAGTGTTGAGAGTGGTGGTGGTGGTGGTGGTGGTGTTCGTCCAACAACGTGCAGGAGACCTCAGATAGGTCAACGATATAACAATTCCAAACGATAGAAAGCCCGTAGCTTATTTCCCAAGTGCCAATGATGATAGCTGATGACGATGACGGTAGCTGATTCCAAAACACAATTCGATTCCCAGATGATAGATAGTCTCAATCACGTCCAAGACGTTTCCAATACCCTATTCCTTATTCCAACTTAAGGGTTCCCAATGTTAAAGTCCAACGACAATACACACTGAGCCAACCCCAAGAAATAGCCCAATCGCAAGCGTTCAGCCTACTAATACACGGGTGATTCTGTACCCTACTCGAGATAATGTCCTGACTACTTATACAAACCCCCAAAATCATATGCAAGTCCAAAACAAAGTAGAAATTAGTAAAATTGCCCGAGTTCCCCCTTCACAGCCGTTTATCCGTCGGAAGGGCTCCCGCGAGCGTATTGCCATTGGCTGGTGAGCAGGACAATTGTGATGTCCGTTCGTGTGGTGTTGGTCAGCCTAGGGTTTGAAACCCTCAGTCTCTTGGCTGACTGATACCGAGTCGCTTGTCCTATTTCCTGTCGTCCATGGTCCTTTCCTGCCTTCGCTGACCATCGGGTAATGTTCCCCTGGCCTCCAGCTCCTCGTAGATACCCCCTAGTGAGACTTGTCCCAGAAAGGGTTCTTATTTCCCCAACTCCGTCTGCTCGGAATAAGAACAATCCCATCAGATCTCCTTAGCCAACCTTCGCTAGTCCCGGAACTTCCACCGGAGTGTATATCCCCGGGGCCTTGACATCTATCACATGGAAGGCGCACGGCCCTATTGGTGCAGAAATAAGGACTATTCCTGCATGCCCTTGTTATCAGTATGTCCAGCTTATTCCATCGTGTGGGAATAAGACCAGAAATAGTCTCTAAAGAGGTTTGTGGGCTACACATTCCTCTACAGTTTTCGAGGCGAGCACTGTCAGTCCGCAGGGTAGTTTCCCTACCCCTTGTACCCGTTACTCTGTGATCACAACCCATCTGCTATACTGAGACCGGATATCAGTCCTTAGAAATAAGCCTATACTGTAATCCGACTATTCCTGAAACGCGCAAAATGTGCGGTGTTTAGGTATAGACGGATTCCAGACAGTTCACTGCTCAATACCTCAAACATCTGAGTGGCTTACCCCTACTGCCCAGGAAGCTGTCCACGCGCTGCTCCGGACGCGTCTCAGTGTGCAGGCCTCGGTGTGAGAAGAATGCGAACCCTCACCGCCGTCGCCTTTGCACTCCTCCATTTCGATCTTGTTCGATGGAGCGGATCCGGCCTTTGATTGCAGAACCGCCCGCTCACCGTCGTCAATCCTCTTTATGAACTAACTTCTTCTGGTTTGTCATTCACAGTGGGTGGAGTTTTATATATTAAGTATGGACACAGCTCTGTGGACCCCGGGGACGTTCTGTAGATTAAAATATACAACTCAATCAGCTTGGATGTGCGTTGGGACCTGAATTTGAACTAAAAGTGTACCGTTCCAAAGTCTTGAGTTTTTTCTCGTCACTCGGATTAGCAGACTCCTCAGATTGATGGCGCTCCATGCCACGAGTGATCTTCGAAGGTAAGTGTGTCCAAAACTGATAAATTCCGTCATGTCGTTTTTTTCTGAACAGGCTACTCATTTCGAGGTTTGTTTGTCCTGATGAGGCTTGGTGTGTCGCATGGAGGACGGGGCGTGATTTGATGCTTTCGAGGGGAGTTATACATGTTTAGTAGCATTAGGCTTTTGTGAATGCCTATTTTGAACGCAAACACCTATTTTATTTACGAGCACTTATTTTTGCACGGGAACACCTACTTCCCCAGCAAACTATTCTCCAGCTGAACACCCAGTTTCTCATGAGGTTCTGGCTAACGCAAATTGGTTGAATGGCGATCAAAATTGCATCTCTTCCGCTTACCACTAGTAGTCTACCACACCCGACCTCCCCGAAGCGTCAATCGTCCCCTTCTAGTAATGTAGCAAGAGAACACACTGCACCGTGTCGTTGCCAACCTCCAAATGCAAGATGGTTTTAGCAGCATCTCGCCTGACGGGATGGGGCACTGCAAGATACCCGCCAGGGGGGGTTGTTCATGCGTGTGGATTCGCTGAGCAGATATTAGATTGAATTAAATGTGTATACCAATGTATGATGCAGAAAAGATAGAAGGAAGAGACGTATGTTCCGTCGTTCTGCGGGCCGTTTGCCACATGCACGCGTCCTCAGTACACACACGAGAGGCTCCAAAGGTAATGTGGGAGGAAAAGAAACGGACCAGGATTTTTTCATTGAGATTCGCCTAGGAATGAGGGTAAGTTACCATGACCACTCATAGTCCTCGGATACGGCCCCTAAACTTTGCAGAATCAATTCAAAAAAAGAAAAGAAAAAAAGGGAGCTCCCAGAAAACAAATTTGGTAGTTACTCGTAGACAGACGGTATAACAAACACTGCCTTGTATCTCGCATGTTGTAGGAATTTGGTATCCTGTTTCAATTGTGCATAAGTTGAAAGCTGACGAGGGTTTCTGTTCAAAGTTTAAACGGAAAACACGGTCACAAGCTGATCCCCTCTGGAGTAAATGTTATATCCGTGTCGGAAAAGGCCGGAAGGACGGAAGACCGGAAAGACGTAAAGGCCGGAAAGACGGATAAGGCCGTAAGTGATACCACGTAGGAGATCGGGTACACCAACTAACTTGGCTCAACAACGAAGAGAACAGAAGTCAGACCACGGAGCAATGCAGAGGCAAAGCACGTTAATTTTCAACTAAAGATACAGTAGAACATAATACGTATTTATAGTCTAATGCGGAAAGAAGTATGTAAAAGACAATAAGTACAGAGAAAGACAATAAGAACAATAAGAGAGAAGCATAGTTGCATAAGCCATATGTTTGATTTGGGGAACGCTCAGAAGACCTTCATTGCGAAAACCCCAAGGTTTGTGCATCAACGGAACTAGCCGGAGCAACGGAAAGTTGGTTTGGCCGTAACAACCGTAAAGACGGCCGTAGCCGGAAAGGCCGTAAACGGCCCGTAAAGGAACCGGAATGGGTCGGAAAGTGCATGGTCGTAACAGTAAATAAATAAACTGATTCATTCAATGCAGATGATACACACAGTAACACAGGAAAAAATAAATACACTATTGAGCACTAACACAGGCCGATTCCATTGTTTGTTGACACTGTAGACTTCTAACCAAATCTGAGTGAGGTTGTTTATCATCCAATTCAAGACCTGGGGTTTGAAAAGAGGGTTAAAGGCTAAACAGGCATTCTATGAAGCATGTCACAATTCTGATCCCTCTTGGAACACATAAATAAACTGATTCATTTCAACAACAGACAATACATGCAGGTAACACAGGAAAAATAAATATGTGGTTTAGCACTCACACAAGTCCAATTCCATTGTTTGTAGACAAATCCAAGTCAAGTTGTTTATCATCCCAATTCAAGACCTCAAGTCTTTCTTCAATGTGGAAACAACCATCCTTCACCTCCTCTATGAGCTCAAGTCCTGAAGGTCTTTTGCATCCTGCCAGGTGGGCCAAATTGGCTTTGTGTTGCTTGCACACATCCTCACACACACTTGCACCTTTCATCAATATTCTTGACCTGCTTGCCCTGGGATGACCGTTCAAATAATGGCCTTGCTGTTTCCCAAAGTTCAGCAGCCTTGACCAAATCACTGTGCCCTTGAGAAATGTCTCCAAGCCGTAACATACATTCTGCTTTGCTGCGGTGAACATCCATGTGTATGAATCCTTCCAAAGCAACTGTGAACAGGCTGACTGCTGTTTCCTCATCATCTTGGATTAGTGATAAATCCCCCAGGAATTGGAGAGCTTTATGAACACCAAGTTTCTCTCTTGACTTGAGAGAATGTGCAAGTAGGATTGTTGGCCATATTGATATACCATGGAACCCATTCCACCGAGTCACATCTGCAAGGATCTCCAGACAATGATTTTCCACATTGAAGTTCTTGCCCCATAATGCCTTGAAGTTTTTGCAGAGCAACATGTTTGCATCTGCTTCATCTCCTTCTCTCAAACTGAGATCTGCTTGCACACACTCAGCTCTCATCCTCAGTCCCATTCCAACCAATGATAACTTGGCTGTATGGATATATTTCTGTACCTCCTGCTTGGGAGCATCCATGTTCATACATAGCTGAGCAACATTCAGTGCAGCAAGGCCATGCTGATAGGTATCTTGTTTGACAGAGCTTTCATGAGAATCTGAGTCTGAATGGTATAGGCCTCAAGATATTCAGATTTCAACCTGTGTGCCTCTGCCTGGGTGGTCTGGATCTGACCACTCAAACTACCACCAGACATTCCACAAAGACTCAAGAGATCCATGGCCCTATTGCAAATGGAGATACTTTGTCCCAATGTATAGAAGTGGGCTGCTATGTGTAATGAAAGTGCTTCAGTGTATAGGTTTTCAGACCCCTTAGCAAGATCCTGGGACTCATATGCATTTGATCGAGCAGCAGAGTAATCACCCAACTGCAACTTCATCCATGCAAGATGACATAATGCATGGACATGTTGTCTGGTATTTCCAGTTGAAATTGCCAGAGATATAGCACTCTGAAGAAATTTTGTGGCAGTTGGAAAATCATTGTTGCTCCGGAGATAATCTGCTGCATTGACATAGAACTTGACTTGGGGAATATATAAGTCATAGAGAATCAAATTGATTAAATCTGCTCACATTTAATTTTTGTGTTGCCAAACAGCTCAAATATTTCTAAAACTTTGGAAATATATTTCTGTGGATCAAATATGTCCAGATACGGCCATGAAGATATCATTTCAGTCATGACACAAGCCTCCAGTTCATAGTCTCGAGCTACTGGAAACAGGTGAGGGATTAGGGCAATCATTGGGAGAACACCTCTTCCAAGAAGTTGGCTAAATGTGTTCAGATAGCATGTGCAGTAGATGCTATCCTTCAAGTCTGGATGGCCCTGTTGGAGCCCATTGCGGAGCACATTTTGAATGTTTGTAAAATTTGATGATATTCGAGTGATTGTACTTGAGGCCACAAGAGCTCCATAATGATCTTCATAAAATTCAAGGAGCCCTTGGAAATGTTTGAGAAGAGGTCGAATAAGATGATTTTCTAGAGGTTGAATCTCCTGTATATATTCTCTGATTGGAATAAATACTTTCAGCCTGTTTGTTCGATCCCTGTAGGCCAGACTGGTGTCAATCAATGCAGCTTTGCACCCTTGGATATTATCAAGTGGAAGTTTGGTTTGGATCAAGTCTGCATCTGACAATCCATTAGGAAGGATTGACAAGAGGCTTAGAAGCTCCTTGGCCTGGGGGAGTGAACTGAGCCTAGGGCTTGACAGAGACAGTGCAATGGACAATTCCAGGTTGGAGCTTTTGTCATATCCATCTGAAATCAGGGATGTTTTTTCTTGTTTCCAGCGGGACAGTACAATGGAACAGCCTTCGGTATCTACCAGATGAGCAAGAAGACTGATGGCAAGTGGCATGTTGTCGGTCAGGGCGAGAACTTTGTCAACCTCTTCAGGTTCATGTGTGCTATCTACAATATCAAGAAATGTTTTTTGGGCAGCGTTGTAGTCGAGGGGCTCAAGGGGAGGTAGGAAAGGTTGACTCCACTGAACTTTGGCTGGTCTCTCTGCTCCTCGCATTGTAATCTGATCAGGTGTGAGGAAAGCATAGATTCAAAATAAGACTGCACCTACCACCAGTCCCAGGTAACCTATATCTGTGAGAAGGGACAGAAATTCTTCAACCCCATGGCGAGACTCAGTGGGTTCCCACACTGTCTCAAGATTATCCAGAACCAGGAGACTTGGTGCACTACTAGAAAAGTGGTTGACAACTGCTTGGGTGAGATCTTGGCCAGGCTTGAGTCCCAAACACGCTCCAACAAGTGCAGCAAGTTCCACTTTGGTTGCTGCAGAGTCGCAGGCAACAAAATAGCGATACTGCCCATATCTAGATATAATTTCTGTGTGGTGGATCAGAGCTCGTGCAAGGGTAGTTTTACCTATTCCACCGGTACCCAAGATGGCTATCCTGGGAGTTCCTGATTGAAGAATTTGAGGACTTTTGAAATTTCCGATTCACGACCATGGAATATCTTTGGCTCCGATGGTAGCATCGAAATTGAGGTGGAGCTTTGACATAGAATCTTAGTGAGATCATAAGACTGAGAAAAAAAGTATATACCTTGGATATGCACTGGAATAGACCCCGCTTGTCTGTCAAATGATGAGCATCACTCGTGACAAACTTTGATGTACCTACAGTGGATACTCTGTCTGAATCTGAATTTGATTCCTGGGACAAAGTTTCAATTAATTGCAGCACTTCCTGCCGTTGCTTGTGTGCATTTTCTTCTATCTCTGATAGGGATCTTGCAACATTGGTCGTCTTGATCTGCATCTTGGTTAATAAGTTTGTTGCTATAGTCAGAAAGTCGAGTTACCTCGAAAAGTTCAACTCCTTGTTGCAGTCCTCTCCTACAGTCCTTCAGCAGGTTATTAATTTCACCCCGACAAAAAAAAATTCTTGAATTTGCTGCCCACTCTGTTGTGCTTCGACAAAAGTATGGATTCGGTGTAGGGTCCTAAACAATATGCAGTTAGTAGCACGTAGGACATGCAAAAAGTAGCAAACCATGTGAAATTCCCAATATTGTGCAATACACTGGCAGGGAGTTCCCCACCACTCTCCCGATTGATGTACATAAGGATGATTGCCTCAAGCAATGGATGAGTCTCCTCCAGCAACTGGGTACAGGCATCCTGGTTTTGTTTCACAGTCTACAATGGCTATCTGAGATCAATGTTGAAAATACACCCCAATGTAAATTACCCAAATATTTTTTCAAGAGTGATTGAGTTGTGTTGAAAATATCCAATAAGGGTGTTTCTGACTGTATTGGCTAGGATTCCCAGGGTTTCAGCAGTCATAGTCAAATAGCCTATAACATTTTCCAGTCGAACCTCAGCAGTCAGAGGCTGGGAGGGCATAGTGCTGATGGGCCCCATACTTGAAAGAGGCCGGGCTCTTATGCTGTGCAACCTTGATGGTAGCATCGAAATTGAGGTGGAAACTTTGACATAGAATCTTAGTGAGGTCATAAGGCTGAGGAAAAGTATATACCTCACATGTGCACTGGAATAGACCCCGCTTGTCTGTCAAATGATGAACATCACTCATGACAGAATTTTGATGTACTTACAGTGGATACTCTGTCTGAATTTGATTCCTGGGACAAAGTTTCTATTAATTGCAGCACTTCTTGATGTCGCTTGTGTGCATCTTCTTCCACCTCTGACAGGGCTCTTGCAACATTAGTTGTCTTGATCTGCAGGTTGGTTAATAGATTACTGCACAGTCAGAAAGTCAAGTTACCTCCAAAGATTTAACCCCTTGTTGCAGTCCTGCTCTACAGTCCTTCTCCCATTGAAACGCCAACTGCATGTTGGCACCATGTGCAATAAGCATTTGGACAATGCTCTCATGCCCCTGCCTTGATGCGTGCCTCAGTAGGTAACTGTATGTGAATGGATCATTGACATCGGCACCATGTTTGAGGACCAGTTGAACCAAGCCCTCATGCCCCATCTGCAATGCAGCTTGTAGCATGGTCCCTAACTCCCAACCCTTTGATTTGCTGGGAGTCAACATATGTGACATCCTAGCTACTCCTTGCAGCTTGATGACAGCCTTTTCATCTATCCCGGCATGTTCCATAAGGTGCCTTATAATGCATACATCCCCTTTTCGGAACGCCAGCTGCAGGGGACTGCCATGCTCCCCGGCTTTTGCATTCATGTCTGCCCCGTGTTCAAGAAGTATTTTGGCTATGGCCTCATGGCCCCCTCCACACTGCTGCATGCAGTGTGCTCCTGTATGCCATAACTCCAGTGTTGACATTGGCCCCATGCATTATGAGGAGCTTGACAGCCAACTCACGCCCATTCCACACCGCTGCCCCAAGTGCACTATCATATTCCCCCCCCACTACATTTACAAATGCACCACTTTCATTCCCCACATGTTTGAGGAGAAAGCAGATAGCGTCGGTGTCGCCTCGTGATGCAACCTCTTGAAGCGAATTTCCAGGCCCCTCCTTTCTGAGAATGTGGCTGGATATTACTTCCAACCCAAAGGCAAGTGCAATTGAGAGTTTATTACTTGGCAATGGCGGCCACGATGTCCAATTCCACAATGCCACCCACACAGAGCAATTTCCGAGAAATTCCAGAATTTTGTCTTGGATTTCTGTTTCAGGCTTCCCGCGGGCATGCACCAGGCAGTATTCTATGGCGTAATCAAGGAAGGGGTTGGCGGTGAAGTGGTGCCATTCCGAATCTGGTAGTGGGGTGGGGAGTTTCTGGAAGGTCAGGTGCATATAGGTCATGCACACCAAGGTTATTGTACGTTGTGCATAGGGGAAAATGGTGCTCTGGACTGATTGCAAGTACATCTGCGTGGTATAGTGAATGAGGCGAACTTTGTTGTCCGCCTCACTGACCATGATTAACCCAGCGCAAACAGATGAGATGATGTCCATGTCTGTTTGACGATGAGGATTGAGTGAGGGGGCTTCTGGATTCACAGCGAGGGCCTCCCGGAGCTGAGAAGGCTGCAGTGGTATTTTTGCGTTAAACACCCAAGAAAGAGTGCGCCAAGCGAGCTGTCTGTCGTTCTCGCTTTGTTGGTTGATTCGCTTCACGATGCCATCGTAAGCACCATCGAGGTCAGACGATAAATTCGCGAGAGCGTCCTGGACATCCCCAACATTGTGCTTGGACATCAGAGGATCGATCCAAAGTTTTGCAAGCAAAAACCTGTAAATAAAATCAGCCAGTGTTTTAGTTTGGCAGGTGACAAAACTTGCATCCCACCGCTTCCCTTGACAATCTTTTCCTCCATCGACCTCCGCAAATTCGATACTTCGTCACCGTGCTTTCGAAAACGATGCGACTTCTCAATTTGGCCATCAAGGTATCGGAGAATATCCTCATCGGTTGCCCGGACTTCGAGAGTTTCGATGTTCGGGATAACGTGGTCGAAGTTGATGTGAGGTCGAGACGTCAACATTAGCCTAACGGCGGGGCGCAATTCCCAGAGATTCTGCAGTAAAGCATCCCGGTCATCCTCGGGATATTCATCAAGTGCATCAACGACCACGAAGACACAAGAGTCTTTAACCGTGGAGCGAAGCACGGAATGTATCTCTTCGAGGGATGGCCGCGTGCCCGACTCGCTATGTGCGTGGTACAGCTGCTGGACCTCATTGGGTAAAGCTTTTCCGCGTATGAGTTGTCGCCAGATAGCGGCGAGGAGATTGGTCAGAGAGTGGGTCTCCGTTGTTGCATTATAGTCAAGGTAAAGTACCGCAACACTGGTGTTCTCGTTCGAGCCATTCCTTCGCAGAACAATCGACGACAATTGACCTATTGCGCGGTGAGATCATAATGAGAAAGTCAGCCTATCTATAATTACTCACGCCAGTACAGTCTTTCCCGCCCCGGCTGCATTCGAGTGTCAATGGGAAGAATTCAATGCAGGGAACCGGAACTCACGTATTCCGCGACACCACAACGCTTGTATTTCCCCTGCCTTCCATTTCTTGCATAGGCTATCCTGAAGAAGCCAGTCGCCAGTTCCTGGTTGGCGTGTCTTCAATATGTCCGCTTGACGAGGGGAAGAAATTAAGGGGCGAAGCCCACTCGATGATTTTGTGGCGTTCCGCCGGGTCGTTTTGTATAACAATAGTTTCGCCGTGAAACTGGGCCCGTGCCCGGCGCCTCCACCACCGCCCTCATTGCCGCCCCATCCACCGGCGCCGCCTGTACCTCCTGCGCAAAATCAATAATTATTTTGCTGCCAGAGACAATTTCGCGCACCAGAGACGTGCGAGATGTAGTAAGTCCCTGTTCCGGAAGACATGGATTCGCGCGGATCGTTAGAAACCCAGTCGCGATCTGAGTGTACTCAAATGATCTTTGTCTCTATCAGACTCTCATTCAGCCTGGGGAGTAGAGTAGATAGCTAGAGGGACTCGATATTCGACGTCCCAGCCGACAGTGAGCGTGCTGTGAGACGGAGAAGAAGCGTGACAAGACAGCCCGCACTGCATTCTCGTGATTCGGCAGCTTAATCTCCGCTATCACTCGTGACTCCGGACAGAAAATGCAGGAAAGCAGAGTGTTGTATTACCTGGAGTAGCTCTAGAATGTGGTGGCAGATGCGCAGCACTTAGTTACCCTCAAGGTAAGAAACGCATCGATCAAACAATGTAAATTGTGAGAAACCAGCGGCCGGCGCGTCTGCGCGTTCCTCCATCCTCGCAATGTAGCTGCTCTCGCGCGGCGTCGGCGCTCCCGCCCACCACATCACCGGGACCGTATTTGGATCCCCCCCCGCGCTGGCCGTCATGCATAACGTCCGCCATCCAACCCTCCCCGCTCCCCTCGCACTCGCGTCCTTTGCCATTTAGCGTGAGCACTGACATGGATCAGTACCGGGCCCGTACTTGAATACCCCGCGCTGGCCGTCATGCGCCTGGTCTTCCAGCCAGTCTACGCTGTCCCCGTCACTCTCCTCCCACTCCCGTCCTCCCCATTGTCCCGCCGTTCAGCGTGAGCGCTGACATGCATCACCACCGAGACCATACGCGCCGGCTGTCGTGCATGGGGTGCTCCCCAAGACGATTACACCGGCGCTGGCAGGGTAGACTCCATGAGAGCGGTGCGGGCGAAGGCAGAAAAGCAGGGATGGTGGAAGAGCATAGACTCATAACCAGCCTAGGAAGAGCAATCGAGGGAGCATCGAGCGACGAAAGTACCCCTCCCTGTCCTCGTCAGCGCCCCCACTCCAACGTCATCGCCTCCCCCGCCCGTCTGTACATCGCGCGCTCCCCTTCCCCCCCCCACAATCTGCGCCTCGCTCACTAAGTACGAGTAGGAGAAGCGCAGGAATGCAATACACACATGTGCTCGATCTAGATCTATGAAGGTCTGTGGGGCGAGAGACCGCTCCTCCGCAGCATCCCTTCAAGGTTTGGTGGCGGAGCGGTGATGGACCGTGGTGGTGGAGGGACGATGCACACAGAATACGCGCTGAGCAGCACCCCCACATCGCCACCTCCCTCCATTACTGCGCTGCCGGGCTGCACAAGTATCCTGAGTATGCGTCACTCTCGCGGACGTGGGCGTGCGCGTTACGGGAGCCGGACAAACCAAGACAAGCACAACGTGAACGCGGGCGAGCAGGTCCGGTGGTGGGAAGGGAGGAGAGGAAGAGCAGCGCCTGCGTGATGACCATGGTCATCCGGTGAAGGATATGATGTGTCGATGGTGCGACACAGTGGTGATGATGCTGGTGAAGGCGGACATGGACATGCTCGGCGAGAATGCCTCCACGGGACTTGGAGAAGCGGCGGATGAGGGACGAGGAGGGTGAGTGCAAGACGAGCCTGATCTCAGCGTAATAGGACGACGGGAAGCAGCTACAATCTGCACCTCGGCCCTTCAGTACAAGTCCGAGAAGCGCAAGAATATCATACATACTTGGGCTCAAGTCTAGATCCGCGAGAGGTACGGCTGGGTGCGGGGGAGACTAGATACGCTTCCGAACGCGCTACAGATCCAACAGGCGTCGAAGTGGTGGTGGTGGAGTTGCTCCCGCCCCCAGCTCTCGTCGAATCCCGCCTGAATCCGCGTACAGTTACGGCGAAATTAGATGCATGACCCCGTTTGGACAGCCGTCGCTTGCTGGCTGTTTTGCTTGGAGCAGCGGCACAAACGGCGATAGGAGTATGACATCCCCCTCCTCTCCCTCTTCATTGGTACGCTGCTGCCAGAGTGCACGAATCTCTCGAAAACCCGCGTACTCGGTTGCTTGGAGCAGTAGCATGACGAAAGCTCCGTCGTCTCCCCGTCTCCCTCTTCTGTTTCTACTTCTGTCTTGGATGTGTCTCCGTCGAGAGCATAAACATGGGCGTGCGCGTAAATCCAAATGCGGGGAGTGAAGGATAAAACTGAAACGACCCAAAGGAAGACGAGGGCGATTATTGTGAGAAGAAGGTGGACCGGGGCTCGCTCGCGATCACGTCCGGCATCGGCGGGGCGGTGGTGCGTGCGTGTGAGGGGAGGGGAAGAAGAGCAGGGCGCGCGCGATGACGAGCTAAAGCATGAGGAGTCTGACGGGAGGATAGGATATGTCGGCTGTGGGATACGATGGCGATGGGGAACACGGAAACGGACATGGAGATGGGGAGGATGGAATGACGGCGTGCGCTACCGCCGCTGCGCGACGAGCCTCAGCGTAGCATAATAAGAAGCGATCATAGTCTGCACCTTGCCGGTCGGCACGAGCCCGAGAAGCGTAAGAATACCATAAATGCACGGGCTCGAGTCTGTATCCACGGAGGGGTACGGCGGGGACCGGCAAGACCAGCCCACCGCTTGCGAAGGCGCTACGGATTCAGCAGGCGTCAAAGTCGGTGGTGGCGGTGAAGAAAGGCATATGGACACTTCCGTCCACATTCCAAACCCGCAGACGTGGCTGCTAGGAGAAGCAGGACGAAGGCTCCGTCATCTGCAACGTTTGCCTCCCCGTCGATACGCCGCTGTGGCATGTCTCGGTTGCGTGGGCGTGCGCGGGAATCCAAATGCGGGAGCTGAGAGATGTAGCCAGCCAAACCGAGACCAGGACGATTAAGAACGTGAATGCGGGTGATCAGGTCCTGCATCGGTGGGGCACCGTGCATGGTGCGCGCGCGTCAGGGGAAAAGGGAAGCGCAAGGGCGAGGATGATGGTGATGCGCTGAGCATGACCCTCTGGGGGGCGAGTCTGCAGTATATAGGCGGGATA
This sequence comes from Mycena olivaceomarginata, assembly GCA_029378375.1. NCBI lineage: Eukaryota > Fungi > Basidiomycota > Agaricomycetes > Agaricales > Mycenaceae > Mycena > Mycena olivaceomarginata. Next base: position 358,960 of record JARKIC010000202.1, on the reverse strand, counting down.
TGTGAATGTGCTGGTGAAGACGAACGTGGGCATGCACGGTGCGCACGACTGCTTCCGGGCCCACAGTACAACCGCATGCGGGGACGTGGAGGAGAGCGACGAGCAGGAAGGGATGAGGGCACGACAGAATGACATCAGACTCGCGGCGTGCGCTGCGCGGACGGCGGGCATGGATTATGCGCCAGGGGCAGGACCACGACATCCCCAGTCTTTCCCTCTCCATTGGTACGCTGCTGCAGCATGTCTCCGTCGTGGGCGCGGGGGTGGTGGAATATGCGACGACGATGGTAAGATCTAGACATGAAACGCGCGAGTGCTTCTGGGGTCGCGCCGCCCCACATTCGGAGCCACTACGGGGGATTGTGGAGGTGCAGTGGATGAGGGTCAGCCTGACGAAAGGGTGGGATGACGCCGCGACGAAAATCCACCGACACCCCTCCTCGCCCTCGTCGAATGCCGCCTGAATCCGCGTAGGTGGTTGCTCGGAGCAGCCGGGGGGCGCACGGCGACGGCATCTCCCATCTCTCTCACTCCCTTTCTATTTCCGTCTATATCCCGAGTATCATCCTCGACTGTATCTCCGTCATGAGCGTGAGCGTGGTGCGTGCGCATGAATCCAAATGTGGGATGAGCGATGAAGCGAGCAGAGGCAAGACGAGGGTGATTACTGTGGACGTGGGCTTGCTCGCGATTAGGTCCGGCATCAGTGGGACGTCCTCCGCGCACGTCAGGGGAGGAGGAGCGGAAGGGCGCGGACGATGATGTAGTTATGAAAAGTAAAGTCCTCTGGGAGGATACGATGTGTTGGTGGTAGAATATGTGGTGGTAATGGTGAAGCAGGATCCCGCGAGTGACATGGCGTGCGTTAAGCAGTAGATAGTCGATCTCTAAGGCCTGTTAGCAACCTGTTAGCGTATGGGCGACACCTAGCCTGGGCTGGCGAGACACGGCCACTGTGCTCACATCGTTAGAGATTGTGTGAAGTCCATGGAAAGGGCACGTACCTTCCATTGAGCCATCGCATGAAGCGCTTTTAAATTTGTTCGCGGGTTGAGATACTTATTGTGACTCGTGAGCCTGTCAAAACTACTTGGAGTCGTAGGTAACGTATCGCCTTGTCCTTCTGTACAGACGTGAGTCATTAGGTGAGACTCTCCCCAAGGGATGAGATCCACATGTAGCAGACGTATGAACACAGCAAGAAACTCGCAAGAGAAACCCGACATTTCCTAATCCGGACTTCTGATCATCAATCAGCGGAGCTTGAATTTGGGTCAAGATCAGCCAATCAATCGGCGGGGTTGTTGTCGTCCGTGTCCAAGTGTTGAGGGACTGGCGAAAACTCCGATTTCGTTCAGCGAATTTGCAAAGACCGCGGATTGGACCAAGGTTTTGGTGTAAATTCGAACGCTCAATTCATGATCTGGACTTCTCTCAAGTAAACACATGACGTTGACACGCAATCAGCCGATCTAGATAATACTACTGTCATTACTAGGTCCTGTTCAGAATATACAAAGGATAAGTATGCCTTCAGGAGTCCAGGTCGTCAGTTCATTCTGATACCTCAGGGCGACTCACCCCTGTCAACTGGGAGCCGAGCGATTGGATTTCGTTGCTTGTGCTACGGCTCTGAATCGGAAGAAGTGTAAACTTGTCAATGTGATGTTCTAACCCACCCTTCCCGGTTCCGAAGAGTGCAACTCTCGCAGACTCTGAGTCGGCTTGGGCTGGACAGCAGAAAGCTTTGGGCGCCGATCCGAGCCATCTTATTTCAGAAAACACTGATAAATGTGCAAAACGTGCGGTCAAACTGACGCGGGACCGGTGGTTGAAAATCAAAAGCGGAGAGTGCCGAGGGTGGAGTGCTGACAGCGCCCGGTTTGCACAGTCGATAAACTTGGGGAAGAGGGACTCAACTGCCCTGCCGCGAACGAGACAGCCATCCCGCTTGCGAAGGCCTCTGGCATAAATATCACCGCATGGTATGAGCAGCTCTGCTTTCTATGTACTGTTCCCGTGATACGATAGCCTTTCATAGTTTACAGGCGACGGCGCAGACGACGACTGCGTCCATGACAAGATCCAGAAATTCAACAAGAACAGCAACCAGTATGTTTTGATTGTCTGGGACTCGACGGATATGGAAGATCTCATCGAGAGCGTGGATACGGACACTGGGTTGGACAATAATTCGCTCAGATTGCAGTGAGTAACCTGTATCGCATCTCGTGTTTCTTACCGACATTGTGTTTTTGCCAAGTGCCAATGTCATTCTGGCTGCCAACAAAAGCGTTGGGCAAAGTCCCATGAACCATACTGGGATCGATGGCACTGCGTGATAAATTCATTGGGAAATCCGGCAAAGTTTGGACATATGGTGGATCGTGCTCTTGTCACTGTGCTTGGGCTAGCCTGATTCTGCTTAAAATAAATTGTACTATGTGTTTATGATTGGATTATCCTGTGGTTCGCATGTATACCGTTCATTCTACAAAGACATCAAAATAAATTATGATAGCCGCTATATATGTACAATATATCAGAGGCTACATGTAGAGACACGATGGAGTAGAAATACTCAGGGGGTGATGCTGGGGTTTTTCATTCAAATCGACAGGGGGGGTGACGCGTGACCGTTTTTTCAAGTTCGACATTTCGACACCAGCAAAAATTTGGCGTGACACCCCCCAAAATTTCGACAAATCCCACGGAAATTTTCCCTTTTTTGTGTCTTTCAGACGAATTTGGACGCACCGTGACCAGCGGCAGGTTCGACAAGGACCGCCGTGACCCGTGACCCGCAACCGAAGTTCGACATCGACAGAAGGGTGCGTGACCCGTGATTGTCGATTTGAACGAAAAACCCCAGTAGTAGGAACATGATGGTGTACTCAAATTTGCGCATCATTAAAACGGCCCATTTCCCCGGGATGATGGGCGCGCCGGGGCGCTGGGAGCTGAATGGGGTAGGGTAGGGTAGAACCCAGAGGCCAGTGCCAGTGGGCCCAAATGCCGGGCCTGAAGGGTGTTAGAATCCTATCGAAAAAAAATCACGTCAAGCGGGTCCAGGTTCTTCCCTACCGCATCGGTTTTAGATTGTTAGATTCGTGCTCACCCCATGACACGCCAGCCTCCAATGTAAACTGTGAGAAACACTAAGTAATGTGAGGAAACAACATATTCTTCGGGTTATGCATGGGTGTTAGATGGTTTCTCTCTTCGTACTCGCATTCGTCCAAACACAGGTATTACTAGACACAGCTGACCTACCCCTCCCCCACTACGCCATTCCCATAAAAGGAAATCTCCCCGCCCGCCAGCCATAGCCATACTGGTTCACACCTTAGGACTGCTACTCTAGTCTAGCTGTTATGTATGTGCTTCGGTGCAATGATTGCATCATTGGTACTGTGATGCGTCCGCGTTCGATTCTTTTGGGGCGCAATTCTTTTTTTTTCCTACTTTCTTCCGTTCCTTCCCCGCCCCGACTGCCTATATCTGTTGTACGTCGCCCGGGATGTAATCAACTGGATATATCAATTGCTTTATTTCGCTGCAACTCTCAATGGTCGGTACAGTGCACACAGCTCAGTCCAGCCTGCACAATAACAAGAGGCGAGCGATCATAGCCGATCAAACACTAACCTCTTTGACAACCCCCCCAAAAAGGAAAAAAACGTAAGCAAAACGTGATGTAACTCCGGTGTCCTCTCACCTCTAGAGCCTTGAATACTGGTCGAAAAGATGATCGGTCGCGGCTACCCCCCCATTTCGGGGGTCCGAATCTCTGATTCCGATTTTCCCGGATTTTTTCTGATGAGTAGACGGTCAGGAACCATAAAATCATGGTCTCTCCCTCCCAATTTTCACTTACATAAAAAATTATTTTCAGATTCGCAATCAGGGCCATAAACTTGTCCCAAAAATGAGGTTGATGTACTTTTCAACATTTTCGCTCGCCTCTTGCACAATAATGGCAAGGCCTTGCCCTACCTTAAAGCTGTGATTTCTTATTTTTCCAATGGAAACTAAATTTTGGGCTACATGCTGTTTACTACCTTGTGCCAGAACATTCAGCTCCCTTCATCTATTCTAGTAATTTTGTTATAAATGCCCTAGAACATGTATTGACAGAGGAAAAAACAGATTCAAAACATCAAATAATTTATTCAAGATCCTCCATCCCCTCTCAGAGGGCATATATACTGATAGACAGTCCGAGGAGTCCGCAGGGCTCGTCCATTCGTTGTTTGATGGCACCTTCCTTTTTGGGAAGGCATAGTGGGGGAGGGCAAGGACATTTACTAGACACAATGTTTTCCTTTACGACTCACTGCGTTCCAAGGCCCCGTCGGCAGCCTGTGCTGACATCGGCTGATGCAGAGCCGACGGGGATCAGCGCTGCTTGCCGACCCAGGTCGGCCGAATTGGGCCTGACATCGGCTGACGCAGGACCGACGTCCGTCGACCAGCGTCGACCAGGGTTCTGGAAACGTAATCATTACGTCAAGCTGTCAGCTCCAGTTTGTTTCTATGGGTCCAAGAGACTTGTAGTTACCGTTGGGAGGACAAAAAATGAGTTTTTTCCAAGACCCATGGACGTTGGCAGGGGTTAGCATGGCCGGCCAACCTGGGTGTCGGCCGAATTGGGCTGACGGAGGTCGGGATCAATTAGGCCGACAACCCCGTGGAATGCAGTGACTATTGCACAGTGCAACAGGCACCAATAGCATTTCCCGCGATATTTCCTGCGACTGTAGCTGCCACGCTGACAGCTGCCTGACCTGCTGCCTGACCTGCTGCAGCTTTAAACGTCTACGAGAAGATTAGCATATGAAAGTGACCAGTGAAGTGACACGCACCAGAGGCCGCTTTTTCACTGGTAGCTGAATGTCGTTGAACAACAAAGCAAAGATTAGGCGCGCCATTTCGTCCTCTGACAACCCCGGCGTATGGAAAGTGAGAGTGGGCAGTTCGTATTTCCCAAGCATCTTCAACTTCAGAGCAGTATATGTCGCCACGAACTCTGTATCGGCTTTTTCGACTTCCTTGGCCAGGAAACTTCCCTTTTTGAATTTCACTTCGTATTTCTTGCTATTCAAGTCCCATTGCCATTTGGTCGTCCTGAGCGCGTCAAACCAAAGTAATGTTATGAAGAGGGGACTCACAAGCTGAATGTACCGCTGGATTTCGTCCTGACATCTTTGAACGGCTTGCTCACGCCGTTCACCTCTAGAGTTTTCTCCTTCCAGGCAATTCTCCCGATTACTTCCAGTCCTTTTCCCTCAGCTTGTTCAGCATTGTCTGCCAAGGAAAAGTTCCATCTGTAAAGCGTCGTCCGTTTCGGGCTGTCCATCCGGCTGCACTCTGTAACAACGCGGAAGCTAACAGTTTCGCTCAGGGAGCCAGCGTCGGGGACGACCTCGCTGTTCTGGATATCGTAGTTTGTGAATGTAAAAGACATAGTGCGGCTGAGGTGTGATACGCCGTGCAGGTGAAAAGGAAGACTCTTTTTAAGAGGGCCAAGACCAACAACATGATGAAGACCTAGGCTCAATCAACCCCTACCTGGTGAGATTGGCGCCATGTTAAATGGATAGAGACATACTGCAAGGGTTTCGCCGGTTCTATTTGGCTTGGTGATCTTCGAAGGTGACATGACAGACGTTGGCACGATGCATCCAACCCGCGTTTGATTCAGATTTCCAATGCGACTGGCTTATAATTCTATCTTGATTCTTACCATGATGCTTATCCGGAGGATATATTAGATTCAAGGCACAATTATGGACGAGACAAAGCTTACTTGAGAGATTGGCATGACCAAATGTCCAGGAACTTGAATGTGGCCGCCAGTTTGACGCCGAGGAATTTACCGAGCATGGCACTCCACAACGCGACAGGGACTCTGCGCCTAAAAAATGTCGGCCGCAGCGGCGCCGCGAAGCTTACTTGAGAGATTGGCGCGACCAGGCTAGATAGCAAATGTTCAGAAATGTGGGCGTCAATTTGACACCGAGCGATATACCCGGATAATCCTATTTAGAAACCCGGTTTCCAGTATCCTTATTTGGAAACCCGGGTTCTCAGAAACCCCAGGGTGCCGGCGTTGGCATTGCCGAAGTAATGCCGAGCTCTTGCCTCCTGTGGGCAGCTTGTCTAGGAGAGTTTGAAGTGTCAGATTCACTTGGAAATAGTTGTATTATAACTGTATATACTTCTGTACTGTGAACCATGAGTGAACGTCATCTTGCTCATTTCCGGCATTTAGCAGCCAACGAGCAAGGCCACTGGTCAGATTTTATCTCAGTGCTCTCACATCCCAAGAAGGGTGGGGTCACTGATATTTGAGCCTCTATGTGCTATATAGAAGCTCTATGAGCACTGAATCATCCAGCCGTATGCCCATTGTGCGCTTGCCAGAGTCATCAACAAATTGCTGTGATGTCGGCACTTTGGTTGTGCAGGGAAACAGCAACAGAGACCTAGACTCGCGAGCCAGTCGACGTCCACTCGGTTACAAGATAGAGTAGGCGGGGACGACGAAAGAGGAAGCAGAGTAAATAGAGACAACATCAGCACAGATAATGATGAGAACATAAATAAAGGGTAACCTCGTGGACGGAATGGACCCGCCTGTCGCCTGTTTCAGTGATGGATTGGATTTTCGCCCCGCCATATCAGAGGGTACGACTCTAAAAAAACATGTTTCCCCCTAAAATCATGGAAATTCGGCCTCGGAAAGTTTGGGCTGAGGATGGATAACTTTTGATTCTCTATCGAATGAGCCCTACTTTTTTTTTTCTGATGCCCAAAAACAAGTTAGGCTCATGAAAGAGAATCAAAAGTCATCCCACTTTTACTAAGACACCTAAGAACCCAATTTTCAAGCTTTTCTGGTTTTCTCAAGTCGGACTCTCTGAAATGGCGGGGGAAATCTTCATCACTGAAACAGGCACCATGGGGGCCCAGCCAGTCCCAGTTGTTATTGAGTTCTGCAATGGCATCAAATTTCACCGGGCTGGCTGGTTTACGAGTCTAACAGAGACCCAGCAGAGCAGGGTTGGGGCATGAATAGATGCGGGCAAGCTCAATTTGTGGGGAATTCTTCATGTCTTAGTCTCAGGACAAACTGACACACAACCTGAATGGAATGTTGAGACCAGGGGGCAACCACTAAAATTTACACTACTGTACTATTTCATTCAATTCGGCAGGGGGTGTTACGTGTTATGGCCCTGTCCGAATTTTGGAATTCAGATGGATGGGTAGAGCAGCATTACACCCAAACAAAATTTGTACCAGGCACAGATGAGCCCTTGATAGTGGGGGAGAGCGGGGCAGATAGGAAGGGCAAGAGAAGGAAGACATCCATCTTAAAGCTGCAGCCAGCCAGCCAGCCTTCAACATCACGTGGCAACCCTCGGCATTACCGCAATCTGCATTTGACATTTGACAGTGGTACTTGGTAATTGAGGTGCGAACTTGTCAAAAAAAAATGGGTTAAGGTGTCAACATTACTGGTGAGTGGGGAGCGAAAAAAATTAAATTTAGGCCATTTTCAGCCAATGTCGAGCATTTCAGCGTTATATTTTGAAAATTCGTCGAACCTGGCCGTTATGCGTTACATGTCCGAAAATATTCAGACAAAAAGGCCAGTGCCACGTGCTACGCCTGAATTGAACAAAATAGTACAGTACATTCAAGTCCTACTATATTCTACTATTTGGTTTTTGATGGCATGCCACCGGTACATCAACCGATCAATGTGATCAATTCGCATACATGCTACGTGTTGTTGGATGTTCACGTGTTGGTCCTGAGCCGTGTAACCTATATAACTGCCTTCAGGCCCAATTGGATATATACTCAGGAATCATATGAATATGAAATCAGTACATAGCAAGTAGTAAAAACAGTCAGAATGAATGTAATTAACCAGTAATTAACTCCTGATGGATGCACCTTGGAACCTTTTTGTGTTGTGTCTGTCTGTTATATAGGTTACATGATTCAGGCCAACATGTAAGGTGGAGGCTGTAGGAAACCAGCACCCTTAGGTAAGCAGAGTGTGACAACTTTTATTCCAGTGAAATGAGGGGAAGTAAAACCATGAGAAGGTCATGTGGTGGCGTCATCTGAGTCTTGTGCTGCTAGACGCACCTGTATCCATACAGACACATTGTGTGAAAAAAAAGAGGAACCCAGGTGATTCATGACACAGCTGCATACACACTTGGTGCAACCATCTTTTCCATGGCTTGCAACCTGTCACCACTAGTGTCCCTTGCATCTATCACAGGTGTAGCAGGAGGTGTGGCTGGGATGGCCACATGGGTGTAGTTGAACCTCTCCTCAGCTCGGGACACATTATGGGGGAGAACAAGGAGTAACACCACTTGACGTGCATGCCTTCACAGCTGGCCACATCGCAGTCAGTGATCTTTACTTCATGCATTTCACCATCTGTCATGACAGCTGCAGTGCGAGCATCCAGAGCAAGTCCAGAGCCTCTGATTGGTGCACCTCTGCCCAGCCACTCCCTGTGCTGAGGCATACCTCTCCGCTGCAGCTGTTGCACGACAGGTGATGCAATGAGAAGATGGATGTCCCTTGTGTAGTGTGCTTTTGTGCATGCAGCTTCTGCTTTAGCGGTAGATTTGTAAGTGATATATGGTTGTTTGCATGCACTGTGTGTTTTCCATAGTCACTGGTCTGCATTTATTTGATGCATGAATAGATGTACAAACTTCACTTCGGGTCAAGTTTGTTCTGTTGGGCACAGCCAAATGATGCACTCTTGGGTGCGATGGCAAAATACCTTCTTCGTGGTGCACGTATTGGGACTCTTGTGAAGAGCTTGAATTGCTCAGTCTTCTCCCAATTTGAGCCCAGTCTAATGTTGCTGCAACTCAAGTCAACAGAAAATCAACTTACCTGAATATCTACTTGCATGTGCACATTATTCTAAGTATAACATATGAGGTTTATAGAGATAGTATGTGCACATAATATACCCAAAGGACTCCACATTCCATTGAGATGTGGCTGAGAAATTTTGATTAAATTGATTGACTCAGCTCTGACTCAACTCACATGAGTCGGCTGACTAAATCAGTCAATTTCTCAATGACCAGAGATGGCATAACTAAGTGGTATGGATGTATTGTAGGCCTGTTCTTACCCTCTACATAGCACAATTATATCCCACTTTGCTCTTAACTCTGCCTTACTACATGATGAAAAGTATGAAGTCGGCAAAAAAGTCGACTTGAGTTTGCAGCAACATTAGCCCACAAAAGCGATCTCTTTAGAAGCAACTCATGCAGAATGGTGCCACCGAGGGGATGTGTACGCCACGACACCTAGAGGGAGGCCTGATGGTCACAATTTCTTTGCCTTGTTTGGTGCGATACTGAAGATCAATGTCATGGATCGCCCGGGTTCTACTTTTTCGCGTGATGTGTCCGTATGGATACAGATGTGTCTTAGCGGCACGGGACTCTCATGACGCCACCACGTAACCTTCTCACGGTTGAAACCCGGCCACGGATTCTAAAGCCGCAGACTCATCGAGTCTGCGCCACGGGATACAGAAGATGTTAGGGACTAGGAACCCGTACAGACAGATCCTAGTCCTGGACGCACCACAGCTGACATAGAAGCGTACACAAAGTACATGACTGGTTGCAAACCAATTGGGGCTTGAACCACTGGATACAATGACATTCAGGATTAGGAAACCCGAACATCGGGTCTCCTAAGTCCTCCGATGCCATGGAAACAGACACAGAGGAGTCCAGGAGTATCAGCATTAACACTCCTTAATGCTGCAGTACAGGAACTGATCGCGATTGACTGTGATCGCTTTAATTTATTAGAAGCCTATCTAAGCTCAGTAGAATCTCCATGTACAGTAGATTCTACCTTGTCTAATCTCAGGCTTCTACCTTGACTTGACATAGGCATTGTCTCCACCCTGTCCCACTTCCTCCACATTGTGCTACGGGTTGTATCCACGCCCCGGGTTGTATACCTGAGTGGATATCACACCCTCTTGACTCATTTCGGGTTCCGCCTCGCATCCCAACCTACAACATATGGCCTCCTAGAGAGGACGTGTTACGACCATGCACTTTCCGATCTGTTCCGGTTCCTTTCCGGCCGCTTACGGCCGTTCCGGCTACGGCCTACTTTACGGCCGTTGTGTCCTACCCAACTTCCTGTTGCGTCCGGCTAGTTCCGTTGACGCACAACCTTTGGGGTTTTCGCAATGAAGGTCTTCTGAGTGTTCCCCAAATCAAACATATGATTTATGCAACTATGCTTCCCTCTTATTGTTCTTATTGTTCTTATTGTCTTTTACATACTTCTTTCCGCATTAGACTTATCTCCGTATTTAGTACAAATACGTATTATATTCTACTGTATCTTTAGTTGAAAATTAACGTGCTTTGCTTCCGCATAGCTCCGTGGTCTGATTCCGTCTCCTCCGTCTCCGAGCCAACTTAGTTGGTGTACCCACTCACCTACGTGGTATCACTTCCGGCCCTTTCCGTCCTTCCGGCCTTCCGTCCTTCTGGCCTTCTTCGACATGGATATAACAGGACGCCGTACAGTTGGTCCTACTGCTTGGGGAACATACCAGCTACTAAGTTAGGCGTCATACGCATCCATCGAGTCACGTGAAACGTGACTGATGGGTGACAGTAACATGGGAAAGCGCGAAATCTTGAGAGGCAAAAAATAAAATTGTTTTTTCCAAGGTCCCAACGAGAACCGAAGAAAAATATGAGTTTCTAGCTATGAACAAGCTCTCCGCTGTCGCAAATCTTCCACCCATCGAGGCGGAAGGGTTCGATGACCTCGATATTTTTTGTTGGCCCATGCCGCATCTGCTCCGTCAAGCCCGCAAAAATACGCATCTGCAAGCCTCATCGACCGGCACGCAAAACGGCGCATGGAGGCAATTGGGACTGCTTCCAGAGCTTCAAGCATGTTCCACTCCATGTCTTCCTCCTTCGACGACGGTGGGAACATCTGGTATATCCGTTTTGCATAGCCCCAACATTGCTCAATAAAATTGAGCTCTGGGTGATACTTTGGGAAGAAAATGACCTCGTAGCCCCGCTTCTCACAGTGCTCTTCCAGGACCGACTTTTGGGCCAGAAAGTCCGGTTCCGAATAGAGGATCTTCTTCATACAACAGTTGACCAATGTGGTGTGGCGGCATTTAAAGCTGTTGCCACACTGAGCTTTGATTTTCTTTCCGGAGTCCAAGTGTGGTGCTGGAGCATCGGGGTCTGGGAGGTTGTGGCCTTTTGCGCGGCGCTCAGAGATGAGAATCTTCATCCCTTTGAAACACCCATCAGGGAAGTAAAGGGATTGTGGTGTTCCATCACGGAAAGTAGCATCTCGCATCGTTACACAACGTGCGACATCGTCTGGGCCTTTGACTTTATTGAAATTTGCCGAGGGTTTTGCGGTCATAGAGACGGCGCTGAGCGCATCTGGAGCTTGGGCTGTGTGGATTGTTGCATTGTCGTAAGCCAAGACATGTTTTTCATCAGAATAATCCTTGTCAAGGATATCCATAGCATGGGTTGATTGGTCAAGAATGTCCTGGGTTGTTTGATAACCCTCACACTTTTTCCCCGCCTTGAATAGCTTGTGGGCATGCTCATATTGGCTGAACAATCCAAGATCAGATCCAGCATTGATCTCGAAACAGAACATACCCGTCTTCATCCGGTGTCTTTGATTTCATCCACCCGTAAACATTGGAGACAAAAGTCGCCGACCATCAGACTAGCCCCTTCCCCCTTCGCTTTTATGGTTGCCGTCTCCGAGCTGTGGACCCAGCGCAAGTCTCGACGGTCATTGCAATAAAATGTCGACTCGTCATGGCGCCAGACTACAACAACCCGTGCGTCAAGCGCAGAGCTCATGAAGGCTCGCATGCGAGCATCAAAATTGACCTGTTCCTCGGTCTGTGAATCGCTGTAACGGCGTGATCTTGACTCGAAATCCCGCCATCGAGGGAGAAAAACATTCTGGCGGTAATGCACCACATCAGCTCTTTCGTGTCCATCTGAATACATTCCTTTTGGCTCTTTTCTCCAGCGATAGCCCATCTTCTTCATCCAACGCTGTGCAGTCCAGATAGTGATCTTGCGCTTGACACTGAGACGTGCCTGGAATTCAGGGGTGGCAACATAACAAACGATCACCTTGGCCGAAACAAATTTGCCGAGTGACTGCAAATGAAGATGGATGTCACCGGCAATATCCTCGTCTGACAGGATTGAAGTATTGAAGCACCCATACATATGTGCCGGTACGTTCCTCTTGTCTTCACAGAAGTCAATGGCCCACTGACGGATCTTTCTACCCAGCCAGGTCTTTGCACCCGACTTGCCGCTCGCGATTGCCACCGTCTCGGAATGCAACGTCCATCCAGCATATCCGGATGCCTTGTAGAGGCGAAGGAAGCGAATCATGCATTCCAGGCGAGCCGTTGTAACCAGATCCAGCTTCGTAGTCTTATGACCACGTCCCCTTCCTCGCCGGGGATGGAGAATATCCTGAAGATTACTGATGGCGGTGTCGACAGATTCATTCGCTGGCACTTGGCTAGGAATTTCCCGGTGCTGCAGGCCGATTTGGCATGGTGAATCCTCGTTCATGGTGGAAATAAGACGCTGTTCCGGGTGGGAGAGAACGACCTGGGGAAGGAGGGGGTGCAGGAGAACGGGGGAGAGTCTCTTTGGCAGGATCCCAAGGCAAGTCATCTAAACCTTCTTCCGTCCGTGCTTCGGGACTGAGTTGGGAGGGTTGAACGGCAAGGTAATCATCCTCGTCGTCCTCCAGATCCTCGATTGTCATCCTAGAAGTCGGAGGGATGGTGGACTCTGGCTGGGGAGTGGTACCCTGCAACGGAGTGGCGAGACTAGGCTGATTGATCTGTAGGCTCACATCCTTGTCCAAAAAACTGTATGAAGGATCCGGATCCATGTCCTCAACCGGGGGCAAGTCTGAATCGCTCGAGTACTCGGTTTCCGGATCAGTTTCCAAGGAAAGAGGTCGAGAGACCGGTATTGTTTGTGGGCAGGTGAAGAAGTCGGATATCTGTGAGTTTTTGAGCTTGTGTCATGCATCTTCCTTTTTTTCCCTCTCATTCCTCTCCTTCTCAAACTTTCGAAGCTCCTGAGCCCTCTGCACCAATAACTGCTTCCCAATTTTGCTACTGTGATAGCTTCCGCAACAAGCCGTGGCGGCGCTTGTGTGCAAGGAATTCAAGTGTGTGTCGCTGATTTGCAGCCAGGAGAGCAGATCTGCATGGTCTCCTGGGATGTGGTATGTCGTTCTCCTCCTGAATTTCGATTTCATCGTTGTCTTCGCTCTCAGAATCGTGTGAATCACTGCCCACGTCGGCCCTGATTGCTTCGGAGATGTGGGAGGTGTCGTTGTCCTCTGAGGACTCATCCAGAGTTTCAGGATGGGGGGAGGAGTTTCCGTAGTCGTTTCTGAGGGCGTGTTTGGTTTACATCCAGTGGGCCAGCGGGTTTGCACTACAGACACAGAATGAATAATAATAAAATCAAATTGCGGGATTCAAGCGGGATTCAAGGCTTACCTTGACAGCAAAGACACCCAGGTTCTTAGCCTTTGAGCTCCACTTGTTCTTAGGCATCGATAGCTGCGTATGTACGCGGTTTAGAGGGCCAAGATTGCGAGTGGCAAGGCAATGTAAAATTGTTAAGCACTCATATCACATGAGCACGTGACCGTACAATTTCCTTTTTTGGGAACACAAAATTTTTGGACCTGAAAAACACATTCGTGCTCCAGCGCGTCGCTGTTGGATTCTGAGCACATTTGAAAAAAAAGGTGGAAAACTCTCTTTTGACGTGATGTATAGGAAATCTGAGACCACAGGATCCTTTATATGTCAAATACAAGTGTTTCTGTGGTTTTAGATTATGTCTCTACCCCCGACACCCCTGACTAGTTGAGGCGGGAAGGCGCTGTCACACCATCAATCACGTGACTCAATGGATGTGTATGGCGCCCACCTTAGTGTCTATCGGGTTTATCCTGGTTGGGGTTCTCACCGGGTTACTTGCTGTTTAGCCAATCCAGAGGCCGTTGCTGACAATCAATCTGGAGGCTTGGCCCACCATTCAGCAAGCCCTTCAGTATCCATGGCTTGTTCCTGCGGCAGAGAATATGTCAACAGAGATTTCTAACTGAAACCCAAAGACCAGAGTTTTTTCAAATACGGGGCTGAGGGCCTCTCGCAATCACTGCTGTCCACGTATGATATTATATGAAGATTTGCGTATCATATTATATCAATATCATATTATAGGATCTGAAGTCATATCATATCCGTATTATATCATCTGTGTATGTATCAATACATATTATAATATATTAACAATATATTAATATATTTCTACTGCTTTCAATACACCAAATCCCTTGTAGATTTGGGTGAGGCTTGTATAACAGTCCATTTTCACCCCTTCATGAACCATTTCAATACACATTAGGGTCAAAACAGCAGAAACAGTTCATTTTGAACCCCTTTGTCAGGGGAACCCCCGCTCTGCGCACCTTTCTGGCCTTTCCGGCTATTTCTCCGGCTTCCGCTCCGGCCTCCGTTCCGGCTATCCCTCCAGCTAATGCCCCTGACCTTTCGCCCGCCCGTTCTCGTTGGCACGTGCTATGCGACCAGGCCTGTGATCATTGTAGATACCTCCGGACACGTACTACTGGGTAGTTACTAATTTGTATATAAGGTTTCACCTAGCGTGGGGAATCCTCATCCTTTCTTCTCTTCGGATTCCCCCGCTAGGTGCGTAGTATTCCCGCTCCTGTATTATAGTACCCATATTTATACTTCAGATTCCCCCGCTAGTTTCCACACCCCGCGCTGAGCTTAAGGTTGCCCTTACAACCCTTGGTGCTGCTTTGATGTCGGCTTGGCCACTCGGATCACTGTCGGCACCGGCAACTCAAAGATCCAAAAGCAGTAGATCCTGGTAGGTCAAGTTGAACTTTGATTGTTGATAGCTCCAAATTTCTGAGTGAGGGCGAGAACTTGGGCAAAGGGGGTTCAGTGTACCACATATGGTTGTATAATATGAGAATAATATGGTGAGCGCTGTATCATATTATATTAATATCATGTCATATCATGGTTGACTTTCCATAAGCGTAGAAAATTCCCCCGGGATATCTGAGCCTATCTGAGCAGTGCCAGAGCTGCCAGCATGTTGATATATTCCATAATTCTATTCCTTCCTGCTTCCCACAAGCCAGTGCAAGAATAATCCTTAAATATAAATATCTGTATGTGGTATACACCTCCCAACAACACATCTCTTCCGTCAACGACGCGTCCCGCATTTGACAATGAACATTGACGCGTTTTTCATCTACTAACACCTCGAGGACATCTGGGATGATGGACAAACAACTTGCGCCAGGAACCACAATGGAAATCAGGATGCTGGGAGCAATTGAGGCACATAGACTGTGAATGGAACAACGGTAACCTAGTCCATCCTTTTAACATTCTTGGTGGGTGGTAATTGGATCCGTTGGCAGTATCGGCGACACTAGTGGATTTGTGGTGGATATCCAGGATGAAACGGAGAGGAAATGAGCGAAGCAGTGGATCATGAGAGCATTGTCGCCGTCGTCGCCGTGAGCCAATGGGTGTGGAGCAGAAGCAGACAAGACATGGGTTAACGACAAGGCAGAGGATGGCGGCGACTTCTGTGACAAGCGTGACGTCAGTGACACGCAGCCCAAAGAGGCAACGCAAACGGACGAGAACACATGAATCTGTTTATTCAAGAGGCAAATAATCTGAAGAGGGGGTAGCGACCCCCCCTTCAGAATGCCAATTGATTAAGCTCTGAGCGAGGGTCAAAAATATTCTACAAACCGCCAAAGTGCGGTCACGTTGAGGGCAGCTGGACTGAGCACTGTGCAGACAGGTGAAGGGGAATATATCAAACACGTGGTAACTATCTGGCTACCAGCTGCCGCGGTTCAGCTGGAGTGTCAGCTTATGCACAGCTGGCCAGCCATGTGTTGAGTACATATTCACCTCAGCTGTCCTCAAGTCGTTCAGCTAGGTCGTACATAATAGGTGTAGGTGTAATTTTATATAAAGGAATCTCGGCCGCACCCTCAGGTTCGGCGAGTAAAGGTATTGATTGGACTGAAAGATGAGACCGAGGAATAATAAAATAAGAATTAACGAAGACGAGAGTCGAAGAACACCCTGAGCATGTTGAGTGGTTCCGGGAATGCAGCCTTAGCAGCCTGAGCCTGCCGGTGTCCGTGAATTCAGCGGGAATTCGAGGGAAAATTTGCTTTGAAGAATGGTGAACCCATCGGGGGTGCTTCCGGGATTCTTGAGAAGGAGCAGCACAAAGAGAGTGTAAAATGATCATGAGGGAATTCGGCGACCGCACATTTTGCTTCCACCAAACCGTCGGCACGAACAAGTTCGGAACAAGGACAAAGAGGACGCGTTGTTGTGTACACTTTGGCTCATCACGTGGTATTGACAGGCGTTGGTTGATCCACAATCGTCGCTCGTCTCATTACCTCTCCCTCCCTCAGAATCTCCTTCTTTCCCTCATCCATCCATCCTTTCCCCTCTTCTTCCCGAGATCCCTGATCGTCCCCCGACCTTCGGCGTATACCTTCTTGCATTCGACGATCAGTTTGGAGTCGGCTCGATCTCGTGCTTGTCAAGATTCAAGAATAACCCGCGCGGAACGTACACCCACTCATCCGCTTCCCTCTCTATCGCACCCCTCCCTATCAACTACCCTCAACGTTCCACCGCATACAACCCCGGGATGCAAGTCGGGGACTGCGTCCGCAAACACAGTCACTCCTGGGCCGACTTTGCCCGCACCAGTACATCGCCGCAGAAAGTATCTACCAGTGATACTTCCTTTCTTCGAGTGGGGCAAATTCCTTGGATTACGCATGGCAAAATGGCTCGTCAACGTGCTAAAGCCGTCAATTCTTCATCAAGATTTCAAGTTCTTGTGCAACCGCAAAAGTTCAAGAAAATACCAAGGTTCTGAAGTCCGCCAATACTGTACTTCAAGCTCCTCGGCGTACTTCTTGTCTTCCTATACTTGCTGTTGCTGCATATGACTGATCATCCTCCCTTCCTCTCCCCACCGCTGGTCTTGTCGAGGCTTAGTTCGATGCCAAGATCGTTGGCAGGTCGAGGGCGTCTCTTGAGACATTTGGAGGATTTCAAGGTGCGTCTGCTAACCGTTCTCCAACTTCATAGCGTTGACTGATTCATTCGCAGACTGACCTTCGTTTCCAGTCGTCGGCTGTCACGGCGCTCCAGAAGGCTGTCGAGACATACCTCGTTTCACTCTTCGAGGTGTGTTCCCTTCCCTTTCCTCGCCATGTCACTCCCTAGCGCGTGTCGCAGGCCGCCAATCTCGCCGCCATCCACGGGAAGCGTGTCACCGTCCAGCCCAAGGATCTCACTCGAGGATCTCGCTCGGCGCGTTGTCTCCATGGAGAGCGCTCGTAGAATGTATTGATTTGGAGTACACAGTACATGTATTTCCTGCAATATCAATTCATTTAACATTTTCTTTTCCACGAGTCCCCTGCCAGAAGCAAATGAATTTGGATACAGATACGGATATAGGACATGTATCATTACACGCAAACACCAGCCGCAGTCGCAGCTGACCACCAGGTGGAGGTGGCCACACGATGCCGCTATTAGCGATTGAACGTAGTGGCCAGTCCATCACCACATAACGGCCAGTCGCGGGCGACATGTGATGCACATGTTGGCTGCACCTGGCGGCTACGTGTCCCCCAAATGGCGGTGTAAGTGAGATCTGGGCCCGATGGGGTCCTGACAGCTGCCATGGAATCTCGGCCAAACGACTGAAAATATGCCCTGGGAATTTTCTAGGCTTATGGAAAGTCAACCCATATCATATCACCCCGTATCAATATTATGTAGGTGGCCCTGGAGCCATATCATATCTGTTATTGTTAATATATTAATAACATATTATTCTATATTATATTAATGGACAGCACTACTCGCAATGGCTCATATCACTCAAGAAAATTGTCTGCTGATTCAATTCTAAATGCGTACCAGTGGCCGCCTAATCATGATGTTATAAAGACCAGGTTGACTGAGAAAACAAAAAAAGAGGGACCGAAGTGTGCTTCCTTCTTTTTCCGGCTGTGTTGGTTTTATCTCGTGAACCAATTGAGATATCACTCCTGGCTGTTAGGCCTTTGGTTACAAGCTCATGAGGAGCTCTACTGTAGGTACTGTATTTATACTAAAATCTTATTTTCCTGCATGTTCTGGCATGTTCCCTCCGATTCCATATCAGTCATCTTTTAGTCAGCACCTCGGCCATGTCTCGGGCTTGTGCTGGATTGCCAATCTCCAACAGGCTGGTTGAACCCGGGTTGAACTTTGGTTGAATTTAATCACCCGTCGGCCGAGAACCCGAAAGGCCGCATGAAGTTACGGTCGCACGTTACTCTTCTCTTCTCTCCACGCAACTAACACGCAACTTGAACACAACTCTGCAAAAGCTCTCCGTGTGTTCATGTTCACTGTGAAAACTATTATTCGATACTGACCCTGTTTCCCCAGCTTAGCTCCCATGAGCACACTTGCAGCGGATCTACGAGGTACGAGCTCAAACTTTGTTGAAGCGTCTGCCTAGGGGAGACTACAGCGGATCGTGCTCGCCTCGCGGATCTCGACGCGCAGATCTTAGATCTTAAGCGCTCCCTTTCGGCTCTACGATCTCAGAGGCAGCCAGTATTCGAGCGCCTCGATGCGTACAGATACCCAGTTCTGACGCTTCCGAACGAAATCATCACTGAGATATTCCTCTACTTCGTCCCAATCTTGCCCGTCTGTGCACCTCTGATGGGTCTTCACTCGCCAATTCTTTTGACACAAATTTGTCGCGAGTGGAGACAAATAGCGCTGGGAACCCCCAATTTATGGTGTACCATAGAGCTATCCGACGAGATCCCCTGGGAACAACAAAAGACCCTGGTCGACATGTGGCTGAGCAAGTCTGGCTGTTCTCCGCTTTCTTTCTATTTCGACGAATCTGCCATGCATTCGGACAACGTAACCGACACACTCTCTGTGCTCCTCTCGCACCGCGCGCGCTGGCAGAACTCCCATCTCTACCTCTCACGAGCCCATCTCCCTATTATCGAAGGCCCACTGCCGCTGCTTCGCAGCCTGGATTTGTTGCTTGTGGATACCGGCCCACTTCCCCCCAACGTCTCGCTCTGTGACGCGCCCCTCTTGCGCACTGTCTTCCTCAACAGCACTGCTGCGGCGATCCTAATGTTACCCTGGGTGCAGTTGACCTCACTCACGTTGCGCTGGCTCTACCCGCACAACTGTGTCCCAATCCTTCAGCATGCATCGAGCCTGGTGCATTACGAGCTGGTGTTTGTCCCCGACGACACTCCCGAGCTTATTCCCGATATCTCACTCCCGTCTTTGCACTCGTTAACATTGGACGGCTACTCTAGGACAGAGTACCTCCAGACGTTGATCGTCCCCGCGCTCCGTACTCTCCGCATTTCGGAACCATTCCTCGCGCCCGGGGGCATTAATACATTGGCCAGATTCACGTCGAAATCTCGGTGCCAGCTGCATGAGCTGTGCATCATAGACAGGGAGGTAGGGTCAAAGGACTCGTACCGCGAGGCATTTCCATTGACCCAGGTCTTTGATCGCCCCCCTTGGTGATTAAAAGATTTACATGCGTGCGTTTAGAAGTTCTTCCATGTTACAACGGCCAACGCTATCATCTTGCAGGATTGACATTATATTTGCCATGAGCATACTGTGCAAGAATGCGTTCGCATCCGCAGCTTGACGGGGAGTTCATATCTTCCGAAGTTTGCTTCATTTGAGGATTTTTGGAGGGACAATCAGCAACGGATATCGTGGAGTTCTATGTGCCATGATCTGAGAATCACGATACCGCCTATTCTAGAGACAACTTTGACTGCTTTTTCCTGTTGGTTGAGCCCAAATTGAACTTAAGTCACCCGTCGACCGATGCCCCGAAAAGGCCACCAAGGCTGAGGTCCATCATGTTACGGCTTGACAAGCCACGGCTTTGGCTTGACGGCTTCAAGCTAAGCCAGCGGACCACTAATAGGGGAAGTCAAAGCTGGGAATCGACGTCAATTCTGACATCGATTCTGGCATCGATTCTGATCCGATTCGCGCAACAGAATCGTGCAAGAATCGATCCAGCTTTGACCGACCCCGATTCTGCTCCCAACTTTACATCGATTCTGCTTGGATTTGCCGTCGGTTCCCTGTGCACAAATAAGTCTCTAGCTAGATTTATATTTTATTCAATTTTGCGTCACGATGACATGTGCTACATCGAAATTATTTTGTCCTCGAATTCTCGTGTCCTTAGTTCCTACTTCCGCCCCTCTTGTCTCCCCAATGCCTCACCTTTCGGCGCGCCAAGCGCGTGCTCGCGAAGTGCTGAGGACCTTTCTGGACCACCACACTGCCTGCGTGAAGGCTTTCTTGCGCCGCAAAAACCAAGCTAAGCGTGCTTTTGCACGGGCTGGGCTAACGTCGGAGGACACCGAGATGAACTGGGAACTGCCTGCCGATCTTCTCGACATGCCTTGGAGGTAGACTTTGCGGCGCGGAACATGGCTTTTTCGATTGATGTAGTGTAGAAGTGAAAATTTTAATTGCCATTTTGAAATATATATTTTTCTATTTCATGGATGTATCACAAGGATAAGTCACAGTTATACAAAGGATCGATTCCAGGACCAATTCTGGAATCGATTCTCATCGAGTTTCGACTCCGGAGTCGAAACATCGATCCTGCGTCGATTCTGGAAAACATCGATTCTGGTGTCGATTCTTGATCAAAAATCGATGCCGGAATCGATGCCAGAATCGACGTCAGAATCGACGTCGATTCCCAGCTTGACTTCCCCTAATCTACCCCATCTGTCCACCGCTGAGAGGTCCTGACTCGCCGACTCTGTTGGTCCAAATCCGCCGCCAGTGGCGAGACGTAGCGCTCGAAACTCCGGCCCTGTGGCGGGCGCTATAGCTAAACAACGCTAGCATCCCTGCCGAACGCCAAGTTCATCTGTGCACTCTGTGGTTGAGCAGGTCTCGTTGTCCACTTTTCCTCGACATCAACAAAGATCTATTAGATGCCCTCGGTCCGCTGTGCACGACTGAATTACTATCAGCGCTCGTCCCGCACCGCGCGCGTTGGGAGCATCTCAATCTCTACCTTTCACCATCCCGGCTCGACACAATTGAAGGTCCAATGCCTCTGCTCCAAAGCCTGGACTTGTATACGCGAGGCCCACCAAAGTCTCGTTTCTGCAGGCGCCACTGCTACACACAGTCATTCTTTATTGTATTGATCATGGAATGCTAACATTGCCGGGCCCAATTGACTTTGCTCACTTTGATGTCTTCCCGGAACAATGTGCTCCAATTCTGCAGCACATGTCAAACCTCGTACATTGCGAGCTGGAGCTTATCGAAGACTTTGCTGATGTCATTCCTGATACCAGCCTTCTGTCTTTGCGGTCGTTGGCGCTGAACGGTGATTCGCCGGAGACCGGGTATCTCGTAGTCTCCCCTAGGCAGACGCTTCAACAAAGTTTGAGCTCGTACCTCGCTTGTTGAAGGTATCTCGAGACCTTCATCATGATCGTCCCCGCTCTTCATTCTCTCAATCATTCCTCGCATCCAACCCCATAGCGTCATTCATGTCGAAATCCCGCTACCAGCTGCAGGAACTGTGCATCTTAGAAAGGGTGGTAGAATTCTACCACCCTTTCTGAGTCCTACCGCAAAGCATTTCCATCGATGAAGGTATCATTCGATAACGATGACTGAAAAATCCGCTTGCATTTTGAATTGTCTTGCTTCTGTTTTCTGACGGCCGATGTCTACAGGATTGAATTCCAATTTCGCCACGCGTGCAACTACGTTTTTTCCCCGGGTTCGGCCGACAATTTTTAGGGTATGAACGGCGAGCGGATCGGTCTTGGCGGCTGTTCTTGAGGAGTTGGAGGCACCGGCATGGGTGGGATTTCGGCAGTTCGAACTTCGGGTGAAGCAGAGAAATTGAAGGAAGGGACAGTGGGGAGGAGGAGGTTGGGCAGGGCGACGATTTCGATAGCGGAGAGGCCGGCAAAGCCGACCACTAGTCCGATACGCTCTCCTTGGACGACTCGGTCTTCCTTGGCCGACCAAACCATCGGCCCGGTAACTCGTATTCAACATGGAGGTGGTACTGTTACTGCTTGCTGCTTGAGATGAGACTCTTTTGGACAGTGCGCCGCGTCGTAGTGGATACTTATTTTACGTGCGGGATCTGTTTGGTGATGTGAATGGAACGCTTCTCGTTTGGATAACTTCTGGTTTGCGGCGAGAAGTGATGAGCAATTTAGTTTCCAGGCAAGAGATCGCAATGGTGCCGCTGAGCGCTGAGAAGTACAGATTGTGAGGAAATGCAAATGCATGAATTTATAACACGATTGATTTTACTAGTCTGGAGCTAGGTCTTTGAAACATCTATTCGTCCCGAGAGCTCTCCTAACGGAAAGAAATGACGCGGACCTCGGAATCCCTTGGGCGTATCCGAGTCGCCTGCCCCGGGCCACATAGAACCATGGCTGGGCTGACGCGTTTCCCCCCACGAATACGCCTCCACCTCGCCGTCCCCACGCCAGCACCCGCGCACCCTCATCCCCCTCCCCACCGATCGGGAACTGCCACGTCTTCGCGCACTCGACGACCTTATCCAGCTCCGCGACGCGCCATGCGAACGTCTCGAGGTACAGCGTCAGGCGCGTCAGGTCCTTAAAGAGGCCGATGCGCCGGCCCCAGCACTCGGGCGGGTACGGCGCCGGCGGGAGCCCTTGTGCCGCACGGGTCCGCCGCACGTCGGCGGCGGCGAGCATCCCCGACACGGAGGGCCTCTTGAGCCCGCCGTCGCCCATGCCCGGGTCGAGGGCGAGGCCGCCGTCGGGGGCGCGCGGGGGGTAGTCCCCCCAGGTCCACCAGTCCGCGCGGTCCATGCGGATGGTGAGGTGTGTGATGGGGCTGGCGTGGTAGTACTGGGGCGGCGCTGCCTCGGTGTCGGTGTCGGTGCTAGTCAACGACGGGGAGGGCGCAGAGGTGCACGTCAGATACTTCTTCGGCGGCTGGTAGAACGGGCGCGGCGTGGGCATGTGCCACTCCCACTGGTCCTGGCCGTGGCCCTCCCGGGCGGCGACGTACAGCCCGTCGTGCCGCTCCGCCGCCATGGTCGCGTCTGCGTACCGGACGAGGTGTCCCGGCTCCTGCTCGAGGCCGGATTGCTGCGTGACGATGACCAGAGAGGTGAAATGCGCGAACTGCCAGGCGGCGAGGTTAGTCGGGCACGCCGCCGGGGAGGACGATGAGGCCCTGCGACGATTCCTCGCTGGTGGAGCCCTGGAACGCCCAAGGCGGATTGAGCGAGAGGGGGAGCGTGCATGCCTCGACGTAGATGGCGCGGCATGTTCGGAGCAACGATGTGTACACCACGGGGTAGGTGGGCCAGCTCTTGTTGAAGGAGAACTGAGCCTTCGGGTGCGCTTTCTGGATGGGGAGTTGCTCGGCGGTGAAATACATCTCGTAGATCCATTGGCGGACTTCGGGGGGGATACGAGTGAGCAGGATGCAGTCAGATTGAGCATTGATAGTTTTTGGATCCAGCGAGGATGCCAGTAGGGTGGTGGGCCATTCTATAACCGGTTCAGGCTCAGGACGCTGGCGGCCTCTTTTGCGGGTGGTTCTGTGGGGCATGGTTGTTTAGAGGAAGCTTGAGAGCCAAGAGCCAGTGAACCACGAGGAGATCTACGCAGAGAACAATAGGTGCCGTCAACATGATCGCCTTCGTATAGACTCGCTAGCCAGTCGACGTCCACTCGGTTACAGACAGAGACGGAGCTAATTCCAGATTTAGGATACAAAGCAAATAGATACAATATCAGAGCAAATAATGATGGGACGTCAAACACAGGGTAACCTCGTGTACGGACTGGACCCGCATGTCGCCTGTTTGTGTGACGGATTTGCGCCCCGCCATTTCAGACCCTCGACTTGTACAAAACGCGGCGAATACCTTACAAAATCGTCTCAAGTACCTCAGGCAAAGATGGATAACTTTGGATTCTCTATCCATTGACACCAACATGTTTTTAGATGGCAGAAAAAATGAAGGGGTGTCAATGGATAGAGAATGAAAAGTTATCCATCTTTGCCTCTGACACCCCCTGGCTCTACTGCGTAGTTCGTGAGTTGCAAAAATGTCGTTTCCGTTTTATTTCTAAGTCAAGTGTCTGAAATGGCAGAGCGAAAATCCATCACTGAAACAGGCGACATGGGGGCCCAGCCGGTTCCGGTGATGTCTGAGTGTTGCGATGGCATTTGATTTCCACCGGGCCGGCTGGTCCACGAGCCTAGCCTTCGTAAGTGCCAAGTTGTGCAGATGAATAGATGCTGAATAATTGTGCCCAAAGGTGTCGGACTCGGCGAACGAGGTTGTAGTGTTGACGATCGAGGTATGGAAACGTTGCTCAGAGTCCATTTGCTTGGTCGTAGCGCAGAAATCAATTGCAGATCGTCGCAGAATGATGGGCATGTAACATTGCCATAAAACCAAGTCGGTACCACAAGGTTACAAAGGTACAACACGGTAAGCAACGTTAGAACATACTGTAGGAACCCACATCCCTCCCGTATCCCGTCCCTGGACACCTATGAAAAGAAGAACGAAAAAAAAAAATCGTCAACAAACGGCACGGCGTCGTAGGCTTGAAATTAATGCGGAAGGAGGGGGGTTCAGCTACAAATGAATTTGCAGTGGGTATTTTCAACTCGTCGTGCAACGAGCACTCGTAGTCTAATTTAAACGTGTAATCATGACAAGGTGTGGGGGCAAGTGGGAGGGAGCGCAAGAAACAGAAAGGAAGCTTACGGGTGAGGGCTGGTCACGCCGCAGGGGGCGGGAGGTCGAGAGCGAAGGTCGAAGGCGGGATCTTGAGATCAGACTCGGTACGACCAAGAGCGGACGCTCAGAACATGGAGGGAGGAAGAAGAAAAACTGCCTGTACAGCCACATCAACTCGCCCACATCACTGATCTCCCACCAAACAAAACAACCGCTCGCGTCCGAATTAGGTAATCCCTTATCTTTCTTATCTCCCACCCATTTAATTATTCGTTTCCTCATTCAATCCCGTAGATCGTAGCATGAACACCAAAAAAAAGGCATAAATATTACAGATGTACATCAAAGAAACAGAAAGGAGAAAGGAACGAGGGAGATTATTTAGTGGCGCGCGCGCGGGTCCGTCTACGATGCGAGTGAAGGAGTGAGTGCGGTAGGTAGGTAGGTGAGGTGGTATGCAGCATGAGTGAGTCAGTGAGTGTGAGTGGCTCCAGTGAGTTGAGTTGAGTTGAATAAATGAGTGGATGGGTGGGTGGGGATGAATGAGTGTGAGTGCGTGCGAGTGCGAGTGAATGAGTGGATGCAGTAAATGCGATGCGATGCATGCGTGGGTGCGTGGGTAGGTGGATGCCGAGTGCGATGGGATGGAGATGAAGATGAATGAAAAGGAATGGGAAGAACGAGCGTGGTACAACACCCTGGCCTCGGAAACGAACGAGCGACTGAGGAGCCAGCAGAAGATGTATATCGCGGATGAAATATATAATGTAGGTATGTGTTGGTTGGTGTGTATGTATCTTTCATAAAAGAAAAGCGCAATACTGGACAGGATTGTCAAACGGAACCGGGCAGCAAACAAAGCACAGGAAAAACAGAGTAGAGTAGAACGTAACGTAGGAACAGGGAAACAGAAACAGAAAAAATATAGAACATTTGATTGATTGCTTTGGGGTGGGTGGGGATGCGATGGATGGATGCATTGCGACAAGTAAGAGGGAGGGTAAGAGGGGTAGAAAGGCAGGAATATATAAAAGAATATCTCGTCGTTCGTCTCTCGTTTTTGGGCGGGTGGTGAGGGTGCAATAAGTTATTACTACACGGCGTGTGGTGGTGTGGTGTGGGGTATATACGGTGCGGGGCGTGCAGGGTCCGGATGATGACTGGCTCGTGACGGGTGGGTGGTGGGTTGATCCAAAAAACGACCGATAAATGGACAGCGTCTTGCGCGCGTGCGCGCTCAGACGAAGAATTGGGTGCTGTAAGTCATCGTCAGCGCTGGTCTGCAACAAAAATAGGGAAAGACGACACTCACTGTATCCGACTCGCCGCATGCACCTCCATCTCCTCCATCTTGTAGCTGTTCAGCTCCTCCTTGATCCTCTGCGCCAGCGCGGGCGTCAACCGGCTCCACGTCGCCGGCTCGCTCCGCCGGTCATACATGCTCGCGCTGAACGTATCATACACGCTCAAGTTGCTCGCAAACGCCAGATGCTTCTTCGCCGGCGCCGTCGCCGCGCGCGGCACAGGGGTCGTCGTCGCGGAGAATCCCAGCCCTGTCGTCAGCGCAGGCGCAGACGAGTTGAGCGCGGGGGTGGTTGAAGATCGCGTGCGCGCCGCTTGCCGCTGCCGGGGGCGCCGCGGTAGCAGATGTAGGCTGGCCCGCAGCGGCGTACGTCGCCGCCGTCGGCGTCACCTGCGGGCTGTCGAACATGCTCCCGCTGCCGCTCAGCCCGAGATCGAACCCGAGCGGCGGGAGCGACGGCACGCTGCTGCGTTTCCCCTCCTTGCCCTCGCCGTGGTGCGAGGAGTGGCTCCCGTGCCGGTGCAGCCCGTCGATGTGGTCCGGGTCCGGGCTCGGGATGCGCGCGAGCGGGCCTGGGCCTGCGCTGAGCTCGTTTTGCCCCGGGGAGTTGTACGAGTTTGAGCGCGCGCGGAGCGGGCTCGGCTCGCCGCGTTGCAGGTGCGCGTCGGGGAGGTACGCGGATTGGGTGTATGTGCCGGCGTCTGTGTGCGTTGTCGTCAGGGTCAACTCAAGGCAGGATGAATGAAGGAACTCACACTTCAATATCCCCCGCGCAGGAACCCTGGTCCGCTCCACACTCCGCCTTACATCCGTCGCCCACGGCTCGTGGTCCGCGTCGTCGTCCTCCTCCCCATACCCCTCGTCCTGCTGCGGCATCGCGTCCCCCACCCGAATCGTGTCGTCCTCCTCGCCCCCCAGCAGCCCCCACTCCTCGTCGTCGTCGTCGTCCCACTGCTGCTGTTGCTGCTGCAGCTGCTGCTGGGCGTTGTACTGCTGCCCTTGCTGGCTGTATCCCGACTGCTGGGCGTAGTGGTCGTCCTCGCTCCCGCTCTCCTCCTCCACCAACACACCCCGCCCGTCCTCGCCCACGCCCCCCGCCCCGCCAGCGCGCTGCCGCCCCGGCGACCGCGTCGCCGTATTCCGCTCCCACGTCGGCACGCCGCCCTTTTTCGCCATTCGCGCCGTTGGTGGGTGCTGAAGCCGCCGCCGCCGCCGCCGCAGACGCAGCCGCCGCCTGCCGCGCGGCCGCCTCCCTCGCCTTTGCCGCCGCCTCCGCATTGCTCTTCAGCGTATGCTGCCTCGCCAGCTTCGCCGCGGGACTCAGCCCCGCCCGCCCCGCCCACCTCCGCGCCCGAGGACGGCACGCTCCAATCCCCCGCCTCGAGCTCCGCGGTGGCGTGCGACACGGACGCCTCGGACGCCTCCCCCTTGCCGCTGCGTCCCTTGCCGTCCTTGTCCTTGTCCTTGTCCTTCCCCTTCTTCTTCTTGTCCTTGTCCTTGTCCTTCTTCCCCTTGCCCTTGTCCTCGACGCCCCCGTCCTGCTCCCCGCCCTCCGTGTCGTCCTCGTCCTGCGGCTCCTTGTTCTTCTTCCGGTCCTTGAACAGCCCCGTGATCCCCGCGAGCGAGTTCCGCCGCGCGAGCCGCCCCATGCTCCCGAGCTTGCGGATCATGACGCTCGCGGAGCTGACGGTCGACGAGAGCGAGATGTTGTCCGTCGAGACGTTCATGCGCGAGTTGAACAGCGACGCCGCGCGCGACTTCTTCTTTCGGCATCGGGACCTGCGTGCCGCCGAGGTTGGGGGACGACACGGGCGAGGGGAAGCTGGACGAAGACGACGAGGGGAGGCCAGAGCCCGAGCCCGAGCCCGCGGAAGGGGCAGAGGAGGACGAGGGGAGACCCGCAGGGGAGACGGCGGAGGCGCCCGACCCGCCCGCCCGCCGCGTCGCGCTCGCAATCAGCGCGGGCGTCTTCCCCTTCCCGGCGGCCGCACCCGCGCCTCCCTTGGGGTTAACCACACTCGCCTTGATGCTCTCGTCGCTGTCGCTCCCCGGCCCGTCGTCGTTGTCGTCCCCGTCCCCCTCGGCGTCGTCGTCGTCGTCCTCCCCCGCGCCGACCTCCTCCTTCAGCGCCACGCTCGCGTTGAAGCTCAGCGCGCGCCGTAGGCGCCCCTTGAGCCCGCTGCCCTTGACCTTCCCCGCGGCCGCGCCGTCGCTGGCTTTCGCCGACGCCGACGCCGCGGCGTCCGCGTTCCGTGTCGCGAGCAGGCTGAGCGAGGACAGCGCCAGGGAGGAGTCGTCCCGGGAGATGCGGCGCTCCGCCCGCGTGGCTGTACTCGGCCGTTCGCCCGCCGACGAAGAGGTGGAGGAGGAGTGGGAGTTGGAAGTGGAGAGCGAGAGGGGGGAGCGCAGGGAGGACGCGGTGACGGCGCCCTGGCTGAGCGGGCTGGGGCGCGCGAGCTTGGCGGTGCTAGAAGAGGCGGAGCTCGAGGGCGAGGGGGAGTGTGAGTGGGGTGAGGACGGGGAGGGGGAGGATCTGTGGATGAAGGTTAGTTGAAGGATATATGAGAAGATAAGAATACGAAGGGAAGCGGAAGGATATTTCGAAAATGGAAAGCAGAATTTAGCCTCGGAATCGCCAGAGCCCGCGGGCAGTAATTCCCATTTATCACTCAGCACTGCAGGTGCGTCGAGCGCAAGGAAATGAAACGAAATAGGAACGGAAATGGCAAACAAAAATCCAGCGGGCAGCGATCCCCATTTCCCATCCGGCTGGCATAACACAAAGATCCACGCCCGAGGGGTGAGCGCGCCAAAGACGCGCCTGCCCCACTTTGCGGGTGCGACAACACAAGAAAATGAAATGCAAAGGGAATGAAAAGGAAAAATCCAGCCCCAGCCCCAGCCCAGCCGTGGAATCGTCGTCGTCGACACACAACACTGCGCAGACCGACGCCCGAAGCTGCGTGCGCCAAAGACGCACCCGAAGGGCGGCCGCGTCAAAATGCGGGCGTGCGCCCCGCCCTGCCCCACTCCACTTCCACTTTGGGCTGACGCGAGGAAACGCCACGAAATGAAATGCCAACAGCGAAGATACACCCACCCCGCCCCGCCCCCACCCCGCCGACTTCCACTTCCACTTTTGGGGCGAGGACGCCACGCCACGAAATGAAATGCAGCAGAGGGGATACACCGCACCCACCCCACTCTGCGGCCTCCGCCTCGTGGCCTCGCTTGGGCAGGCGGTGATTGTTATCTGCCAGCCAGCCAGCTAGCTGGCGACGCCTAATGTGGCTGGCACACGTGCGTCAAGGGTGGCGCCCGAAGGTGGGAGGTGGGAGGTGGGTGGGTGCACCGCCGACGACCGCCCCCACGTAGAAGTAGAAGGGAGAGAGAGTGCAGCACTCGAAAGGAAAGCGAAACGAGACGAAACGAAAAGAAAAGAAAAGCAAGAGAATAAAAACGGAAATACACTCACGCAGACCCCGCCGAATGCGCGCTATGCGTCGACGAGCTGGACCCCGCGCGGGTGGTGCGGGATGCGCGGCGGGGGCCCCGGGCTCGCGCTCCGCCCGCCGTCCCCCCGCGCGCTGCCGACGCTCCCCTCCCGCTCTCTTCCATTCCGACTTTGCTGCTGCTGCTGCGAGCCAGTGCTGGGCGCAGAGCCCTTGGTCGACGGCACGGGCGAGTGCGACGCCGCGGAGCCCCGCCCCTGCGAGTTGTTGCTGTTCGTGCGCGCGCGGCCCTGCGAGTTGACGGACGAGGACGAGCCGGACGCGTCGCCGCGCGAGTACGGCGGCTGCGGCGTGCGCGCCCAGTCCTGCTGCGCCTGCGGCGGCGGGGACTCGGAGTGCGCGGACTGCTGCCGCGAGGGGCGGCGATAAGGGTGGTAGCCGCCGCCGCCGCCGCCGGCGCTGTTGTTGGGGTTGTTGGGCCCGCCAGAGGTGGAGTTGGAGCTGTTGGAGCTCGGGTACACGGGCCCTGCGTCGCCCGGCCGCGGCGGGGGCGTGCCGCTCGGGAACGGGTTGAACTGGCCGTGCATGCCCGGCGGCGGCGCGAAGCCGTGGGCGTGCGGGACGTGCCCGCCCTGCTGGGCGTTGAACATCATCTGCTGGTACGCCCACTGCGCGAGCTGGGCGTTCGCAGGGTCAAAGTAGGCTTGCGGGGGGCCATAGGGCTGCTGGGGCTGTATTTGGGGGGAGGGATTTTGGTAGAATGCGCCGGGGTAGAAGGGTGCGGCGGCGAGCGACGGGGTCCAGCCGCCCTGGGGCTGCTGCTGAAAGGGATAGGGCTGCTGCTGCTGTGGCGGGTGGAGCTGCTGGGGCTGCTGTTGGTGGGGCAGCTGCTGTTGTGGGCGCTGCTGCTGCTGCTGCTGCTGGGTGGGTGTTGTGGAGGACGAGCTGGGCGAAGGGGCGGCCATTTGGGGGTCTCTAGGGGAATACGTCCAGTCCGGAGGGGCGAGAATGGCCATCGACCGCGATCCCGCGCAACTCTATCTGGCCAGTCAGCACACACGGTATACCACCCAGCACGACCTACTTTGTGTGCTTGCTGGTGAGCACTGATAGGATACAAGCTCAGTCCGTCCGCCTCGACGACCACCGCAAATCACACCGTAACGTCACAGTCACACTCCTCTCACCGACTACCTGCATCTTGGCATCCTCCTGCCAGCGCACACCGCTAGATCGTCGACATGCAGTCTATTCTATTGTCAGCACAAGACCCGTTGTTTCTTCTTCTGCGCTATAGTTGTGCTATCGGCTCCGGCCCGTTGTGTCAGACGCTTTACTGCTGCCCCAAGTCTGCGCCTGCCTATCGCGATCAGCGCCCGCCGAAGTCATCTCCATCAGCCCCCGCGATAACAATACACTCCCCTAACTATCCACCTCCGACACCATCACGGTCCAAGCGCTCTCTCGCCGCCAAACGCGTGCGGTCACGGTTACGGCACGGATGCGCAGCGCAGCTTAAAATATTGCACCTCGCGACCCCTTCGTTACGGGTGTTACTTCCATATTTACACACGCGATTCTTGTCGCGCCTGAGTCTATTAAGCGTATCCCGCACCTGGGCCCGCGTATATATACCGCAATCCCAACTTTGCTCTCCCCCTCCTTGGCGTTCCCTCAGGCTCCTCTTCCCTTGGCCCGGCCCCTCCGGCTGCCCAGCTGTGTAAATCTAGATCCCGACCTCTCGGCACGGTCGTCAATGCCCGAAGTTTAAGCATTGCATTGAGTCGGGAAGACATCGGCATCCATCTCCTTGGACTTTCAATAATGAAGCGAGTTACTTTACCTCCGTGCCCTCCGTCGGTCTGGGGGTTGGAATTCCTCCGCAGCAATGAGTCGTTAATCATCTCGATCGGTAATCAAATCAGAGTACTTCAGGGCAGAGTAGATTGGATGCCATTAATACCACTTGGATTTCGAATTCGTCGCTGCATCTAAATATATCCCCCGCGATTCCTGTGCCAGCCCACACTAAATTTATACTTAACACGCGAGAAATCAACCGCATTCTGAATTGCTATCCGCGCATTGAGTATCGACTCGAAGCTGGCCTGAGAAACCGCCGAATTTGATCGCAATGAGTCGCAGATGAAACCGGTATTACAGTACCTGTTTATGGCAATCAAGCTACTATAAAAGGCAACCAGGAGGTATGGCAATAACAATTCAATGAGGCGCTGTGGCATCGCGTATTTACCTCCGCGCCGTCCGTCGGTTGAGATGTCTGCGCAAACGCCGACCCCGACGCCGACTCGGAGGTGTTAATTAATTGGCGACGGCGATCTGTCCCCGTCTCGAGTAATCAGCATGGTTTGGTGTAGAGTCGCCGAGACTCCAGGGTGGGGTGGGGTGGGGTAGGTACCGTACATACCAATTATCTTAATTCGTTTCCGTCGCTCGGGATGCAAATACAGTACATTATATCCCCTGCGCTTCTTATAAATCCTATTACATTCCTACCCACTCCCCATCGCAATTCCCCAGCGGCGGCCTACACCCCGCGCCAAATAACCGCAATCCAAAATCCGATAACATCTCGAGTCGATTCGATGTCTACGCACGGACTTGAAGCCGCCCTGAGAAACGCAAAGACCCGTTTATGGCAATCAGTCATAGTCTACTATATATATAAAAGGCAGCCGGGAGTCGTTGTTTCTGAAGAGGTACATACTCCATCGGCTTTGAGCTTTAGTCCCGCGCGGAATGTCGTCGAGCCCCGCCCCAGGAGTCCGGAATCGGCGCGGCCAGTTCTTGGCTGGCCCGCTTCGCTGGCGCTACACCGACCAGCCCTCTGAGTCCACGGCCGCCTGTCCCCGTCTCGAGTACTTAAGCAGCGTAGTTTGGGTAAAGTAGAATAATTAGAGTAGCGCAGATAAGTACCGGACATACCACTTAATCCGTTTTCGAATTCGTCGCGGGATGCAAATGCAGGATAAGAATACGTATTCAGATTCCAATTGCAATTTACCAGTGGCGGCCTATATATAATATATGTATGTATGCTATATATACGTGAATCCAATATTAATCCTGTCTGCCAGGCAGCCTAAATCATATGAGGAATTCAATCTTTCATTCATTCAAGCTATTTCGCGTCACGTACACCTGCCGTTCTGCGGTACATACTACATATGTTCGGCAAGTTCAGTTCGTTTCCAAGATGTCCGGATCCAATTACCCAATCCAATAGGTTCGGAACGGCGTGCACACCCTGCAGCGCAGGCTACCGAGAGTTAAAATCCGAAGATTGCACTCGAAGGTCTCCGCGCCTGGGCCCGACGGCAGTGCACTCAGTCAGCCTGAGACTTGGGGTTGCGTATTGTATTATTCAACAGGAATGCAACGAGTCCCAGTGGCAAGAGGGAGGCCAGACGCCTGAATTTTTGACAAAAACAGCAGGCAGCAGGATAGATAGGTCGTCCGTCCCTGTGGTCGAGAACGAGCAAAAGGCGAAGACTCTGATCCCGAGAAGTCTCGCCGGCGCCCGGATGTCGACTCCTTCGTTCGGGGCGAAATGTCGATACTTCCTGGAAAAGGCACTATACAATATTAATGCGAACGACTCGGATCCATGGAACGCGAGTGTTCTCAAGTTTTTTGGATCCGCTTGAATGATCGGGGTAGATACTACCAATTCGTTTTCGTTATTGCACGCAAATA
Source organism: Mycena olivaceomarginata (assembly GCA_029378375.1). Taxonomy (NCBI): domain Eukaryota; kingdom Fungi; phylum Basidiomycota; class Agaricomycetes; order Agaricales; family Mycenaceae; genus Mycena; species Mycena olivaceomarginata. Next base: position 325,421 of record JARKIC010000202.1, on the reverse strand, counting down.
TACGCATTTCCGGATTCCTATCCCACTAGCAATCCCAATTCAACGGCGGCGGCCTAAATTCGGTCCCAAATCCATTCATCCATATATATATTGTTGAACACCCAGAATTTACGGTAGGCTAGGTTCGGTTTCTCCCCTACCCACCCCATCGCACCACCCCAAGCCAATGCGACGGGTCCTCGACCGAATGAAACAACGTAGTTGTCGCCAAGTCTTATCTATGTAGTATGCGAACGCGAACGCGTCAATCGGAATGGCAAAATATCGTGGTCATCAACCCTGTAAGCCAGTGTCGGTTGCCAATCAGAACATGAAAAAAAGAAAGATCAAAACGCACGTAGATTTTCAGTCTGACTCCAAGTCGACGAAAGATACCGTCGTCGATGGAAATGCTTTGCGGAAGTAATGTTCGAATGCCGAGTCCGCGTATGCGATGCGGAGATTTTGTAGCTTGCATCCCGATTTCGCCACAAAGGCGGCCAATGTAGGGATGTACGTGTGCTCGAGGTATGAACTCAGGATTCGGAGGTTGCGGAGGGCCGGGACGATGAGCGCCTCGAGGTACTCCCCGCACGCACCGCTGCCGTCCAGCGTTAACGAGCGCAAATACGGGAGGGTGACGTCGAGAAGGTCATCAGCCGCGGGGGATTCGCAGAACTTCAGCGCGCAATGCACGAGGTTCGATGTCTGCCGCAGAATTGGAGCACAATATTGCGGGAAAACGCCGGTCAAAGTGAGCGAGGTCAATTGCGCCCAGGGCAGTGCTACGATTTCAGTAGCAGTATCCCAGAGAACGACTGTGCACAGCAGAGGCGCCTCCAGAAACGAGGCTTCGCACTGGCGGTCGACCGTGTACAACTCCAGGGTTCGGAGGAGAGGCATTGGACCATCCATTGCGAGAGGAAGGGATTGCGATTCGTCATAAACAATTAGACGCTCCCAGCGCGTGCGGTGCGAGACAAACGCTGACACCAATTCAGCCGCGCGCAGTGGATCAATGGCATATCCATCGAGCTTGAGGGAAAGCGGGGAACACTGTGACCTGCTCAACCATAGGTTGCACAGGTGAACTTGGTGTTCGAAAGGTATGGTAGAGTCGGAAAGTGATATCGCCCGCCACAGGGCCGGAGTTGCCAGGGCTATGTCTCGCCACTCGCGACAAATTTGGGCCAAAAGAGTCGGCGACTCAGGACCTGTCAGCGGCGGCCAGCTCGGGTAGTTTGGGAGGAAGTGGATGAATATCTCAGTGGTGATTTCGTTCGGGAGAGTCAGGACGGGATATATGTATGCGCTAAGGCGCTTGAATACTGGCTGCCTCTGAGATCGTAGAGCCGAAAGGGAGCGCTCAAGATCCAAGATCTGCGCGTCGAGATCCGCGAGGCGAGCACGATCTGCTGCAAGTGTGCTCATGGGGGAGGCTAAGTGAATAGGATCAGTATTGAATAATAGTTGTTCTGAACGTGAACACACGGCTTTTGCAGAGTTGCGTTGAAGTTGCGGGTTGGTTGCGTAGAGAGAAGAGAAGAGTAACGCGTGACCGTAACTTGATGGTAGCCTTTTCGGGCTATCGGCCGACGGGTGATTCAAATTCAACCAAAGTTCAACCTGGGTTCAAACTGGTCTCTATAAATATTAGCCGGCCACTAGTACAGACTCGAAATTGAAGCAGCAGACAAATTTCCCGAACAATATCAGACATCGCGAGAGTGCCTATTCAATGAAGCCCTGTGGCATCGCGTATTTACTTCCGCGCCGTCCGTCCGTCGATTGAAATGTCTGCGCAAACGCCGACGCCGACTCGGAGCTGTTAATTAATTGGCGACTGGACACCCACGGCAATCTGTCCCCGTCTCGAGTAATCAGCGTGGTTTGGTGTAGAGTCGCCGAGACTCCGGGGTAGAGTAGAGTAGAGTAGAGTAGAGTAGAGTAGAGTAGAGTAGATACCGTACATACCAACTATCTTAATTCGTTTTTGTCGCTCGGCATGCAGATACGTTATATCCGCTGTCCTATTCCTACCCACTCGCCATTGCAATTCCCCAGCAACGGCCTACCCCACGCGCCAAATAAACCACAATCCGATAACAAACATCTTGAATCTCTTCGATATGGATATCTGCGTATGGACTTGAAGCCGTCCTGAGAAATCGCAAAGACCCGTTTATGGCAATCAGTCTTAGTCTACTATAAAAGGCAACCGGGAGGCGTTGTTTCTGAAGAGGTACATACTCCATCGGGTTTGAGCTTTGATCCCGGGCGGAATGTCGTCGAGCCCCACCCCAGGAGTCCGGATCGGCTCGGCCAGTTCTTGGCTGGCTCCGCTTCGCTCGGCGCTGCACCTACCAGCCATCCCCGTCTCGGGTACTTAATCAGCGTGGTTTGGGGTAAAGTAGAGTAAGCAGAGCAGATAAGTAATGTACATACCACTTAATCCGTTTTCGTCGCGGGATGCAAATACAGGATAAGTATACGTATCCAGATTCCAATTTACCAGTGGCGGCCTATATATAATATATGTATGTATGCTATACGTGAATCCAATCCTGTCTGCCAGGCGGCCTAAATCATATGAGGAATCCAATCCTTCATTCATTCATTCATTCAAGTTATACCATGTCACGTACATTGGAGGAAACCTGCCGTTCTCCGGTATCAATTATCCAACAGGTTCGGAACGGCGTGGACACCCTGCAGCGCCGCGCAGCCCAGGCCACCGAGAGTTAAAATCCGAAGATCGCACTCGAAGGTCTCCGCGCCCGGGCCCGACGGCAGCGCACCTAGTCAGCCTGAGGCTTGGGGTTGAGCATCACTCGACAGGAATCATTCAAGTGACTGGCAATGCAAAGGGTTTTGATGTCCGGCTACCATCAGTCCAGCGTCCTGCTTCAACCGTCGACATTTTTGCCTGACCTTTGGTGAGAGACTGTTCCTGTTTCTCATCTTACACAGAGTGTCCCGGACACAGTTTTTATTTTGGGCCCCCCTGCCTTCATAATGTCTTATGAACACGTTTGATCACTGTTTGATGTGATTCTTTGGTCCCGCATAACACACCCAATTCTGTGTCTTTTTTTCTGAAAAAAATTGCAATGAACTTGTAATTTAAATCTACACAGAGTGTCCCGCACAGAATTTTTAATTTTTCCTCAGGACTTGTGCAAAGTCGTGGCATCAACATGTGCAAACAGACGTTTACTTCGCGGGCGTTGCCAGTCCCCAACCTGGAATGCAACGACGAGTCCCATTGGTGAGAGGGGGGCCAGACACCCTGAATTTTTGACAAAAACAGCGGGCAGCAGGATAGATAGGTCGTGCCTGTGGTCGAGAACGAGCACAAGGCGAAGATCTCCCCGGCGTTTGCGGCAACCGGGTACTAGAAAAAGCAACTCGGACTCGAAGCTCGATGTCGACTCCTTCGTTCGGGGCAAAATGCCGATACTTCCTGGAAAAGGCACTATACAATATTAATGCTAACGACTCGGATCTATCGAACGCGAGTGTTCTCAAGTGTTTTGGACCCGCTTGAATGAGCGGGGTAGATACTACCAATTCGATTTCGTTATTGCACGCAAATATACGCATTTCCGGATTCCTATCCCACTAGCAATCCCAATTCAACGGCGGCGGCCTAAATTCAGTCCCAAATCCATTCATCCATATATATATATTGTTGAACACCCAGAATTTCCGGTAGGCTGGGTTCGGTTTCTCCCCTACCCACTACATCGCCCCACCCCAAGGCAATGCGACGGGTCCTCGACCAAATGAATAGACGTAGTTGTCGCCAAGTTTTCATATCTATGTAGTATGCGAACGCGAACGCGTTAATCGGAATGGCAAAATATCGTGGTCATCAACCCTGCAAGCCAGTGTCGGTCGTCAATCAGAACATGAAAAAAAGAAAGATCGAAACGCACGTAGATTTTCAGTCTTACTCCGAGTCGTCGAAAGATACCGTCGTCGATGGAAATGCTTTGCGGAAGGAATGTTCGAATGCCGAGTCCGCGTATGTGATGCGGAGTCTTTGTAGTTTGCACCCCGATTTCGCTACAAAGGCGGCCAATGTAGGGATGTACTCGGGCTCGAGGTATGCATTCAGGATTCGGAGGTTGCGGAGCGCCGGGACGATAAGCGTCTCGAGGTACTCCCCGCGCGCGCCTCTGCCGTCCAGCGTTAACGAGCACAAATACGGGAGGGTGACATCGAGAAAGTCAACAGCCTCGGGACGTTCGCGGAATTCCAGCACGCAATGCACGAGGTTCGATGTCCGCCGCAGAATTGGAGCACAATATTGCGGGGAAACGTGGCTCAAAGTGAGCGAGGTCAATTGCGCCCAGGGCAGTGTTAGGGTTTCAGAAGCAGTATCCCAGAGAACAACCGTGCGCAGCAGAGGCGCCTCCAGAAACGAGACTTCGATGTGGGGGTCGTCCGTGTACAACTCCAGGGTTTGGAGGAGAGGCATTGGACCATCCATTGCGAGAAGATGGGATGGCGAAAAGTCATAAACAATTAGATGCTCCCAGCGCGAGCGGTGCGAGACAAGCGCTGACACTAAGTCAGTCACACGCAGTGGATCAATGGCATGTCCGTTGAGCTCGAGGGAAAGGGGGGAACACCGTGACCTGCTTAACCATAGGTTGCACAGGTGAACTCGGTGTTCGAAAGGGATGGGAGAGTAGGAAAGTGATATCGCCCCCCACAGGGCCGGAGTTTCCAGGGCTATGTCTCGCCACTCGCGACAAATTTGGGCCAAAAGAGTCGGCGAATCAGGACCTGTCAGCGGTGGGCAGCTGGGGTAGTTTGGGAGGAAGTGGATGAATATCTCGGTGGTGATTTCGTTCGGGAGCGTCAGGACCGGGTATGTGCACGCGCTAAGGCGCTCAAATACCGGCTGCCTCTGAGATCGTAGAGCCGAAAGGGAGCGCTCAAGATCCAAGATCTGCGCGTCGAGATCCGCGAGGCGAGCACGATCTGCTGCAAGTGTGCTCATGGGGGAGGCTAAGTGAATAGGATCAGTATTGAATAATAGTTGTTCTGAACGTGAACACACGGCTTTTGCAGAGTTGTGAAGTTTGTGGAGAGAAGAGTAACGCGTGACCGTAGTTTGATGGTGGTTTTTTCGGGCTATCGGCCGACGGGTGATTCAAATTCAAGTTCAACGGTTGACTTCAACCTGGGTTCAAACTGGTCTCTATAATATTAGGCGGCCACTGGTACAGACTCGAAATTGAATCCGCAGACAATTTTCCTGAACGATATCAGACATTGCGAGAGGCCCTCAACTCTACTCTAGCCCTGTATTTGAAACAACTCTGGTCCAATTCAATATCTCCGTCGACATATTTTCTGCCGCGGGAACGAGTCATGGGTACTGAAGGGCTTGCTGAATGGTGGGCCGAGCCTCCGGATTGATCTTCAGCATCGCACCAAGAAATCACCTCCATCAGGCCTCCAGGCGTAAAATTGAGAAAAGGCAAGGGGAACACGTCTTGAACATGTTTTACTCACGGAGGCACTTCTGAGGATTTCCAATTTAGAGCTCAACGCCCGAACTCTCCGTCTTGGCAGAGTTTCGGGCCATCGGACTAGATCCGACTCCGTTCTTGACTCTGGGAACCAGGGTACAGGAACTGTTGGATGACAAGCTAATCTCGGGCTACATAGAGAGCAACACCGGAATTATTTCGCTTGGACTCTTTGCCGAATTAATGCCTGGAATTGCGAATCAACCCTAAGCTTGAATCCACCGCTTTCCCAGCATGGGGTTCAACATGCTGCCATCTTTTGCTGTGAATGTATGAATTTTTTGCTTCTACAAACCCTCTCAGGGGAACTGCTGGGGCTCTTGTTGAGACTCAGATTGGACCGTGGTCAAGGAGGAAGGGCAACGACGGCAGCACCGTGATTTGCTCGTTAACCGCCGGCACTCTACATTCCACCTTTCAGCTCCGCTTCCCCTGTTTATCTGCCCAATTCCTTTATCAAACTTTCCATGTCGTCCTCTTGTCTCTTGGCTTCCCCCTCGCGAAATCTGTGTCCGCCGGTTTCGCAGCTCATACATGTCGGAATCCGAAGTGGCATCGTGCGAGAGCACAACAGCTTTCCAAGCACTGCCTTCTGCCGTCATCTGTCAATTGGTTTGCTCCCGCCGCCTCCCTTTGAAATGAATTTGGCGTTCTGCGCCCAAAACTTTGCACCCCACCCGTTTATATTTCTGATATGTGTATACTAACCCAAGTGCTTCCCCAGTGTTGGGTACAGTAGCAGGCTATGCAGAATAGGATTGTTAATGATCATGACGGCGGTGATAGGGTGCAGTTGTTTCCCTGGTAACACGTAGGACTGCGCTTCCGGAATCAGATGGATGCAGTTTTAATAGTGAAGTTTCTGTCAGCCCGTGGTATCTCTTCTGACCTCCGCCACTATATGGATTTCGTCCAAACTGTTGTATCAATAGCCCCAGCGCCCTATCTTTCCACTGCATTCAAACTGCTGGGGATCCTTCACAGCTCTGTTCAACAAGCACAGACCAGCAAGACCCAGCTTGCAATCCTCGTCCAGGTAACGGCCGGGCTTCTCAAGGCACTCAACGAGCGGTGCCTGGCAGGCAAGCTCACACACAGCACACCGAGTACATTACTTGTAGACCTTGAGAGGTGCGCATTGATTTTGTTGCGCACACCATCTATTCATGTCCTTGTCAGTCTGCTTGATGAAATCAACCGTTTTGTGGCCAAAATACTCAGCCAACACTTCATTAAGACACTTATCAGAGCACAAGACACAATCAATAAGATAGATGGCTTCCAAAAGCAGATCAAGGGACTGGTCCAGGCATTTGAGGTTTGCAGAATTGTATCATGGTGCTTTCGGGTCTGAGTGCTTCCGCAGATATCATCTGCACTGATGGTACAGGATTGGCAAGCTAGGCAAGATGCTGCCCGCCAAGAAGATCAGCAGCAGCTCGCAGCGATACTTGACGCGCTCCCCAGAAATGATGCTGGATTGATGCAAACCCTCCGTACATTCTGCTTTCCCTGATTCCGATTTACGCTGACCATTCAGTGCAGGTGTCAACCAAGAAAACATCACCGCAATGATGGTCTTCCTCATCCAGCAGATGAAGACTTCCTCCTCTACAGATGCTCCAGAATACAAGTTTTATTCCCAGTCCCTTCAGCGCCTCTCGATAGTGAGCGGCCAAACACTCAATGTGGAAGATTGGATGGTCACTGTGTACGAGGTTGACTACAAAGAAAAAATTGGCTCTGGTGGATTGTATGTCCCAGTTTCTGCCAAAATATTCTCCTTGACCCTTCCACACAGCGGTGACGTATACCGGGGAATCTGGCACAAGACAGAAGTAGCACTGAAGATTGTCCGTACAGGTGTTGGTGTTACTCCAACTTCACAGGTATATACCCTAAGTGCTGCTTCATTTTTTTCTAACAGTATTCTAGGCTGTTCTGCGTGAAATAAAGGTTATGCAAATCATTGTCATGCGGATTTTCTCTGATGTTTGTTCAGCTGTGGCTGACATTGCGACATCCCAACATTTTGCGTATGTCATACATTCAGGTGTCAACACCTGGGGACTGAAAAAGTTCACTATTAGCTTTCCTTGGTGCTAACCATCTGGACAGCGAGCCTTTCATTGTCATGCCATACATGGCAAATGGAAATGCCCGTGAATTTTTGGAAAAATATCCTGACCAAAGCCCTCTATCTATTGTATTTGTGCAGTCATCGAGGTTGCCGTGATTCTAACTTCTGTTTCCATTAGTTAACTGATGCCGCCCGTGGGCTGCTCTATCTTCATTCGAAAGACATTGTGCATGGTGATCTCAAGGCAGTAAGCACACACAAACAAACTTATTTTCTTGAGTTTCACTGCACACAGGCAAACATCCTGATCGATAAGGCGGGCACCGCCGTCCTGTGCGACTTTGGTCTCTCACGCATCAAGGCAGACATGACCAGCCGCACAACAACACAACACAATAGTGATACTCTGGGTGCTGGAAGCCGAAATTGGATGAGCCCCGAGCTCTTGCGGGGCGCTGCACCACGGAAGCCGAGTGATATATATGCCCTTGGAATGACCATTTACGAGGTACGGCAGCTTGTATGTCATTACCTTGACCTCATCTAATATGCTTCACATTCACAGCTCTTTTCAAAAGAAATACCATTGGGCCATATTCTTCCCCAAGATCTTCGGTCCCTCGTGGTGGGTGAAGACCTTCGACCAGATATCCTGGGGATTGACGACATGCCTGTGATGCCACCTAATGTCTGGGATATCGCAGTGAAGGCATGGGAAAAGACCCCGGTAGAGCGCCCAACAGCCAGCGCCCTCTGTGATATGTTGGTGCAGCTTGTAGGAACTGTGGAGAAGGCTTCACCGCAAGTCCAGCAACCCTCCATTTCTGATGCCATTCACACCGACAAGAAGGCTGTTGATCACAGGCTGGCAGAGACAGATTCCGCTACCAGGAAAGATCTCGCTAACTCACTGCTGAACTTCGGTGTAGATCTCAACAGGAGAGGCCACCATGAAGAGGCTGCTCACTCCAAAAAAGAGGCTGCAGATCTTTATCGCAAGCTGGCAGAGATGGATCCTACTGTCCGGAAAGATCTGGCACTTTCCATGCATCATCTTGGGTTTGATCTGCGTGAACTAGGCCACTTTGAAGATGCGGCACGTACTGATCAAGAAGCGGTTGAGGTTCGTCGCAAACTGGCAGAGACGGATCCCACTCTCCGGAAAGATCTGGTGAAATCCCTGAGTTGTCTTGGTATGGATCTCCGGAAACTAGGCCACTACGAAGATGCAGTGCAAGCTGACGAAGAAGTCATTGCATTCTATCGCAAGCTGGCAGAGGTGGACTCCATGGCTACAAGAAATCTTGCCCTAGCACTGCACAATTTTGGCTTTGATCTGTACAGATGGGGCAAGTACGAAGATGCGGCGCATGCCCATCGGGAAGCAGTCGAGATTCGTCGAAAATTAGCAGATACAGATCCTACTATCCTGGAAGATCTGGCATATTCCTTGAATCATCTTGGTACAGATCTCCGGAAGCTGGGACACCACAAAGATGCGTTGGGAGCCCACAAAGAAGCAGCCAGGATTCAGCGCAAGCTTGTGGAAACAGAGCCTACTGCCCTGAATTCTCTTGCAGATTCTGTGCATGACCTTGGTGTTGATCTGCGTGGACTGGGACGCTTCAAAGATGCATTTCAAGCAGACAAAGAAGCAGTTGAGATTCGTCGCAAACTGGCAGAGACGGATCCTACTATCCGGAAAGATCTTGCGAATTCCCTGCGTAATCTTGCTATAACTCTCCGGAACCTGGGTCACCACGAAGATGCATTGAGAGCCGATGAAGAAGCAGTCGAGATTTGTCGCAAACTGGCAGAGACAGATCCTACTATCCGGGAAGATCTGGCGAATTCCGTGCATAATCTTGCTATAACTCTCCGGAACCTGGGTCACCAGGAAGATGCGTTGAGAGCCGATGAAGAAGCAGCCGGGATTCGTCGCAAGCTGGCAGAGACAGATCCTACTATCCGGAAAGCTCTGGCACTTTCCATGCATCATCTTGGGTTTGATCTGCGTGGACTAGGCCGCTTTGAAGATGCGGCACGCACCGATCAAGAAGCGGTTGAGGTTCGTCGCAAACTGGCAGAGACGGATCCTACTATCCGGAAAGATCTGGTGAATTCCCTGCATCAACTTGGTATAGATCTCCGAAAGATGGGCCGATTTGAAGATGCACGGTGCGCCGACGAAGAGGCCATTGAGCTCTATCGCATAGTGGCAGAGGCAGACCCCACGGTCATGACAGATCTTGCTCGAGTGCTGCACAGCCTTGGCATTGATCTACGCGCACTGGGTCACCACGAAGATGCGTTGAAAGCCGATGAAGAAGCAGCCGGGACTCGTCGCAAGCTGGCAGAGACAGATCCTACTATCCGGAAAGATCTGGCGAATTCCATGCATCTTCTTGGGTTTGATCTGCGTAGACTAGGCCGCTTTGAAGATGCGGCACGCGCCGATCAAGAAGTGGTCGAGGTTCGTCGCAAACTGGCAGAGACGGATCCTACTATCCGGAAAGATCTGGCGAATTCCCTGCATCAACTTGGTGTAGATCTCCGAAAGATGGGCCGATTCGAAGATGCACGGTGCGCCGACGAAGAGGCCATTGAGCTCTATCACATAGTGGCAGAGGCGGACCCCACGGTCATGACAGATCTTGCTCAAGTGCTGCACAACCTTGGCTTTGATCTGCGTGCCCTGGGTCACCACGAAGATGCGTTCAGAGCCGATGAAGAAGCATCTGGCATTCGTCGCAGAATGGCCAAGACAGATCTAACTGCCCAGAAAGATCTGTTGAATTCTGTCACCAACCTTGGTGTAGATCTCCGAAATTTAGGTTACTTTGAAGATGCGGCGCGCGCTGATCAAGAAGCGGTTGAGGTTCGTCGAAAATTGGTGGATACGGATCCTACTGTCTATCAAGATCTGGTGAATTCCCTGTATAATCTTGGTATGGATCTCCGGAGCTTGGGCCGTGTCGAGGATGCATGGCACACTAGCGAGGAAGCCGTTGAGCTCTGTCGAAAGATGGTGGAGACAGATCCCTCTGTCCCCAAACTTTTAGCGGCATCCCTATTTTGCGTCGGCGTCGATCTCCGCCTGATGGGTCGCTTCGAAGATGCCCTGCGAGCTGATGAAGAAGCCACTGGCATTTTTCGCAGGATACCGGAGACAGAGCCAGGCGTGCAGTATCTCGCTGGCTCGCTAGAAAACCTAGGTTTGAATCTCAACGCCGTCGGTCGCCACTCAGATGCAGTGCACGCTGGCGAAGAAGCGGCCAGAATTTTACGAGAGCTTCCGAATCGCACGGTGGAGTTGGACTTGCGCCTCGCCAACACTCTGAAACTTTTGACAGCACACCTCCGCGCGGTGGATCGCCATGTGGATGCGGCATGCACCGATGAAGAGGGGTCTGAGATCGTTCGTAAACTGGGGGAGACGAATCCAGATTCCACTGCCCGCTCGCTTCATGGGCTCGCAAATGATTTTGGTAGTATCGGCATCCACGATGAGGCATTGCAGGCCTCGGAACAGGCTGTCGCGCTTTACAGCAAGATTCAGCAGCCGACACCAAAGGTCGTTCGGGATCATATCCAGGCTCTAGAGAGACTTGCAAGAAATCTGCGTGCCCTTGCCGCTCACGCCGATTCCAAGGTGGCTATTCTAAAGGGCAGTTTAAAGCAGGGCCCCCGCCTAGGTGCTGACGCAGTGAAATCTTCACGGTGAGTCTTGAAATTTGCATATACTATCATAAATTCTGACGTCGGGTATTCGCAGTTTGTTCCCAGTCGAAGATGTTGCGGATGAGGTCGCCAAAGGAGCGAGTTCAGCCGATGAAAAGGAGCACAAAGGGGAGACAGGAGTCGGAAGCGGAGTGGAGTCGTAACACGCTTTCTGCGTCGTAAATAACTAGATGGACACGTTAACTGGAAAATCCGAGTTGCAGCTCATGTAGAGAATTTCATTCACCATCTTTATACAATTATACGTCTCCGTCTTACAGTCGTTGCGAGCATTTGCGACCAATATTAATCATGATGTCCGGGTTGTGCGCGCGGACAAGAAAGCGAAATATTCGAGAGGAGAGCATGGCGGACCAAATACGGTTCGTCTCGCGGCCGGTCTTCAAGCTTTAAAGTTTCATGAAGCTCTGGAAAATAGAGGATGGGGGGTAAGAGGCAAGCCACATGGAGAAATAGATAAAGCCCCAAATGGCAACGTCCAGAAAATTTCCCATCTCCTCCTTTTTTTCCGTTCCATGGACACCGTACAACGCAATATTGATATGCCCACACAGCCCAGGGGAGGGATCCCGGATAGCCGCCGCCGGTATACTGGCCATCGCCCAGCCCCGCATGAACCCGCGACACCGCGCGCGGGAGCTGCAGAATGCACATGCTTCGTGCAAGAATTTGCAAAGAGCCTGTTTGAATTTTTCAAGTCATTTTTTTTCCATGTTCTCTGTCCGGCGACCAGAGCTAAGGTCTGTTTTACTTTCTAATCTCACCCGTTCATATCACCTCAGGGGACTTTCTAAAAATTTCAAGTCATTTTTTTCCATGTTCTCTGTCCGGCCACCAGAACCGAGATCGATTTTTCTTTCTTTAATCTCACCTCTCATGTCACCTCATATGATATGCCGCAAGTATGATCGGGTATTCCTTCTGGAGAAGGAGCGGGTGACATTAGAAAAACTCGGTGATATCTTGGAGATGAAGCTCGTACCTCAGTGTCACTGACATTTGTTGAGACTCATCTCTAAAATGCATGGTACCACGATCCTTGGAACACTCAAAATTATTGACCCGCTCATAGTGCCAAACAGCCGTTAAGTGTGTTTGGAAAAAGTCATAGAAAGCAAACACAGTCTGCATTGTAGGTAAATCAAGCGGCCAAATTGTTGGGCGCTGCAGTGAGAATTTCGACGCCGGTTTCCGTTATTCTAGCAATATCGGTGAGCACCGTCAGTGCGACGCGGGAAAATTCAACCGAGCACGTACAACAGCGTCTCCTCAAATTGAGCGCTTCTCTTTCCATCCACCGTCGTTGCCGTCCAATTGTCCGGCCAATGGTCAACGTTCCAGTTTGAGCCGAGATTGATCATCTGAAGTATCTTTGGCGTCAGTATGTTGCAATGACAATTTAGGTTCCATTACTTACCGGTTCGATTGTAAACACCATCCCGGGCTTCATCGTCCCAACTGCCTTATTCTGCACGAATATTTATTTAGGAATCTTGCGGAACGATAGATACCTTTGCATAATGTGGGATATCCGGCGCGTCATGGAACATGCTGTTAATCCCGTGCCCGATATATGTCCGAACAGGCGTGCACCCATTTGAACGAGCAATCGGTTCTCTAAAATAAAAATGTCAATAAAATGGAGCAGAGCGACGAGAATCAGGGTCGACTTTCATGGTTTTTCCAATGTCCCGGAACAAAGCCCCGGGTTTACAAATTTCGATAGCCTTGTCCAGGCATTCACGCGTTGTGCGGATGAGTTTTGCTGATTCCTCGTCGATCTGACCCACGGGATACGTCCCGTTGAGATCGCCGTGGAAACCTATGCTTCAAGTTGAGATGGATCTTGTCCAAAATAATAATGATGATAATAACCCGCCTTGGTAGTATACGCTGACATCTGTACGAGCTGGTCAGATTTACATCAATCACATCGAAGAGGCACAAACTCGCCTAGATTGATAATGTCCCCTTCTCTCAGCTTCCTTTGGTCGGGTATACCGTGGCAAATGACCTCGTTGACTGATCTGAACAGATAGAGGGAGCTCACCAACCCAAAAACAAAATATCGGGGGAGTGGACTGACGTGCACACGGATTTCGGGAATTTGCGGTAGTTCAAGTCCGAGGGATATGCGTTCCTTTCGATGGTCGCGTTGTGTACGATCTCGTCTATTTCGTCTGTGGTGATCCCTGGTCGTATGGCTGCGGCAGCGAGGTCGAGGACTTCACGCGACATCTGAAGTTTTTTTTTTCTGTATAGTAAGACACACGAAGACAGCGGAAAGTCAAGGAGACGCACCCGGCAGACGGTCCTCATCTTCTCGATGTCCTCGGCGTTTAATATACGCGGATTGCCTTCCGGGCGTCTTGTCGACTTTGGAGTCCCTGTGAATTTAATGAGACAGAAAGGTTCAGAGGATTGTTACGACGCCGCGGTCAGGCTAAGTGGCTTCTACCGTCTATCGCATGGTCCGGGAGCTGTATATGATCCGGGATCTTGCGTTTGGGGGAGAGGGGATACACTGGTCGCATTGGGCCGGTGAAGTTGTAGTTTGGGAAGGGATTATACGTTCCATCTGCGCATACAGTTTCAGGCGACGAGCCTAGCACTGAATGGTTAGATAGATAAATACCCTTGCCGGCCGCGTTTGGATCGAGCTTCGCGAGGTTGTGAAGAACCTTGTGGTTTTTCTGCAGGGGAGGTCAGCAGCATGAAGGCGATGTTTGTCGGAAAGACGCGCCCCTGGACGGATATTAGCCACAGATCCTAAAATTCGGTGACTAACTCACATCCTGCCTTGAAGCAGTCTTGACCACAGAAAAAGGATCCCCGTATTCCGATCCTGACGACGATGATCATTGGTACTGGAGGACGGACTGTATGCAAGGGATGCCTTTACTTGTTACAAGTTGGACATTCCAATCGAGAGGGAGGGTTCCCGTTGGGACATTCAGAGTTTTGGCAAGTGGTCATTTGGCAAAATGCAAGACGGAATTTGTTGACTCGTTGATCGTAATCAGATCATTTGATGGAAGTCGACGGCCCCGAAAGGCCCAAGAAAGTTCCCACATCAACTCGATTTCGGACGCGGAAAACATCGAGAAGACGATACGCAGTGACCAGACGGACCAGCCGGGTATCCCTCAGTGGCCCGACCTCAGGCAAACTTACGACCGGATAGCTGGTGGCCATGGAGAAAAATCACCTATAAATGATTCGTTCGAAGATTCATTCACCCTTGGCTCAGAGGGTAAAAACAATATATTCAGCGTGGGTTGGGGTACATGAATCTAGAAAGCATCATGGCAAATTGACACAAGCCAGACATATGTGAAACCAAGAGCAATATACGACTGAGTTACGACTAAGTGGCAGCGCCGATCGGGAACAGGTCCAGCGACCACTGGGCACGCGTTCCGGGATGGTTGGGACACACACAACCGTTTCTACGTCCATCGATGCCGCCGACGCCGAACGTGTGCGCGATGTGGTGTCGGTATGTCGCGGCGCAATATCTGCGGCAGTGGGGCGTGCTGCGAGTCGCATGGAGTGTCGAATGCGAGAAGCCGACGGGAGGGCGCGGATGTTGTAGGTAGTGTGGGGGATGGGTGCGGGGTTGCCTTCGAGAGTGAAGAAGGCGAGCGCGCGGACAGCGAATTAGCAAGCATGGGTCATGCTCGCTTTGCCTGTCGGGCTTCCCCCGCTCGTCTGTAGGCGGGATGAGGATGGTGGTGGGGCAAGGAGAGGGAGTAGAAGGCGGCGGGGAGATGGGAGCGGGTGCAGAATGTACTGCGGATGGCGATGGGGGGGTCGTACTGGCATATGCGGGTGATCGTAGTAGGGCGTCGATGCCGCCGGGGGGCGCGCAGCGAGGGTGCAGTCGTGCGGTACGTCAGAGGCTTCATCATGAGCGCTCGTGGCAGTTGCGCGGCGGGCGAAGCGCAACGCAAGAGGAGCGCGACGATAGTGCGCATGCGAGGGAGCTAAATCGCGAAGAGGGAGGGGAGTACAAAGAAAGGAAGGGAGGATGGGAAGGGAGCGGGTTACGAAAAGGGAAACGGAGGAAACGTACCTCTGTCAGCATAAATCCATCGCGTCGAGGACACTCCAGCGATTCGGAAAACAAGGGACAAACCTTGGCAGAAATGATAACAGGGATTGTCCGGAGCGAGTGGGCAGTCGCGTCGGTCTGCGCCGACCTGGAACTTCTGTTGAGCGGGGGGTGCCAAGGCCGGCAGATCAAGAACACGGAGGACAAAGGAGAGTCGGGTAGGGCGGCCTCCGACGCCATCGCGGTGGAAGCCAAGAGGTAAGCGGATCATTGATCTTGGTCAAAGCGCTCTCTCGCCAACGACGGTTACGGCACCGGATGCGCAGCTTCAAATATTGCACCTCGCGGCGTGGTCGCTACGGGTGTTAATTACTTCCATATGTACACACATAGCAACTCGTCGTTCGCGCCTTCGTCACCGAGTGTTAGGCCTATTAGGCGTATCCCGCCGCACCTAGGCGCGCGTATATATACCCCGTTCCGTTCAATCCCATCTCATCTTGCTCCTCCCGTTCCTCCTCCTCCTTGGCGTTCCCTCAGGCTCCTCTTCCCTTGGCTCCGGCCTACTCCGGCTGTCTGCGTGTCTCAGCTGTCCGCAACTCCGGATTCCTATCCCACTAGGAATCCCAATTCAACGGCAGCGGCCTAAATTCTGTCCCAAATCCATTCATTCGTATGTATATATATTGTTGAACACCCAGAACTTCCGGTAGGCTAGGTTCGGTTTCTCCCCTACCTACCACATCGCACCACCCCAAGGCAATGCGACGGTGAAACAACGTAGTTGTCGCCAAGTCTTCATATCCATGTAGTATGCGAACGCGGACGCGTTAATCAGAATGGCAAAATATCGTGGTCATCAATCCTGCAAGCCTGTGTCGGTTGTCAATCAGAACATGGGAAAAAAAAGATCAAAACGCACGTAGATTTTCAGTCTTACTCCGAGTCGACGAAAGATACCGTCGTCGCTTGAAATTCTTTGCGGAAGTAATGTTCGAATGCCGAGTCCGCGTATGTGATACGGAGATTTTGTAGTTTGCATCCCGATTTCGCTACAAAGGCGGCCAATGTAGGGATGTACTCAAGCTCGAGGTATGAATTCAGGATTCGGAGGTTGCAGAGCGCCGGGACGATGAACGTCTCGAGGTACTCCTCGCTGTCAGGGCCGTCCAGCGTTAACGAGTGCAAATACGGGAGGGTGACGTCGAGAAGGTCAACAGCCTTGGGGCGTTCGCGGAATTCCAGCGCGCAACGCACGAGGTTCGATGTCTGCCGCAGAATTAGAGCACAAGATTGTGAAGAAACGTGGCTCAAAGTGAGCGAGGTCAATTGCGCCCAGGGCAATGCTACGGTTTCAGTAGCAGCACCCCAGAGAACGACTGTGCGCAGCAGAGGCGCCTCCAGAAACGAGACTTGAATGTCGAGGTCGTCCGTGTACACCTCCAGGGTTCGGAGGAGAGGCATTGGACCATCCATTGCGAGAAGATGGGATAGCAAAAAGTCATTAAAAATTAGACGCTCCCAGCGCTGGCGGTGCGAGACAAGCGCTGACACCAATTCAGTCATGTGCAGTGGATGACTGGCATGATATCCGTAGAGGTCGAGGGAAAGCGGGGAACACTGTGACCTGCTCAACCATAGGTTGCACAGGTGAACTTGGTGTTCGAAAGGGATGGGAGAGTCGGAAAGTGCTATCGCACGCCACAGGGCCGGAGTTGCCAGGGCTATGTCTCGCCACTCGCGACAAATTTGGGCCAAAAGAGTCGGCGACTCAGGACCTGTCAGCGGTGGGCCGCTGGGGTAGTTTGGGAGGAAGTGGATGAATATCTCAGTGGTAATTTCGTTTGGGAGCGTCAGGACGGGGTATGTGTACGCGCTAAGGCGCTCGAATACTGGCTGCCTCTGAGATCGTAGAGCCAAAAGGGAGCGCTCAAGATCCAAGATCTGCGCGTCGAGATCTGCGAGGCGAGCACGATCCGCTGCAAGTGTGCTCATGGGGAAGCTAAGTGAATAGGATCAGTATTGAATAATAGTTGTTTGAACGTGAACACACGGCTTTTGCAGAGTTGTGAAGTTAGTGGGGAGAAGAGAGAGGAGTAACGCGTGACCGTAACTTGATGGTGGCCTTTTCGGGCTACTGTAGTATTACGACCACTAGTTCACGGGGTGTCACCCGTCACCACAAAAGTTCACTGGATTGAAAGTTCACAGCTCGGCAATCAGCCAACAATTCCCATAAAAGGTAATCCGGCGAATGCCGGGGCGAAATTTTGCAATTTTCTAGGCCTATTTGAGCCAGGAAACCTCATTGTCACCGTCACCGACCTTGATTAGTTCAGTTCACAGGTCTCCGTCACCCGTCACCTGAACTAGTGGTCGTAATACTACAGTATCTGCGACGGGTGATTCAAACTCAACCAAAGTTCAACCTGGGTTCAAACTGGTCTCTATAATATTAGGCGGCCACTGGTACAGATTCGAAATTGAATCCGCAGACAATTTTCCTGAACGATATCAAACATCGCGAGAGGCTCTCAACTCTACTCTAGCCCTGTATTTGAAACAACTCTGAGATCTCCGTCGACATATTTTCTGCCGCGGGAATGAGCCATGGGTACTGAAGGACTTGCTGAATGGTGGGCTGAGCCTTCGGATTGATCTTCAGCATCGCACCAAGCAAGGCAAAGAAATCACGTCCTGGACCATCAGGCCTCCCATTAGCCGCCATGGAGTATGCATCCCCTCGGCGGCGCCATTCTGCATTAGCTGCTTCTAGAGACATTGCTGTTGTGTCGTATGTTCGTTTGGACTGAGCTCAAATTGGGGAGAAGACTGACAGAGCGATCGAAGCCTCTGACGAGAGTCCCAATATGCGCGCCATGAAGAAGGTATTTCGCCGCACTTTGTCGCCATTGCACCTAAGAGCGCGTCGGTTGGCCTTGCTTGATAAAAAAAACTTGACCCAGAGAGCAGTTCGTACATCCATCCAAATCATGCGTCAAATAAATCCCGACCAGCGAGGATGAAAAACACACAGTGCATGCAAACGACCAGATGTCACTCGCAAAGGTCGATGGAGGGTCTGCAAGTGAGCGACATGCTCGAACATGATTTCCGGAGCGCAAACGCAAGGCGGAGTGGGAGACGGGCGCGGGGGATCTCGGACGAAAACAGCTACATAGTATCAGGATTTAAACATATAAAAACACTCCGGGGCTTACCGTTACCAAGATCCAGAATCTGCACATGCACAGATTCAACAAATTTCGGGTCGTAGAGCATATGTATAATCTTCGAAAGATATTCGAGGCAGAAGGTATGCAGGAACCCCAGAAGGGAGTCCCGGGACAATACAATCCTGCATGTAGGCTCTTCAAAGCGTCGCAGAAGCTCGTCTTCAGAATGGTCGTTCAGGTTGGGCACGGAGTATCCAAGGTTGCCGGTGTGAAGATCTGGAAAACTTTCAAATAATGACTACAAATATTTGAGTTCGACTCGCCTCCAGCGATACCGTTCCTACGTAAGAATTCGAGAAACAGCATACAGTTAGAACATTCTACTGGGCGGTATCTGGGTGCGCGACACTGGGTGTTAGCTGAGCCTTCGCGAGCTTGCGAGCGCAGGCTCAGTGAGAGATAAGGTGGATCAGATAACGGGATGTTCCGCGCCTTTGATGTATCATCAATTTATTCCTCGTCGCGTACTTCCATACGCGCCTCGTCGCCTGCTTCATTCACTCACCACCTCGCTCTATCAGCATCTTTTTGAGCCCCGCCCGCCCATCCCTTTTCTGGTACTTCACGCTCGCGTTGTTTTGGGTCTCCTCGCCTCAGACCCGCTTCGCGCTGCGTACTGGCCCTGGGTCCCGCTTCCCTCTTCCTGCCCGATTCGCTCCTTCCCCCCCTTCTCCAGGCGCGTTGGAAATCATAGTGAATCGGCCGCGAAGCGGCCCAGGCCTCCCGCACACACCCCACCTCTCCTTCATCATCCTGATCTCTTCCTTTTCTTGTCTTTCCCTTTGAGCGGTCCGCAGGACCGCACCCCTCTCCATTATTCCTTCCCTCACTCGCGCTCGGGAGTTATCAATCACATCTTATCATCAATGCCGTCGCGTCAGTTCAACTTCAACCACGCATCACGTGTCACCCTTGTGACCCAAGTCAGCAGACCGCGCTTGCGCGCGACCTTCGTTGATCACTGCTCTTCAAGTTCCGCCTTCTTCCCCTATGCTTAAGCCGGGAGGCGCTCCGCCCTTGGGAACACTGCTGCTCTTTCATTCGGACATCTATGCGCTATTCTGAGGGAGGGCGTTCACTAAGCACCTCAGAATTCACGAATAAATGAGGTTGGGCGCCGGTGGGCGCGAAGACGGCGCCGCCTCTTCCCCATCAGTCACGGTCATGCCAATCACTTTAAGCTCCGAGCGAGCGTCTCGTACGTAAGGTGGGAACCTCTCTCTTCTGTACTGCCAGCACCATGGTAAACCTGAACTCTGGGTTACTGTGGTCTTCGCTCGACATGCCGATCGCATCGAGAATTTCTCCAGTCCAACGACGTGGGCGACGTTCAACACATTCATCACGCCCCTCGGAACGGTGTGTTCGTGCCCTGACTCTAGTTGTGCTACTAGACATTTGTTTGTAGGAGCAAGCATTCCAGTCGGGGACGTACCTGCGTTCTGAATACCTCGACTCGCGATCGCGATCGTTCATCGCTGGTATAAGCACCAACATCGTGAACGTACACGAACTCCTTGTCCGGGCGGATTCCTCTGGGGATGGATCTGTCTTTCAATAATCCGTTAGTGCGGTGATTCAAGGTCTGTATCCGCCTACCAGGGACTATAAAATTACGTTGGCAAACGGAAGCACCATTGTCGGTGCACTGGACGGTTTCCAATACATTCCAAGTGAGTGTGGATGGCCATTTGATGTCGTTTTCTCTAACCTGGGTCGAAGTTGAATCCGTCGAGATGAACGAAGATGTCTCCCTGAATGGCTCCCCGTCACGCCCGGTGAGACACCCGCGATCTCGACCACCCCCTGTCTTGACTGGGGACAGAATTTCGACCTACACGTGGCAAATCTGGAACAGTCGACCTTGTTTCTCGCGAAAGTAAAGGAGGCTGCACCATTTCTCCGGAAACTGCACCATTACTTGGGTGCCCGTCCCATCGATTTTTCGTTCATGGTGAGAGCAAAGTTTGAACCTCCTCACAGTCGTATATGCTAATTGAAGCTCAGTTCAACGTACCTACCGCTTCGCCTTGTAACCCCAATTGTCGCAAAATGAAGGCGGTCATCTAGATGTGAGACTACATCGACGTCACAACAGCACCTTTCTCCAAATTCCTCCTGGTTTCGTCAACCAAGCCCGAGTCGAGGGGCGATCTGCCAACTGCCATCACAGATGGACCCACTGCAGGATGTTCGTGTTTGTCACTGCCATTGATCTCACTGACAGGGTCCCGTACTCATGTAGATATGGGCCACTCAATGCCTTTATTACCTCCTCAGACTACCTAAACACCTAAATTAACACTCTCCCGTACTCTTGTTGTTGTAGATACGATCTTGCGTCCATCGATTATGTGTTCTGGTCGCGCACGCGCCTCCGCCTGACCTATAAGCGAGATCAATGGCAATGACAAACACGAACATCCTGCAGTGGGTCCATCTGTGATGGCAGTTGACAGATCGCCCGGCCCGAGTGCTCGCCGACTTCTACGACGGCAACACGTTTTCGGACCCTAAGCCGGACGGTATCGGGAATGGTATGTGCCGGTTTTCCATCGTCGTAATCATTGTTCGGATCTTTTCCCAGTTGCCACCCGTGTCATGCTTCCCTCCATTTTCTCAGCCCTAACGCGCATTGCGAACTCAACGGACCCTCTCAAACTCGCTATCAACAGCATTAGTTACAAGCCGTTTATCAGCTTGTTCAATCTCACGAAGCGGCAAAGGCGAATCCCGAGATCGCTGGCATCGTCTGCGT
This sequence comes from Mycena olivaceomarginata, assembly GCA_029378375.1. Taxonomy (NCBI): domain Eukaryota; kingdom Fungi; phylum Basidiomycota; class Agaricomycetes; order Agaricales; family Mycenaceae; genus Mycena; species Mycena olivaceomarginata. The sequence goes on along the minus strand of JARKIC010000202.1, from coordinate 304,027 downwards.
TAAATATTCACTCGCTTGCTTGCCCGACCGAACGCCTCTATTGACAATGATTTTTCTTTCTTACTTTTTTTCCCAGAGCATTACAACTCCTTAGCCGCCCTCGAGCTGCACAACTTCTCGACCGGCGGCGAACCCACCCTGTGGTTAAAATTCAAAAATGGCACGGACGAGCACGCGTTCAGAACGCTTACGATCTTCGGAAAGACGGATGACCCGCTCTCGGAGTTTATCGCTCGGTTGACCGTATGTTGATCAATTGAACTTACAGCTTTGGGATGGCGCGCGCTAATTTCGCACCCTGTGGCGATAAACAACACGGCAGAGTGGTGTGCGGCTTGCAATCGGATGGTTTTGCGGGGCTGTGACAGTGCATGAAAGGAAGTATTCCTGTTCGTGGCGCCGTCAAATACGGAGATGTATTTCGAGAACCCTGACAAAAAGCTGTATCCTGTGCTCCGATAATTTTCTGGAAAGATGACCGGTGATATGAGAACCTATATAACGTTCTTCAAACTGCTCTGCTTCTGTTACCGTCTGCGATATTCCTGGTACACCCTAATCTAACCAACGCGCTCGGATGGCAGAAAAGACGAACAGCACTCTGAGGGCACGTAGAGGAATACGCCGACCCATCTGTGCCCCATGCCAGACACTCAAAATCCGCGTGAGTTGCCGCACCGCAGATATGCTGGGAAAATATTAACCTTTATTAATTTTCTAGTGCGAATACAGAAACCTGGAGGACCCTTGCGAGCGGTGCAAAGCCATAGGCTCGTCCTGTAGAGTCTTCCAGTCTGCAGCAATCGATACCGTCGAAGTTGGCCTCGGAGAGGTATAATATTCAGGGTTAGAAATTATTTAACAAGCTTCCACTGAACTGTCCACCAGGATATTCAACTCGAGCGGCGACCACTGGCGAGGCGGTTGGCTTTGAAAATCCTTTCGATTTGTACCTCGTACTCAGCGCTCGAAGCCGCGACATCGGATGCTGACTGCGAACGGGCTGTGGAAATCCTGAAGTCGGAATGGTTAAATGTTGGCCGTTGGGTATGTTGCGTTCCGGTTCAACTACCTCGTGAAACATGCATTTAGACGGATAATCTTTGCAAGTTTCTGCCAGTTCTAGGACCGTGAGTGATAGATATAATTTCAAGGTATTTCTCGAAGCTCACACTCTTGATTTTGAACTCAGAGCGGACATAGCTCTGTTGATTATCGATTCCCAATCCATGTTCAAGATCGATTTATTCTCGCAAAGGGCGATCGTTGCAAGCAGCGTGGCCACATTCCTCGGGCTTTTGTGCGATTTGTGGTTTTTAGCGCGATATTATTCCCTGCAGCCGAGGATGTTCATGGTACATAACTCTCTTCCACTTACATGCATCATGACTCTGGTTTAATTATTATCAATGCAGACCCAGGCACAGGACGTATATGGCTCCTACGCATTCTTCTCCCTGTCGGCGAGGCTGCCCTCGTTGGCGGTACTTATCTCAATCCTGGCGCTCGGCGCGTTTGTCGGACGCGTGGCGTACCAAACCCTGCCCGCGTTTGTCATTGCGCTCGGGGTTGTATTCGCCGTTGTCATGGGTCTTCAGTATATCGTCCGGGGTTCAGAGGTATTTTATTGCTCTGTCGCAGAGGCACTATCGACTGTGGCTGGGTGGATGCAAGATCTGAGAGACAAGGCTCGAAGTGCTGTTGGAAACGAGAGTGACTTATCGAGAAATGGAATTCCGGCAGAGTCGAGCGAGCGATAGATGAATTATAATGGGCAAGAAACTCTTCGCGAGACTTTCGTCCATTATTTATTACAAGGTTGGAGTTACGAAAATTCAACTGGTCATGTATCACCCATATCTGAACAACTCAAGTAGCACTGAATGTTTTCAAAATTTTGTGGCCTCCTTCATCTCCTCGGTAGGCAACTTGGTGAATTCATCCCTGAGCTTGTCGATCGGCACCAAAAGAAACCCCGCGAGGGTCTCGAAAGGCGGCTTGTTTGGAGCGCCCGGATGAGCACTAGCGAGTCGTCGGTCAACTTTGAGTCTCGCGACACCAAAAAGAAAAGTGATTTATGACGAACCGCGTAGGGACGAATTTCTTGGTCAAGGAGAACTGCAAGGCGGCCTCTTTGTTCGCGTCTTCGCCGAGGTGCGGTTCCAAAAGCGGGAGGTCCTTGATCTCCTGGTCGTCATTGTGGTGGTGCAGGGAGACCATCATCCGCTCAAGGATCTTGTCGTACTCATCCGTCCCGGGAGTAAGCGACTCCATGGTCGAGAGCATCTCTTTCACATGCTGAGAAAAAATGATCGGTCAGCTGAGAGTATCGAATCCAACAGTGAGCGCACGAGAACGCACCTGATGTTCTTCCCTATCATGATCCGTCAATTTGAGACCCTCCGCGCCGAGATGCTTCTCCATGAGTGGATATAGGATGATCCCCTCTCCCACCGCATGTTGCGCGCCTCGCTGCCGTTATCCGCCTTGGTCGCGCTGGCCACCGAGTGACAGTTTTCGAGGTCGCTCCCGAAGCCGCTGAGATTGGCGCGGGAATACAAGTCCCACCCAACGTGTCCCGCCTCTTCGAGACTTGGGCTTTCAAGAATCGACGGGAACTCGAAAGAATTGCGGTTAAACCGAAGGTCGCAAGTTGGCGCCGATGTGGGTACTTGGGCTGTTGCAGCTTGGGAATTGCTTCAATTTGTCCTCCAGATGACAGCGGGGCGTTCATTGGGGAGCTTGACGCCGGTCAAATAGAGGACAACGACACTGTTCTACCTCTCGGCATGCTCATATGAGTGCTATATGTGCTGCAGGTCCACCCTCGACGTCTGAAATTGTCCCTGGGTGCTCAGAACGCCTGGTACTGCTCGATTGTAGGCCAAAAATAAAGATGCGAATTTTGTGAAACTTTGGGTGCAGGGACGTGCACCTCGACAGCGCGGTTCTACCGATAATAAAATCATGCAGATTGGTGCAGAGTTGCGTGAGATATGAAGGATTTATTGGCGACATTTTTTTTGATTAGTAGAAGAAATAAAATGATCCGCGCCCTAAGTTCCGCAATTAGCTGCAATCGGAATGGCAAAATATCGTGGTCATCAACCCTGCAAGCCAGTGTCGGTTGTCAGTCAGAACATGAAAAAAAAAGAAAGATCAAAACGCACGTAGATTTTCAGTCTGACTCCGAGTCGACGAAAGATACTGTGCAATTTCGTTCAATTCGGCACGGGTTGTGACCCGTGACCCAAAATACCGATTCGGCACTTCGGCAACCAACGAAGTTTGGCGTGACACCTCCAAAAATTCGGCATTCAAGACCAAAATTTTCGAAAATTCTCCCTTTTTTGCACCTCTGAGGGATATTTGGCCCTGATGTCACGCATTTTACATTCGGCACTGGGCGCCGTGACCCGTGACCGAGACCAAAATTCATCGCGGCACAGGGGGTGCGTGACGCGTGACCGCCGAATTGAATGAAATTGCACAGTACCGTCGTCGATGGAAATGCTTTGCGGAAGTAATGTTCGAATGCTGAGTCCGCATATGTAATGCGGAGATTTTGTAGTTTGCATCCCGATTTCGCTACAAAGGCGGCCAATATAGGGATGTACTTGGGCTCGAGGTATGCATTCAGGATTCGGAGGCTGCGGAGCGCCGGGATGATGAGCGTCTCGAGGTATTCCCCGCACGCGCCGCTGCCGTCCAGCGTTAACGAGTGCAAATACGGGAGGGTGACGTCGAGAAAGTCAACAGCCTCGGGCTGTTCGCAGAATTCCAGCGCGCAATGAATGAGGTTCGATGTCTGCCGCAGAATTGAAGCACAATATTGCGGGGAAACGTCGCTCAAAGTGAGCGAGGTCAATTGCGCCCAGGGCAGTGCTATGGTTTCAGTAGCAGCATCCCAGAGAACGACTGTGCGCAACAGAGGCGCCTCCAGAAACGAGACTTGGATGTCGAGGTTGTCCGTGTACAACTCCAGGGTTCGGAGGAGAGGCATTGGACCATCCATTGCGAGAAGATGGGATAGCGAAAAGTCATTAACAATTAGACGCTCCCAGCGCGCGCGGTGCGAGACAAGCGCTGAGACCAATTCATTCATGTGCAGTGGATAAATGGGATGTCTGTAGAGCTCGAGGGAAAGGGGGGAACACCGTGACCTGCTCAACCATAGGTTGCACAGGTGAACTCGGTGTTCGAAAGGGATGCGAGAGTTGGAAAGTGATATCGCCCGCCACAGGGCCGGAGTTTCCAGGGCTATGTCTCGCCACTCGCGACAAATTTGAGCCAAAAGAGTCGGCGAGTCAGGACCTGTCAGCGGTGGCCACCTGGGGTAGTTTGGGAGGAAGTGGATGAATAATATCTCAGTAGTGATTTCGTTCGGGAGCGTCAGGACGGGGTATATGTACGCGCTGATGCGTTCGAATACTACTGGTTGCCGCTGAGATCGTAAAGCCGAAAGGGAGCGCTCAAGATCCAAGATCTGCGCGTCGAGATCCGCGAGACGAGCACGATCCGCTGCAAGTGTGCTCATGGGAGCTAAGCTGGGGACACAATATCAGTATCGAATATGGTTTTCGCAGTGAACATGAACACACAGAGAGCTTTTGCAGAGTTGTGCAATGTGTTCAAGTTGCGTGTTGCGTAGAGAGATCCTTTTCGCGCTATCGGCCGACGGGTGATTCAAATTCAACCTGGGTTCAAACTGGTTTCTATAAACTCTACTCTAGCCCTGTATCTGAAACAACTCTGGTCCAATTCGATATCTCCGTCGACATATTTTCTGCCGCGGGAACGAGCCGCGTCCATCAGGCCTCCCATTAGCCGCCATGGCATATGCATCCCCTCGGCGGCGCCATTCTGCATTGGCTGCTTCTAGAGAGATTGCTGTTGTGTCGTATATTAGTTTGGTCTGGGCTCAAATTGGGGAGAAGACTGACAGAGCGATCGAAGCTTCTGACGAGAGTCCCAATACGCGCGCCATGAAGAAGGTATTTCGCTGCACTTTGTCGCCATTGCACCTAAGAGCGCATCGGTTGGCCTTGCTCGATAAACAAACTTGACCCAGAGAGCAGTTCGTACATCTATCCAAATCATGCGTCAAATAAATCCCGACCAGCGACGATGAAAAACACACAGTGCATGCGAACGACCAGATGTCACTCGCAAAGGTCGATGGAGGGTCTGCAAGTGAGCGACATGCTCGAACATGATTTCCGGAGCGCAAACGCAAGGCGGAGTGAGAGACGGGCGTGCGGATCTCGGACGAAAACAGCTGCATAGTATCAGGATTTAAATATATAAGAACGCTCCGGGGCTTATCGTTACCAAGATCCAGAATCTGCACATGCACAGATTCAACAAATTTCGGGTCGTAGAGCATATAATCTTCGAAAGATAGGAGGTAGAAGGTATGCAGGAACCGCAGAAGGTCGGCTGGAGGGGTCCCGGGACAATACAATCCTGCATGTAGGCTCTTCAAAGCGTCGCAAACGCTCGTCTTCAGAATGGTCGTTCAGGTTGGGCACGGAGTATCCAAGGTTGCCGGTGTAAAGATCTGGAAGAGTCGAATAACTCAATCCCCTGATCCTGGAGACACTGCCGCCTTACATACAATGTAACATAGTAAACACATGCGTGTAGACCACCAGGTGCATAAATTTCTGGAAATCTGCTACTACTCCGGTATAATTCTAACGACGCCCTCGGAAGACATACCAGTAGTTGCTACTGTACAGCGCGAGCATACCTTGCGCGAGCTTGATCCCCTTGTTGACGATAGGAATGACACCCTTCCACTTATTCTCCTGCACCTCGACCACAAAATCGACGCCGCGCGCACGGTGTCGCAGCAAGTCGGCCTCCATCCGGGCCTCACGCTCCGAGTACGCCGTGAACAGCGCGGGGACCTCTAGTGTGCAAATTGCGTCGAGTGTAGGCGCCCACGACGCCGTCTCAACCTCGGAGCACCCTGTATTGAGGCCGACGATAAAGTCCGGCCGTCTGCCCGGATTGGCCGCGAGGAAACAGTGGTATTCCATCGCGTGAAGCGCCCAGCGTCGGGTCGCGCCGCGCGCTTTGCACGAGTCGCATGCGAGATTGGGGGAACTGGGCGCGCCGGGGACCGCCGTTTCGGGACCCACATAGTGGATGGTGAGTTCGCGCAACGCCGTGAAGTGGTGCAGAATCTCCTCGGTCATGCCGCGGGTGGAGAGTTCGCGGCTCGACGCCGCCACGACGTGGATCTCGAGGGCACGGCGCTTGGCGATGTCCTGGATGCTCGCCTCGAGGCCTGCGATGACAGTGAGCGGGATCGACTCCGCTTCGGTCGACATCTGGCCAATCGCTTGAACGGCCATGGGATGGAATGTCTGGAAGGAGTCTGCTGCCGACCGGTACATGGCAGTTATGTCAGCCGAACCGCTGATCTCCCTCGAGAGCTCGCGGTGAAAATGGTCGAAGCTGGTGTAGCGGGAGAGAGGCACATATGAACGGCGTGGCTGAGGAGACGGGCACGCAAAGCGGTCGAGGGACGCAGACTTCCTGCGTGCGATGTGATAATCAATCTGCGTCCGCTCCGTCGCGTGCAAAAGACGAAGAGTTTCGCAATCCCCCTGCGAATGCACGGTATGCAGTGCTTTTTTGCAGGTGTCTGAACAGTAGCGAACTAAGTTGCACTTGTAGCACGACGCGAAGGGCTGGAAGACGGCGGCCTGAGATGGCGTCTTGTAGCAGACTTCACACACAACTTCGTGTCTTGATGAATCGTCGTTAGTCAAAGGAAACCTCATAAATATTTTGCGTACTTGACGATATTGTCACAGCAAGCCTCACACGGCTCGTGTTGAGTGGGATCATCGGATTGAAGCATTTTCTTCCTGATATTCTAAGATGCATTGCCGGTGTGAGCGATAAAAATAAATGGGAAGGAGGCAGAAGACTCACCTGATGAAAACTGAGTTCTAAGAGACTCAGGGCTCTGTCTCCGACGACCTCTTTGTCGTACTTGTTGACCTTTTGGAATCGAGTGCAGAAATTCTTGTGGCGATGCTTCCAATCTTGCTTTTGGCACGACGCGCTACCTGAGATGATATGAACAAAATATGCGGCAGTGGCAGACCGGCTCCACCTACAATAAGAGACACGTCGACAAGCTGAACACCGTTGCAAAGGACGTTGAAGAAGGGAATCTTCAGCGGTAGGCTGATAGCACCACGAGCACAAGCGATCACCCGCAACCTCGATGGCAGTATGTTGGGGAACGTAGACACAAGGCGGAGGGTTATGTGTGGACATGGTGGTAAAAGAAAAGACGAGACAAAGACAAAGAAAGTTTGTGTTGATTTGATTCAGAAGTTGATCGGAACGGCAGCCTCTGATGTCCGATCAGCTGGGTGTTGTCAGACCCGAACCTCTGTCCGCGGATGTCTGCGACTCGAGCACAGTCATTCCCTTAGGGGTCTAACACCGTATGCATTTTTTTCTCCCCTGGTTTTACTGCTCCTCCGAATCGACTTGAACCTGCAAGTAAAGGTGGCAATGCCAACCCGAAGAAATTCTCTACTGCAACCCATGGCCACTTTCAACTCAACCCGAGTCGTAGATGGATATAGGTCGACTCGTTCGCTACAATTCTGCGCTTCGGTTCCAGGTTCTCTGTCGGGAATCTTCCGCCCCCAGCCGTTTTCGTCCAGTACTTATCACTTGCCCTTGGTTCTTGGAAATTGGCGGATGACACACCTGGGCCGCCAGCGGCGACCCGCAATTCCTGGGAATACGTTCACACTCGGAACGGCTTATTCCGTGCCATTATCTACATCTACTTTGGGGCGCTGCAACTTGGCAACGTTACAATTGTTGGGCCTGGGCCGCAGCACGTCTCGAAAGATGTCTAAGAGTCTAGGCCGATTCGCTTGTCTCTTGCCTCCGCCATGTCTCATGCTCTCGGAGCACTTCTATTTCAACCTATCACCACTTGTACACAGGGACATGGAACAGAACCAAATTCGATGATTCCAGCCCCGACATCGTCGAAGGATGGCCTAGAAAAGGTCAACTCACCTTTGAGCTCGAGCTGAGTATTTGCTGTATCTGTTCTGACAATGCTGCACCTCGGTTACATGTACAGCGGAAGTCTGGAACCTTTCAATCTTTCAATTCTCGTCAAGAATTTAACACAGCGGAATATAAATTAGCCGCACTGCCGTCGCGACGATTCACCAATTCTTCAATCATGGCTCGGTCAAATTTCCTACTTCAAATGAAAAGAAAGATTCGATGATTGAACTGCTCAAGCGCTAGATTGGAGGAAGGTTAATGTATGCCCGGTGGAACCTCGTTCCGTCCCATGTTATTTTGCATCAAATTGCCCTAGTCGGTTCGAATTCGGATCCGTTCAATTTGCAAGACCGAGCCAGCATACCCAGCTAACCATCTCGGGCTATGCATTTGAAACATTAGACCATTTCAAGTTTTGAACAAAGACTCCAAGTTCGCTCGCTGGCCCACAGCGAGGGCACTGGTCCCGAATTCTTTTCAAAAAAAAAAAAAGTAATGCGGGGACCATAGCAAACATACATGTGCCTATGTAATTAGAAACGGACAAGAACATTTTTTTTGTTAGTACTGTAGGACGTTGTTAGCGCCAGGAAAAAACGAAAAATTTCCAATCATTACATTCACCCATCAAAAGAGACCTTCGCCAATGGAAATGCTTGGCAGTAGGAATCTTTGGATCCTGATATCTCCCCAGTGACGCAGAGTTCCTCGAGTTTGCAGCCAGATTTCGCTGCGAAAGTGGACAATGTATCGACGCAGTTGGGCTCGAGGAATGATTCAGGGATTTTGAGATTGCGGAGCGCGGGAATGACGAGCGTTTCGAGATATCCCGTCACCGAACGGCCGGTGAGCGTCAATGACCGCAAAGATGGGAGGGTGATATCGGGAACACCAACACCGTCGTTGATGAGATTCAGCTCGCAATGCACGAGGTTCGACGCGTGCTGCAGAATTGGAACACATTCTCGCGGGAAAACCCGATGCAAAGTCAGCGCAGTCAATTGCGCCCAGGGTAACGCGAGCTTTTTAGCAGCATAGTCGTCGAGAACAACTGTGCGTAACAGAGGCACCTCCTGGAATAGAAATTTGAAAGTGGGTAATCCAATGGCCGGAAGCGACAAACGTAGGCTCGAAAGCAGAGGCGTTGGACCTTCGAACATGAGAAGATGAGATGGGGAACGAACAAGAAGCTCCAAATGCTGCCACCGCGCGCGGTGTGGGACCAGTAGCGATAGTGCTTCAGTTGCGTGAAATGGATCGATGGCATCTTCGTCGAGGTCGAGGGAAAGCGGGTAACAACGAGACCTGCGCAACCACATGTTGCACAGGTCATTTTGGCGTTTAAAGGAGATGCGAGGGTCGGTTAGCGATATTGCCCTCCATAAAGCGGCGGTTTCTAAAGCTATTTCCCGCCAATGACGACAAATTTGAGTGAAAATCGTCGGCGAGCGAAGACCCAGCAGCGGGGGACAAGCGGGGTAGATTGGTAGGAAGTGGACAAATATCCCAGCAATGATTTCGGTTGGCAGCGCCAGAACTGGGTATCTGTAGGAATCGAGTCGCTGCTGGACCAGCTGCTTCTCAGATCGTAATTCCCAAGGGGCCTCGTCCGAGCGCTCGAGCAACAAAATCTGGGCGTCAAGATCTGCAACGCGAGCACGATCGGCAGCGAGTGAGCTCATGGGCGTCTGAGAAGTATCAAAAAAAAATCAAAACGGATACGCCTGGGTACACACCGAATTCGCGTCTTTTGTCGACGTGGTGGAACGCAAAATGAGAAACACTGCCACTGATCTCATCTGATCTCATTCGGAAAAGTCCGTACCTCCAATTCTAATTTCTTGTGTGGGCGTCCCCACACCCAAGTTGACGCTCAGACGCTGGTAAAAGTCTGACATATTGTCTAAGTATATCAGAACTACCTCTCATTTCTCACTCAACTTCCGCCTCAGTGAAGCCGCTCTAAGCGACTTTCCGATGTAAATACGTTGTAAACCTTCACTGCAGGACTCCCGCAGAAGGATTGTGTTATTCCCCTTCGTAGACATTCGCGCCCCGGCCTTCGGCTTGGAACAAAAATAGCAAATCTAGTAGCGAGCCATTCGTCCCCATCATCAAACAAGGATTGACTACAGGACCTGCACGACGCGGAGGACAGTCTAAAACTGGATTTGCATCGCATTGCAGCAAGCCGCAACAGTAACACTTCTATAACGTACCGACCGTCTCTTCCCCCAACCCATTGTGCAATGCTTTCCTCCCTTTATCCGGTGGTTTTGAGTGCTTTCGGTTTTGGGTTATGCGATGTTTTTGGAAATGGTCGGGTTCGTAGGCGCTACATACGCGGTGATGGGCCGTCCATAGATACAGGGAATAATAGGGAGCAGAGACGCGCAGAACGAGAAAGCGGGGTGTCTAACTAAATATTGCCGGGTCGACCGAAGAGAGGAGGAGCGGGGGAAGACGGGCTGAAGAGGTGCTGATGGTGGCGGGATGCGCATCCACGGGGATGCGGCGAAGGCATGAATTGAAGGGAAGACGGGCAGGGGCGGACGTGCGATGAATGATCGCGGGACGAGAGAGACGGAGTGGGGAGGGACTGGCGGCGGGCCTTGACCGATTCCGCGACCGTCTCGCCCGCTGCAGGAGCAGTATCTTCTCGTGTTCCTATTTTCCTTTGGTTCGATATGGGATTTGGGCAGGGTTTTTCCGATGCGGGGCGGGGCACGTTGATTACAAATTGAGAGAAAGGCGGACTTTCATTGACGCGCTCGCGGCTCGGCGCTTTACTAGTTTTGTCTATCCGGCCGATGCAGCTTTCATCCTGGATGTCGCGTTGGTGAACTGTGTCGCCTAAAGAGGAATGTCGACGTCGGCTGATTCCCAGTGAATCGATTCGAGGTAGTCGATGACACATGGCATTCCCGCGTCCCCACGGCGGACATTTTTGAGTCGCCCATCGGCGTCGCGGCAATCCTCACCAAAGAGGATATCAAAACGGCGATTGAATGTGCCACAAACAGAATCATCAATGCCTTGAACGGTGGTGATGACACGAACAATGTCGTCGGCATCCGAGGCCAATGGGATAGTCTCGGGGAGCTGAGCCGCAAGCTTCTTCATCTTCTTGAGATCGAGGATGGGTTTGGCCAATTGGCTGAAAGGCGTGAGATCGAGAGAGAAGACATTGACGCGTCGCGTGGGACGCGTCAAGCGGCCCGGGGGACTCACTGGCAAGAACTTGTTGATGGATGGCGCTACATAGGTGCTTCACCATTGTTATTGTCAGAAAGTTTGGCGGCGGGAAGGCGATTTCGACGTGGTTTGGCTTTGGACTCCATTGCGGGGTGGTAAGTCAGAGAGCCTCAAACGCGTCCCGTCACAGTGTGACAGAATTTATGATCATGCTGGATTGCGCCAGATTGAGTGCTACTTGGGCAAGGATTGCGCAATATGCTGGATGCTCATGATTTTCGTCGCTCCGGTCGCGGTGGTGGACGGTGAGAAGCGCAACACAGCAATGACAGCACCGCGGACCGAATCAACCGAATGTCCCAATGCGGATGGGAGTCCAAGTCGCAAAAAAACAACCTGGGGCTAGTAGAAAAAATCCGTTTATCAGTTTGAAAACCGTTTACAAATTCTTTTCATAGATCAAACAAAACGAAGATAAAAATGGTAGTTTCCGTTTACAAACGTTTGCACTTGAACGGAAACTGTTTCCGGGAGCCTTACTGCCGCCGCGAGAGCACTGGCGCGGTCAAATCCGCCTGCGCGAATGAGCGGCCGCGGCGCCCAGATCGTGCGCAGAGCATCGTTCGACTCGTGCGCGCCGACGGTGCCCTCCACGCGCAGCTCATTCCCGCTTATCCGCGGCTCGATGAGGTGCAGGTACGCAAGTGTCGGGTGGCGTGCAGCGAGCGCAGATACGAGGTAGCTGAATGTCGGGAGGGGGTCCTGCATACCCATACCTGCGACAGGTCAGCGCTGTTTCCATCATAAGCAGTGGGAAAGCATGGGCCCTACCGTGAACGGTGCTCCACGGGCTGAGGCGTATCGCGGTGCGCTCGGGCCCGACGGCTGCGACGACGGCGTCGACGACCCCCAGGACGAAGCGTGCACGGTTGGCGATACTCCCGCCATACGTGTCAGTGCGGGTGTTGGATATGTCCTACAAGAACTGGTCGGGGAGGTACCCATTCGCGGCTTCGGTGGGGTCAGCAGCGTGGTGCGATAAGGCAACACCTTACAGTATACTTCCACGCGTCAAATCCCGCTGCGATGGTGTTCCGCGCCGCCTGGGCATATATGGCGACGAACGCCTCGATTTCGGCCACGCTGAGCGCGCGCGGACGCGCACTTCTGCCCGTCAGCGGCACGTCCGACGCGGAGACGTACGGGAAGGTCCGGCCTCGCGCCATGGCAGCCAGCTGCGTGGGCTCCGCGACGCGCCCCAGTGCCCACAGCTACATGAAGATGAAGGAGCCCTTCGCGTGTACCGCCCCCGCCACCTGCATTCATTCATTCGGTCAGCCAGCGCACCCCGCACTGCGGCGTCCACACCTCTCTCCAGGCGCCGATCTGCGCCGGGCTCCATATGCCCGGCACGTTTGCTAGCCCGCGACGGCTGCCCGCCGGCGCGTGGAGCGATGAGCGTGGCCTCGGTAATGAAGAGCGTGCCGGGGCGGGTGGCGCGCTGGGCATAGTATTCCGCCACGAGGGTACGGGATATGCTCCGCGCTGGCCTTGCAGCGCGTTAGCGGGGCGAGCACGACGCGATGCTGCAGTGCGACGGTTCCGATTTCAACGGGCTCGAATAGGCCGGGAGCCATTGGGGAATAGAGAGAGGTGCTAGTTGTGGCGCAGGCCGAGGAATCGAATTTCCATGTAAGTTAGGCGGTGCGATCCTCTCGGATGTCAGGTCAGTCTCACGGGAGAGGTGTGTACCAAAATAGCGTGTTATCAGGACTGCGTGCTCACTAAAAATTTTTGCGTTTATCCTTCTTCACTTCGAAAGTGATGTCCTCCTTTTCGGCGCTCCGACTCGGATTGCAAAGATCCTTACCGATACGGCAACTTTGCCAGAAAGAGCACTCCGATCACCGGGATAATGTAAATTGAACTCGGGTTAGTTCTCATAGTTGAGAAATTCAAATCAATGCCTCCTTCGTCTGTTTGCTCAGGATCCGACCGTCTCGCACAAATTTGTCGCAAGATATATAAACAGCTTTGTCCAAGAGACAATGATAACGCTCCCGCAGAACACCAGCACAATGGAACTTGAAGGGATCGCAATAGTGGGTCGTCGCCGTGAACTCCTTTGACTTCACTGATCCAGCATAGGTTGGACTCGCTGCGCAACTGCCATCTGGGCTCCTGTCTTCGACGGACTTTGACTACGCCTCCTTCTGGGACTTCCTTGTGACCAGCGGAAAGGCGTACGAGCCATTGGAAAATGTGTTGCCGGATTTCGTTCGGTAGGCGAATAAAATTATCACGACCTGTCATATGATCATAGACAATTTTCTTTCAGGGCGAGCACGCAAGTCAAACTTCCGGCCCAAGGCAGCTTCCTAAAGAATGTCGCAAGCTTCGACAACATTTCTCTCGGCATAAGCACGAAAGACGCTCGAATGACCCCGTATTGCGCGAGACGTTTGTTGGATTTGTCCTTCCAGGCCCTGCTGGATTCCGGTATCGACTCGCGGCGCCGTAATATAGGATGCTTCATGAGCGGGAATAGGCCAGGGCACATGAATGCGCCGGTAAGTCATTTTGAGAAGCACAGTCGCGTCGTTCATTGAACCAAGCGGTGTTTAGGACGCACTCGAAAAAGGGATTGACGCCGAGGGGAGTTTCTCTGGTACACCGTATTCGATGGCGAATCGAATCTCCTACGCCCTCGATCTCACTGGACCGTCCCTCCAGTTGGACACAGCTTGCAGCAGTTCCCTCACGGCTCTCCACCTTGCCGCCACTGCGATCAGGCAAGGAGACTGTGAGGCTGCGCTTGTCGGGGCGGCGCAGATAAATCGAGAGTAAGTCAGCCATCCTAATGGAAAGATTTAAATCTTGATACATGATGTTCAAGGCTGTCCGAATGGACGACCTACGTGCAAGGCGGTATCTTGGCGGCGGACGGAATGAGTAGACCGTTGGATGCCGAGGCTGCCGGGTTTGTCCTGGTCTTGCATCACTGATCCGAACCTGACTTGTCTCTTCCCTCTGCAAAGATTCGGCCGGGGCGAAGCCGCGGTCGTCGTCGTTCTCAAGCCTCTGAAAGATGCGATTCGAGATCATGACCACATCTATTCTACGGTTTTAGGCTCGGCCATCAAGGCCACCGGGTCGCAGATGCCACTCTACGTTCCCAACGGCGTTGTGCTAGAAGAATGCATTCAGCGGGCGTATGAAAGATCTGGGCTCAGCCCTAGCGATGCGGACTACGTCGAGCTACATGCCACAGGTATTTCACTTCCAAGTTTTATTCCAAGAATGTCCTAACTCGCATCCAGGAACGTCTGTCGGAGATCCTATCGAGGCCAACGTAGCTGGACGGCTCTTTGCAAAAGACAGGCCTGAGGATGGTCCTATCGTTCTCGGTGCTATGAAAGGCAACATTGGGTATGCGTGGCACAAGCGATACTTGGCAACCTGCGCTGATTAACATCCAGACATCTGGAAGTTGCCGCCTTTCTTGCAGCACTCGTTAAGGCCTGTTTGATTTTCGAGCATGGCATAATTCCGCCTTCGGTTAATTTCTCTCGGCCAGCGACGACGATTAACTGGGAAACCCTCGACGTCACTGTGCCGGTGCAACCCATTCCACTTAGCTGCCGTTCGTCCTCGGGCAGATCGATCATCTCTATCTCGAGTTTTGGAATCGGTGGCTCTATGGGCCACGTTGTTGTGCAGGCGCCTCCCACCCCTATTCCAACTACGACTGAGGTCACGACAACGGCCCCGATTTTATTCTTGGTTGGAGGTTTGTCTTCGAGCGCGGTTAACGACATTTCGCACGGCGTCCTGGAACTGGCTGCACACGATCCCAAAATTCTCCGTAACTGCGCTGTGACGCTCTCCCGCCGCGCACGCCAGCTTCCATGGCGCAAGTTCTTCACAATCCCACCATCACTAAGCCCTACCGCTGATGCCGCGACCATCATACCCCGCGAACCCTTCCGCCTGGCGTATGTTTTCAGTGGGCAGAGCCCGCAGTATCTTGAGATGGGGCGCCAATTATTTGCGGAATATCCTGTTTTCCGAAATACCATCCTAGAGCTGGATGATGTCTACCGCCGCGTCACAGGAGCGTCCCTGATTGAATCGACTGGGTTATTCGCTCCCTCCGCATCACCTACAATTACACTCTCAGACCTTGGGTGGCCCACTATCCTCGCTGCCAGTTCCGTCGCCATGGTCCAAATCGCACTGTGCGACCTATTGAAATCGGTCGGCATTGTTCCTGATATGGTGGTGGGACACTCGGCTGGGGAGACTGCCGCTGTCTATGCGTCTGGCGCTGGTCCCAAGGCTATGGCCATCGAGATCGCAATCGCTCGGGGAGAAGCGATGACATGTACAGAAAGCAAGGAGGTCGGAATGGTGAGCCTCGGATGCAGTGCCCCACGGGCCGGGGAGCTCATCGCATCTGTCATTGCCAACGACACCGGAGTCCTGGAGGTGTCGTGCCTCAACGCCCCAGATTCCGTCTCCGTCTCGGGCACCGCCACTCTCCTCGACAAACTCGTTGACTTAGCCAGACAGAAGAATATCTTTGCGCAACGGATTCGCACCATGCTGCCTGCTCACTCCTCGTTCATGGACGACATTAAATCCAACTACCTCGCCAAGATGAACGACATCTTTGCACGCTACCCTGGATCTCATGTACCCAAAATCCCTGTATATTCGACATGCCGTGCGGATCAGTTCGTCGACGCCTTCACACCGAGCTATTTCTGGGACAATTGCAGGAAGCCTGTCCTATTCAGCAAGGCAGTTTCTGATTTGCTATCTGCATCTCCCGTTTTTTTGGAGGTCGCCTGCCATCCTGTATTGGCATCGTTCATCCTGGCGCGGGGAGTCGTAGATAGCCGGGTGCTGTGCCCCATGCGCAGGCCTTCCGGAAAGACGAGACCTTCCGTGTCCTCGAACGAGTCGACATTGTTCTTGACTACTCTCGGCCGCCTGTCGCTCCTTGGATCGAATTCCCTTGATCTCAGTGGCCTCTATGGAGCGTCTGCATGTAAATCGAAGCTTGTCGAACACCCACTTGCTCCCCGTACCATCCCATCTCCCAAAGTATTGTCTTCCCAAGGCAACATTCGCATGATGGAGGGCAGAGGCCCTCTTTCGTCCGCGAATCTGCGCATGAACAAGGTCACTCACCCAACCCTCGCCGAGCATGTTATAAATGGTTCGTGATATAACTCTCTCACTGTTCTCACATTAATCATCGCGTTCCGTAGGGGAACCCATCTTTCCAACAACCGGGTTCATCGAAATGGTACGTGAATATCGTCCCATCGGCAGATGATGCCTGACTCGAGAGGCTTAGCTTCTGGAATCTGGGGCAACCTCCTTGCGAGAGGTGGAGTTGGTGTCAATTTTGTCCCTGGCTGCGACTGCGCCGCTCGAGGTCAGTCTCCAGAGACTCAAGTCGGCTTGGTCCATTACGACAGGTGTGGTGCGTGAAATTCCAAATAGATTTAGGCCTTTTATTGAACCCGTTGACACGACAGGGGTCCCGCGAACGTGAGCACGCCCGTGGATTTATGGAAACTTCAACCCCAATGGAACCTCCGGCTGCGATGGATCTTGAAGCCATTTTCAAGCGCCTACCGATGTTGGACTCCGATGGTGCGTTTGATCACAGAAGTCGATCACATCCGTCTCATGCATCGCAATCCATAGGGTTCTATCCATCACTGCAGCCACTGGCAGTCTATGGCCCACACTTTCAACGAATTGTGAGATGCCACGGAGGGCCTTCGGAGGTGATCGCAGAGATCGAGGGCCTTCGTGCAGACGAATTGTGCGTTGCCGAATGTAATCATGCTGGTCTACTCACGTTTTGATCCTACTTCAGAGCGGATGCGTACTTGTTGCATCCGGCAATTATGGATGCCTGTATCCATATCACGTCCCATCCAGACGTCTCCAAGCAATATTCCAAGGACATCATCTATCTCCCATCTACTATCGAGCACTTCATTTTCTATCGTCCTGGCAAACATAGTGCTGGCAACTGGTTCTCTCACATTACTCTCCGTCAATGGACACCGGGTAATATTGATTTGGTATTCCTTTCGTGTAAATGGCTCACCAGCTCGCAGATTCTCGATCATACAATATCTTGATCACAGATTCATCTGGTGTGGCCCTTGGCGAAATTCGGAACCTGAGTGTTCGGAAGTTCATGCCCGGCGGGCCGATTACGGTGGAGCGCAGATTTGAGTTGATCTTCCAGCCACTCCAAGCCTCCGGTCCTGCAGACCCCTCCCCGACTCCCGATTTTCTCTTCCTCGCGCAGAGACCACTCTTTTCTGCCGCTCCTGCTTCTGACGACCTCCGCCACGTCTATCCGTACACATTCAGCCAGGAAGTGAAATTGCAACGGCAACTCAAGGAGCTCGACATATCCGTCTCGACCACCATTTATCTCCTGGCGATGCAAGGACGAGATGCAGATGCAGCGCTCGGTCTGTGTGCCGTACTGAGGCGGGAAATCCCGTCGTGGGATATCCGACTGGCCATTTTCGAGTCTTGCCTCAACTTCTCCAACCCGATCCCGTTGCTGACTCGGCATATGGGTGCATTTAGTGATGGAGAAAATGTTTTATCGTTTGACGAGGACGGTGCTGCACATGTCCTGCGTGCGGTGTTCTCCTCACCGTCCTCCGTTAAGCGGCAGGGCTTATTGAACGGGAATGCCGAACCAGGCTGCACCGATACTCGCGTCACCCACTCAGCTGCTCCCCCGTTTCGTAGTGATCGCACTTATATCCTCCTTGGCGGCATTGGCAGCCTTGGTGTCGACCTCGCTGTGTGGTTATACAAGGTGAAATTCATCCACCCCTCGATCGATAGACACTCGGTCTAATGAACGTTCATAGCACGGGGCAAGGAATCTTGTTCTCACATCACGTAGGGGAATTGACTCACTGGACACAGCCAAAGATGCCATAACGCTGGCGAAAGTCGCATATTTGGAAGGCCGAGACGAGCTGACTCTTCGCCTCGAGAAATGCGACGCCACGGATGTTGATCAGATGAGCGCTCTCCTGCGCACCTTACCAGCTCCTCTCGCCGGCTGTTTCCACATGACCACGGTCCTCTCTGACGCCTTGTTTCTCGACCAAACTCCCGACGCCTTCCGGGCTGTATATGATTCCAAGCTGAGGGTCTTTGAGATTTTTACGGAGCTAGTCGAAATCCAGAGACTGGATTTTGTGGTCGCGATTTCATCGTTCAGCGGCCTCGTTGGAATACCCGGGCAGTCCAATTATGCGAGGTGTGTATCATCGCTAGCTTGTATGAGTGAAAGTCATTTAATGGAGTGTTCGCAGTGCCTGTACTGCTCTGGACGGCGCTATGTCTCGCTATCCAAATGCATTTTCGCTGATAGCACCAGGAATTTTGGATGCGGGGTATCTGGTTAGTTTGCGGGATGTATGCACCCATAACTCCACTGATAGATGATTGTAGGAGCGGACCGGTTCTGTGATTAAAGTTGTCGACTGTCTCCCGACCTGCTCCGCGGAAGGTATGTAGAAATTTAACTTGGTCAAGACATATAACTCAGGCGACGATGTTAGCTCTATGGGTGTTTCTGGAGGACGCACTTCGGAAGCTGGACGAGTCCCCATTCACTCGCTACATTCCGGACGTCTCCCGGACGCCAGGTGACCAGACAGTTGTCTTACCTGGTTTTCCGCACACCGCGGTCAGTTCCAAATCGCCAGAGGAACAGCGAGAAAAAATATTCCTTCGGGTATTGGAGCTCCTGGAGGTGGAGGTGGTTGATTTTGACGCCGAACAACCTTTGACCACATACGGGCTGGACTCCATCAGCGCGGCAAGATTGGCATCCATTCTGCGTCCGTTCGCCACTTTCTCGCAATTGCAGCTGCTCGGTGGTATCACCTGGTCGGAGATGGAGAGCGAGCTGGTGTACTCCATTCAGAGTGACAACGCGCTGCGTGAATCCGTCCCGCTCGCCGACAGCAACCCAGCCACGAGTATTCTCCTCGATATCCTCGGCGTTTCGCCAGAGAATTTCTCGCCCGATGTACCTCTCAGCACCTATGGCATGGACTTGCCGGAGGCTACGCGGATCTCGGTCGCCTTGGAGCCATTTATGACCGTGACTGCGGTGCAGCTCATGAGCGAGATGAGCTGGGCGGATTTGCTAGCGGTCGTGGAAGCCGAACGGCTCGCTCAACCACTCGTTCAGATCTGCCACGGATCGGGCACCCCCCTCATCATTCTGCCTGCCGGAAATGGTTCCATCGGTGTATTCTATTCCCTCCAAGCACACTACGAAGGCGAACTTTGGGGCCTGCAGGTCACGGATTCGACCCCGATGGACTCGCTGACGGGGTTGGCTGCATTTTGGAAGGAGCAAATCTGTGCGAGGTGGCCGCACGGTCCCTATCGAATCGCCGCTTTCTGTGGCTCTGCAATTCACGCAGTCGCCATGGTCAAGATGCTAGAGGACGCCGGGGAGGAGGTCCTTCAGCTGACATTTATCGACCACAGCCCCACCTTGATCATTCAACTCGAAGAGATGTTCAGGGACCCGAGCGTGGTAGATTACGAGACCTTCAGGACCAAGTTGGTGCTCGATTTTCTGCAGAGCGATCCGACCATCGCGGCCCCGATCTTGGCCAACTACGAGGCTGCTGCGAATGACCCGGACGCACAAATTAGCCCACGCCTTGGGTTTCACATCGAGAAGGCGTGGGTTCCGATTTTATTCGAGTTTCTGCATGGGTTCTACCCGACGGGCATCGACAAGTCGTGCGATAGCTTCGTAGGTCCATACGATGCGTGGGTCTCATCGGTAAAGGCACCGATGACCGTGCTGGTTGCGGAATGGGGGGCTGCGACCTCGCCGCTGTTGGGCCGCTGGCCTGACCTGGGAGCGAGTTTGATCTCCAAACCAGTGCGCGTCGACTATATCAGCGGGGTCGGCCATTTCGGGATATTTGGAGATGCACGCACCGCGCGACTGCTCGCTCTGAGTCTTTGAAGGAATGCATCCGTCTGGTTGAGTATTATGTAGCAATACGATGTCATGTTCTCGTCGGGATTATTGGAATAAACAATCATCTTCGCCCCGTGTACTTCAAGTTATATGATACTCTAGAATATGTTAGCAGAGGACCAGACTGCGTCTTTGAGCTTAATGGTCGCCCTCAGCCTACGTATGGCTTTTCAATGCCGAATGAGCAGTCAAAAGAGACATACATAGTGGCAGTGGTTTGTTGAGCAACTAGTGCTGGCCAAATATTATATGAATATGATACAGTCAAAGTCGTATCATATCCACATCCGTATTGTATCCAGTCTTGCACCCTCTTGACCCGACGCGGGCGAAATATCCACAGCTCGCCTGCCATTTTACCGGCATTCGTCCAGGCTACTCACCTATTGAAACTCCCCTCAATCTACCAGCAGCATCACGCAGTATTCAAGGACTGGTACACCGCCCCCGACCTTCCGCGCTTCTGGTCCTGCGACTGGGTCATTGGAAAGGCACCGAGCTGTAGCTACCCAGTTGCGGCGGCGTGGAGCACAACCTCACCGGTCCCTTCCACCTCCCCGTCCCCATCGCGCCTGTAGCATTCTTTGACGCCGGCGGGTACGGCGATTTCGACGACTTTGCGTTCGTCTGCGCGGGGCGGTATTACCTATACGAGGACGCGCACTATCGCGTGCGGCGGTACGCCATATACGCGGACCCCGGGGCGTGTTTCTGCATGCGTACGCGGACTCGTTTTTCAAGGAGCCGCCGCAGACTGTGCGGTACCACGAATTGTTTGCCCAGGCCCTCGAATTGAGCGAAATCAAGGAGCTCATTGGGGCAGGCATCCGGCGGATAACAAAGGAGGCGGCGGCGGAGCTGCGTATCGTGCGACAAAAGCAACACTCGGAAGGCAGGAAGCCACCTCCGAACGACCTTTACACCCTCCTGCTTGGGGACCTGGAGGTTTGCAGGGAATAGTCGTAGATTGTTGAGTATCGAAAGCCAAGACGTGAAGAAGCGATTCGTTGCAGTATCCGATCGGTCGCTATCGTCGATAGTCCATTTTCTTTTCCTTCAACTGTGGTGTGGATCTCCTGGCTCGGTTGAGCATTAACGCTAGCTAGTTGCTGTATGAAGGGTGTGCCGATTCTGTGAGACAGGGAAGCCGTTCCATGAAAAATCTTCGAAACTTCGGTCCCTTGGATTCCCTCCTTGGTTCGAATCAACGCCAAACCAGAGCATTCAAGTTTGTGATTTCAGATTCAGGTTAAATATGCTGTTAGCCTGCTGATTCCCCCGCTCGCCGCCCAGACTCGAAAAATTCTCGACCGAAATTGTAGAAAAAAGGTAGTTGCACTGCATGGTAAAACTGAGATCAACCCTTCAGACATTGAACCGTCAGAAAACGGAAGCAAGACAATTCAAAACGCACATCGATGTCGCCATTAAATGACACCTTCACCGATGGAAATGCTTGGCGGTAGGACTCCTCGGATTCTACCACCCTGTCGAAGATATGCAGTGCCTGCAGGCAGCGGGATTTCGACATAAATGACCCCAATGTATCGATGGGGTTGGACGCGACGAATGATTCGCGGATTTTCAGAGAGCGAAGAGCGGGAACAATGAGCGTCTTGAGATACCCCACCGCCGCAGTGCCCACCAGCGTCAACACCCGCAAAAACGGAAGGGTGATATCAGGAATGACACCAGAAATGACACTATTGAATGGGCCGAAAAAAGCCAGTACGCATTGTTCGAGGTTCAATGTCTGCTGCAGAATTGGAGTACATTGTCCCGGGAAGACCTCCAAAGTGAGCGAAGTCAGTTGCGCCCAGGGAAATGTTAAGGTTTCATCAGGAATGCCATAAAGATTGACTGTGCGTAGCGGGGGCACCTGCAGAAACGAGGCTTTGCCAGTGGTGCCCGCCAGATACAAGGTCAGACTTTGGAGCAGAGGCATTGGACCCTCAATCGCGCCGGGGGCTTTGAAAAATGATTGAGATGCTCCCAACGCGCGCGGTGTTGGACGAGCGCCGACAGTAATTCAGTCGCGCGTAGCGGACCCAGTGCAGCTTCGTCGAGGTCGAGGGAAAGCGGACAACAACGAGACCTGCTCAACCACAGGTTGCACAGGTCAACTTCGCCGTCGCAAACTTCGTCGCAAGAGGTGTTTAGTGATATCGCCCGCCACAGGGTCGGAGTTGACAGGGCTATTTCTCGCCACTCGTAACAAATCTGGGCCAAAAGAGTCGGCGAGCCTGGACCTGTCAGCGGAGGACAGAGGGGGTAGACCGGAAGGGCATGGACGAAGATTTCGCCAACGATTTCGTTGGCTAGCGTTAGGACGGGATATGTGTAGGAATCGAGCCGTTCCTGCGCTAGCTGTTTCTCGGATTGCAAATCCACAGGGGAATACCCTAGCAACAAGATCTGTGCTTCGATATCTGCAATACGACCACGATCTGCTGCGAGCGCGGCGAGCATCGGGACTGCGTGGCTTCGAGTCAGTATGAAAAATAAGGTTCAAGCTGGGTCAAGTATGGGTACTGACTGAGTTTGTGTGAGCTTTGGTCGACGCTGGGGTGTAAGGAGCTTCGAAGGATTTGATGGCGGAAGCAAAAGAGCTTTACGTGCCACTGATCCGGCTCTTGCTTCCAACCAGCTTCCAACTATACGAGAAAAATTCCAGATCCTTATAAGAATCGAGGAGAATTTTGGATCTCAAACTCCCTCCCAGCCATTATTGCTGATTATGGCCCGCAACCGCAGAAGACGCCACCGTTCCCCCTCGCCTGAACGGCCCGTGAAATGGCCCACCACCCTGCTCGCATCTTCTCTCGACCCAGAAAGTATCAACAGCCAGGCTGGCAGCTTTCAATTCACCACCTCCCTTTGGAAATCCGCCAATCTACAAGCGCTGCTTCACCGTCAAGCAAGTCTCCCCTCGAGTGCACACCCGTAAGCACGTTCCTCCTTCAACGAGACCTGGCCCACCTACCCCGTGGTCTGCTAGCCGCACCATCTACGCCGAAGCCTGTACGCTCCCCGTCTCGTTGGACCCCGCCTGTGCATTCCAAGGCTCCAGCAGCAATGAAGCATTGGGCCTAATCGCCCTTGGTGATTGGCTTACCGACTACTCCGGCGAGGGGCTGCCCGACTAACTCGCTGTGTGGCGATTTGCCCAGCTCAACTCCCCGGTCGTCACCGTCCGGCAGCCTGGCCCCGAGAAAGACCTCGTCCGCGTCGCAGACATCACCATCCGAGCGGCACGAAGGGTTCTATGTCGCCGCCAGAGAGGGTGATAGTTATCTGGAGTGGCCAGCGCACATGGCACCGCCGCGCCCGTTCATCCGCCACCCGATGAAGAAGTGCCTCACCCGCACCCGCACTTCCCCACCATCCTCACCTTCATCTCCATCTCCTAGCACTGACCCTAACTATGGCCCGCAGCACTACTACCGCGACTCGCCCCATCACCGCCCTCCGCATCCACATCCATCGCAACCGCGGTGAGGGGGGAGAACGACCCCACCATGGCCCTCGACCCGAGCATGGGGGGCGCATTCGTCTCGGCGGCGGACATGCTCGCGGCGGCCGGCGCGCGGCGCGCTCGTATCGCGCAGGGCCTCCCGCCCGCGCCGTACCCGGAGCTGTCCTGGGGCCGGCCCATCGCCACGCTGTTCCTGGATCAGACACGCTTGACGCTGCAGCTCAAGACGTTTGCGTGGCGCGTCGAGGAGCTGGACCGGATCGTCGAGTGCGCCAAGATGTGGGCATTTCCAATCGAGTGCGCTAAGACGTGGACCTTTCCAATCGGTGGGGATGGATGGAGATGGAGAAGGGGTTGAGATCGGGCGGGTGCTGGCGTGGGATGGCGTGGTGGAGGCGTATTCGTGGGTGGAGGAACGTGTGCCCAACGCTGGTTCGACGTGGGCCTGGGGGACCAACCGAGGGGTTCCCGGTGCGTATCATTTCTTTCCGTCAGATCGAATGGTTGAGGGAAGATCTCGTGGAAAGATGCAGCGTTAGTAGAAAGCAGTCATGATGTATGTAGGCTTCATGCATCTATCCCACTCGTTCTTTCGCAATTTCCACTAATCCAAACGGAAAAAAAAAAGCCATCTAATACGGCGTACCCCGACCATCCGAAACTCGAGCAAGGAAGTAGTAATCGTAACGGTATTATCGCCGTCCCCATCATCCCCACCACATCTCCACAGTAGCAGTATAATTTCGCAGCACAGGGGTTTCGTTCATCAATAATATACCAAACTATCGTATTTTGAGTAGAGGCCTCAATCGTACTTGAATCGCAGCCAAAGCATCTCAAAAAATATATACACAAGTCGGGACTCGATATCTCGACAATATAAAAAAAAGTGCAGTGACCGGTATTCGAAACTGTGACCTTGCGTACGAACACGTCTGCACTCGAAAATAATATGGAGCCACAGGATTTGCAGGCGCTCGTCAAGGTACATAGACCATTCATTTCTCTCTTTCACTTCTCATCTTACCACTCGTATTCAGCGTGCCAACTTTCTGCGCAACAATCCCCAAGAACAACAAAAAACAGGCGAGCTCGATAGCCTAATCAAGCATATCCAGCTTTTGAGCAGCCAAGGTCGGTGGATTCGGGTTGTTCATTGAACCGTGGCCTAATCGCTTTGATGCAGGTCGAGTGCCGGGTCGGCAACAGCAATCTCTCGCCGCAGACGGTCATGCAGTCACATTTCCCGATTCAGCCGTCTCCGCCTCGCAAACCCCCGTCTCATTCACTCCAGACCAAGTAAACGCCTTGAGAGCTCAGATCCATGCTTTCAAGCTCATTACCAGGGGTGTGCCTGTCCCGGAGAACATCCAGCAGGCGATTCGTGTCCCCGAGAAACTGCTGCAAGGATCGAATGTCGTAGTCGATAATGCAGTCTGGGAAGCCAAAGGAGAGCCGGTCGGCGGCGGGGACATTGACCTCCCCAAGGGTCCGTTCATGGAGGACGATGTGACCTCTGGCATATACCCGTACAATGCCTACAAGCACCCATTCATCCACCTCAAACAACCTGCGGAAGTCGACCCCAAACGCTTCGCCACTCGTTTACAACGCATGATAATCCCTACCATCATGCCTACTGGACTGGATGCTCTTCATATTGTCGAAGAGCGCGACCGGTTCATTGATGCGCGCATGCAGCAGCGTATTCGAGAGCTTGAAGCACTTGAGTCCACAATTGGGCACGGCGGTTTTGATACGAGCTTTGACCCTCAAGACATTGCCGGGAATCATCCCTCCCTCCCCAGCCTTATCAACAGCACCTCGCACGGAAAGATTCGAGCTCTAATCGAGCTCAAGTCTCTCCATCTCCTCGACAAACAACGCCTTCTCCGCGCGCAGGTGGCCGAAACCCTCACCCATGGCTCCCTCCTTCCCTCGAACCGCCCGGACTTCCGCCGTTTCCGGAAGCCCACACTTCGCGATGCGCGCGTCACCGAGCAGCTCGAGCGCAAGCAGCGCCTCGACCGCGAGCGGCGTGCAAGGTCCAAGCACGTCGAGCAGCTCGCCGTCATTCGTGACCACGCTCGCCAAGTCGTCTCTGTCAACCGCGCGGCGCGGGACCGCGTCGCGCGTCTCGGGCGCTTGGTGCTCGACTTCCACCAGGTCGCCGAGAAGGAGGAGCAGAAGCGGGTGGAGCGCATCGCGAAGGAGCGAATCCAGGCGCTCAAGGCGGACGACGAAGAGGCGTATAGGGTGCTCGTCGACAATGTCAAAGACACGCGTATCACGCACCTTTTGCGCCAGACCGACGCATACCTTGATTCGCTTGCGCAGGCGGTTGCGGCGCAGCAGAACGAGGGCGGGCGGATAGATATGCGGTTCGAGATGGAGCAAGGAGCTGCGACGGAGGCGACGTTTGGTGCCCAGATTTCTGCGGAGGATGCGAAAGAAACCTCGAGTGGAAAAACGGACTATTATGCTGTCGCACATCGTATTTCGGAGAAGATTACGAGGCAGCCTTCGCTGCTTATTGGTGGCACGTTGAAAGAGTATCAGCTCAAGGGCTTGCAGTGGATGGTGAGCTTGTATAATAACAGGCTGAACGGAATTCTCGCAGACGAGATGGTACGTTTTCCGGCCTCTTCCCTCCCCAGCACTCATTCTCTACGTCAGGGCTTGGGTAAAACGATCCAGGCTATTTCGCTGATCACTTTTCTTATCGAGTCGAAGAAGCTGAATGGGCCGTATCTGGTCATTGTCCCGCTGTCGACGATGGCCAATTGGTCCGGGGAATTTGCCAAATGGGCGCCGAGTCTCAAGGTGGTCGCATACATGGGAAACCCGGCGCAGCGTAGAGCTCTTGAAGGCGAACTGCGCGTCGGTCACTTCCACGTCTTGCTTACGACGTACGAGTACATCATCAAGGACCGCCCGATCCTCTGCAAGATCAAGTGGCTACATATGATTATCGGTTCGCCATTTTACTACTCTCGCAAGGTTTGTACTGAAATCGTCTAACCAGACGAGGGTCACCGTATGAAGAACGTCGAAAGCAAGCTGGCCGTGACTCTGACGACGTACTATTACTCTCGCTACCGCCTCCTCCTCTCTGGGACGCCGCTCCAGAACAACCTCACCGAGCTGTGGTCCCTCCTCAACTTCGTCCTGCCCCGGATCTTCAACTCCGCCAAGTCATTCGACGAGTGGTTTAACACCCCCTTTGCCAACTCGGGCACGGGCGACAAGATTGCGCTCTCCGAGGAAGAAGCGCTCCTGATCATTCGGCGTCTGCACAAGGTGCTGCGGCCGTTCTTGCTACGGAGGCTGAAGAAGGACGTCGTGAGCGAGCTGCCGGACAAGGTGGAGAAGGTGGTCAGGGTCCCTATGAGCGTGCTGCAGAGCCAGATATACAAGCAGATGAAACTGCATAAGATGATTGCGGACGGGAGCGGCAAGAACGGGTGCGCTATTTCTTTTCATTTCCCCCATCTTGGACGGTGAGCTGACACGTTGTTTCGGGCGTAGCCAACAAAGCGGGGTCAAGGGGTTGCGCAACGAGTTGATGCAGCTTCGCAAGATCTGTCAACACCCTTTCGTCTTCGAGAGTGTCGAAGACAAGATGAACCCTGGCGGTCTCGTCGACGATAAACTCATCCGCAACTCCGGCAAGATCGAGTTGCTGAATCGTATTCTGCCGAAGCTCTTTGCGGGCGGTCATCGAGTGCGCACTAGCCCTGTTTCGTCGTCCTTGATTTCTCAACTACTCCTGCAGGTCCTGATCTTTTTCCAAATGACCAAGGTCATGGATATCATGGCCGACTTTCTGACCATGATGGGGTGGAAGTTTCTTCGGCTTGATGGAGTGACCAAGACGGAGGAGCGCGCGAACTTTGTGCAGCTCTTCAACGCCAAGGACTCGGAGTACAAGGTCTTCATCTTGTCCACTAGGGCCGGAGGGTTGGGTCTGAACCTGCAGACCGCTGACACAGTCATCATGTCAGTGCCTCGCCCATTAGTTGTTGCGCGCACTAACTGGTCTCTTCGTCTACTCTCAGATTCGACAGTGATTGGTAGGCAGATGGTGGCGCTTTATGTTACCGCGACTAAGCCTTGTTCCTTCCAGGAACCCCCATGCCGATCTACAGGCTCAGGATCGTGCCCACCGTATCGGGCAGACAAAGACCGTACTCGTCCTTCGTTTCATCACGGAGAAGAGTGTGGAGGAAGCGATGCACCAGCGTGCGCGCTACAAGCTTGATATCGACCACAAGGTCATTCAAGCCGGGCGCTTCGACGACAAGTCCACCCCGGAGGAGCAAGAGAATTTCCTGGTCAGTAGTCTTGACCTCCTTTTCGAATCCCGAGCTCAATTGACGCGGCAATAGCGGTCGATTCTCGAGGCGGAAGAAGCCCAAGCCAACGAGGAAGCGGGCGATATGAACGACGACGAGCTGAATAGTATCATTGCGCGGAACAAGGCGGAGGCCGAGATGTTCCGGGATATGGACACGAAGCGCGAA
Organism: Mycena olivaceomarginata; assembly: GCA_029378375.1. Lineage (NCBI taxonomy): Eukaryota > Fungi > Basidiomycota > Agaricomycetes > Agaricales > Mycenaceae > Mycena > Mycena olivaceomarginata. The sequence goes on along the minus strand of JARKIC010000202.1, from coordinate 275,697 downwards.
CGGGAAGCACTCGAGAACTGGCGCGCTCAGGGTCACCACGGCAAGCCTCCCCCTCCGCTAACGCAATTTGAGGAGCTTCCGGAATGCTACCAAAAGGACGCGCCGTTCGAAGTCGCTCTCGTCGACGACGTAGCTGAGGGCCGTGGGCAGCGGCGCAGGACCGTTGTTAGCTACGACGACGGGTTTGATGACGAAACTTGGGCGATGGTGAGTATCGGTGTGATCGGATGATAAGGTCGCCTTCTTATCTTGGACACTTTTTATAGGCTCTGGAGGACGGGGAAGTGGCACAGCGGAACAGCAAAAGAGGAACGAACAAGCTTCTCAGAGACGCCGAGGCTTGGGGTCGGGGTACACCCGTCTCGGACTCGCGCGCGCGGAAGGGTAAAAGCCGCATGAGCGCAGCTGATTATCAGCCTGCTCTTGGCAGCAAGCGGAAGCGTGGGATTGAATCGACCTCTGCGACGCCATCTGTCAACGAGGACGATGATCGTCAGCCGGTAAGTGCATCTCCATTCCATACGAACTCGCCTCTTATTTCTGGTCCTGCTTCAGAAACGCCGCAAAGGGACCCCGAAGAGCAATGGCGACGTTGCCCCCGCCATTAGAGAGAAGATGAAGAATATCTTTAACGAGTGCTATCGCGCAGTGGTGGCATTGGAGGACGCCGATGGCCGGAAACGATGCGAGCTATTCCGAGAGCTGCCTGATAGACATGTAGGTTTAACGCGTGAAATCGCTCTCGCACTTGATTGACCAGCTCGTCTGTATAGGACTATCCTAATTATTACCAGCTCATCACCCAGCCTATTGCGCTTTCCCATTTAAGGAAGCGGGCGTCGGGGGCGCACTACAAGGACCTGCAGCAGTACCGCAAAGACTGGTCGCTGATGTTCACCAATGCGCGGACGTTCAACCAGGAGGGGTCGTGGGTCTATGTCGACGCGGTGGAGATGGAGAAGGTGCTTGATGCGACGTTCAAGCGACTCGCGGTGGGGTCTGGGCTGCCTGGTGCACTGGGGGGCGCGGGGGCTGGATCCTCAGGCTCGTACCAGTCGGTCCTGACGCCGATGGACGAGGACGACCGCCCGCCGCCGCCGTCCAGACGGCGCAGCTCGACGCGGCGGCAGGTGATCAGCGACGAGGAGTAATTGACGCTGAGCAACAATGATATGATGATGAACCTTAAATCTCCTGGCCTTTTCCTCTTGTACCTTCTACTTGGTTACTTGGTTCTCATTGTACCCCATAGTTATTAGTTGACCCTGATGGCTTTCTCGAAACCGGTGAAAATACAGAACTGCTTTTCTCTCTTGTGCATCTGTTCTGTGTCCCTTCGTAGATCAAGATGTACGGGTGAATGTTATTGACCCTCGAATCTTCTCATGAAGATTTTATGGATACAAGTCCACAGCAACTGACCGGTCAAGGGCGTCGTGCTTTGCACTACATACATCCGAGTAAAAATCTCTCGCTCTCAGCTTGCAAGGAACTCCAAATAGAAACGAAAATGAGCATGCGTGGATTTTCTGAAGTTCCAGTATCTGTTACTTCAGTCGCAAAACGAGTACCATTCCTCCCACCAGTCGCCGCGCCGGTACGAGAGCAGCTCACGTCTCGTCATTCGACCTTTGCGCGTTGGGCCCGGAGGTGGGTTTGAAGAAAAGGAAGGGTTTGGTTTTTGCAAGTTGCAGGAGCTCTGAACGTTCAATCCAAATGGCAAGCCGCGCTGCCAGGCGCAAATTCGCGAAAGGTCGTTCGGGGTGCACCCGAAGTGTTTCAGATCGCATTTGAAGAAATTCACGCTGTAGCATACATAGATGTGTGGTGATTGAAGCCAGCATCTGCACCCCTTACGATTAATCTCCTTCGTAATTTTGTGTGCTTGATTTTTAATCCTCTAGGCAATTTTGCCATCGCTAAGGAAGATTAATCTACAATATTAGTCTTTGTACCCTAGATTTAATCCTGCGGCATTCCCAATTTAATCCCACGGGATACTTAATCCTGACGCCGGGGGGATCAGCCCACGACGCCGTGGATTAAATCAACAAGACTTGCCTGAATTAATCTGACAGCCCTACGGTTAAACAGATGAAAGCTGAGTCTGTAAGACTACAACTCAACAAAGGATAGGATCGATTCTGGACCCTGCCTCAGATTAATCTCCATCTTGCTTGGGATTAAACCACATGAGATTATGTAATTCCACGCAAATAAAAACGTCCGAACCGTGCGCATCCAGAATTGACTGCCAACTTAAGTGCGGGATGAGTAAAATTCTCCGCCAGAATAGGGGCAGTCAGAGTAGACGGTTTTGGGCGGTTTTGGGCGGTTTTGGGGTCGGTTCTTGATACGGTTTTGTAAACAGTTCTGAAAAATGTTTTGGTCAAAACCATGAGAGAACCTAATCTGAATTTTGACTGACCTGATTTGAAAGGCGGTTCTTGCGACTCCGGTTTTCACTTAATATAATTTTAATATTTTCCTTTGTGGCTGTACCAGACCCACTTCCTAATGCCAGCCGCCACGAGACACCCTCAGTGCGCGGAGAGTCTGATGAACTTCATTCGCCACAACAAAGGGCGCCAACAATGCAGTAGCCACGGCGCTGGCAGCCTAGGCTCTGGTGGAGACCATGGCAGCTCTCTTTGTTATCTTCGAAATTGTTGACATGAACAACTGACGGTGTGTGCAGAAAAGAGATACGAAGACAAGGCGGGGATTCTTTGTAAGCAATGAGAGTTACAGAAAATGTATTGTATTTAGATGACCATAGAAAGCTAAACCAGAACCATGTCAGAACCGTTGTAGAACTTCCTCCAGCCAAGGTTCAGCAGACGGTTTTGATTTTCGAGGCGGTTTTGAATTTTAAAAGATTCTCCCACGATTAATTAAATCAGAACCATTTTCAAAACCGACTACCAGAACCGCCCAAAACCGTCTACTCTGACTGCCCCTAATGAAGGTGTGGGTCGCTCTTGGGTGGAACTTGGTGATTCCTGGGAAGGACTTGCTGAAACTGGTCTCGTCAGCTTCAAATATTACTTCTCATAGGATGTGTTTGATGTAGGACTCAGCTCAGTGGCGGATAAAACAAGAATAAGTTGACTGGAAGAAAGTTTTGGCATGCATTAAACATACCTTCATTAATTCATTCCCAATTGATTTGGCCATCGTCAGTGTGCGCAGTAGCCTGAGAGCGAGGGCAAATGTCAGGGGTTTGCAGTACAGGGATTTTTATACGGACAATTAGACGCTGTTTGGATTTTGACAGTATCTCAGTATGGCACCCGGAGCACTGCAGCCAGGCCAGCTCAGTGTTGTACCAGGGGTGAGTGCCACCCGGGCCTGAACATCAATAACTTGAACTTGAGTCACTGGGCATTGGCCGCAGAAATTGAATAACTGGTCATGTTGGATTTCAGGAGTGAGAGGAGGACATAGGAGATCGAGGAACATGTCCTGCACTGTGAGCCAGATTGTACATGAGAGAAGGGGGTTTGACTGTGGTGTCTTGTTTGGCCACATACTATGGACAATCGCGCTTTGACTTGGACCCGCCTTGATTGCGCTTGGATTTTGAGATCTTACCTTCTTCCTCCATGCTGGATTCAGAGTCCTTCGTTTTCCCTTATCCATTGCAGCCCAAGTCCTGGTGTCTCCACTTGCTATCTTCATCACCTCATGACCTTACCACCGCCTCCCCGACCCCAAGTTCCACACACGCAGGTCATCATGCAGTGGCGGAAGGCAGGGACTTAGACCAGCATGCCACCACATCCGTATGCGAGTAGCAGGCACATTGTTGCAGTGTGCTACTAGCACACCCTCAAAGTACCCAACTTATCTTGTTCCACCTCCATAAGGTCCGTCCTTTCACAGTTGAACCATGCACTGTGCAAGCACAGTGCGGATTTTGTTGCTGTTGGTGATCTGGAGCCACTTGAGGTATGTGTCGAAGTTTCTTTTGACTATAATATGACCTCGGGACTCAACTGAACGAAGCAACCAGAACACAATTTCCTGACTACACAAAGCAATTCACCCGGCAAGCCCAAGCCATCAGCTGGTCCAGGATTCAAGCAAGAAGAGAGGACAAAATGGTATGGGATTCAATATGGACGTCTTGAGGACCTTATTCAATTTAGCTGTATCCTCAGACAAAGTCCTGGATGACCACCCATGTACTCGATATGGATTGAGTCCCTTGGCAAGTGAGAGAAATCACATGCACCCGGTTTCCACTCACTCAATTGTATGTTCACCAGATTAATCTGAGGTAAGCCGTATGGATTTAATCCGTAGTTTCAGAATTATTCTTTGCCAGACTGTTACAACCATGCACTTTCTGATCCGTTCCGGTTCCTTTCCGGCTGTTTACAGCCGTTCCGGCTATGGCCTACTTTACGGCTGTTGCGTCCTAACCAACTTCCTGTTGTGTCCGGCTAGTTCCATTGACGCACAACCTTTGGGGTTTTCACAATGAAGGTCTTCTGAGTATTCCCCAAATCAAACATATGACTTATGCAACTATGCTTCCCTCTTATTGTTCTTATTGTTCTTATTGTCTTTTACATACTTCTTTCTGCATTAGACTTATCTCCGTATTTAGCATAAATATGTATTATGTTCTACTGTATCTCCAGTTGAAAATTAACATGCTTTTGTCTCCGCATAGCTCTGTGGTCTGACTTCCATCTCCTCCGTCTCCGAGCCAATTTAGTTGGTGTACCTGCTCACCTACGTGGTATCACTTCCGGCCTTTATGTCCTTCCGGCCTTCTGTCCTTCCGGCCTTTTCCGACACAGATATAACACAGATAAATTATGTGCCAAATTAAATCTTGCAAGGCTGGGAGTGCGGTGTGTTTGCAGGGTTAGAGTAGTCGTTCCTGATTAATTCTGCAGATGGGAGTATGCTGGATAGATGGTAGCTAGTACTGTGGATTAAGCTTCCTTAACGATGGCAAAATTGCCTCGAAGATTGTTATGACCATGCACTCTCTGGCACGGCTCTGTCTATTTTCCATCTATTCATTCCCAGAGCCTCAGCTCCAACTTGTCCATCTATTCCGGACGCGACCCGCACTTTGGCTTGTGTTCATCTAACCTGCTGTTGTGTCTGGCTAGTTCCGTTGACACACACCCTTTGGCGTTTTCGCAATGAAGGTCTTCTGAGTGTTCCCCAAATCAAACATATGACTTATGCAACTATGCTTCCCTCTTATTGTTCTTATTGTCTTTCGCTTTACTTCTTGTCTTTAACATACTTCTTTCCACATCAGAACTATCTCCGTATTTAGTATAAATACATATTATGTTCTACTGTATCTTTAGTTGAAAATTAATGTGCTTTGCCTCTGCATTGCTCTGTGGTCTGAACTTCTGCTTCCTTTGTCGTAAAGCCAAGTTATTTGGTGTACCCGCTCACCTTCATGGTATCACTTCCGGCCTTATCTGTCTTCCAGCCATCTTCCGTCTTCCGGCCCTTTCTGTCTTCTGGCCTTTTCCGACACGGATATAACAAAGATTAAAAATCAAGCACACAAAATTGCGAGAAATATTAACACCAGGGGCAAAGACCGACACATATGAAAACCATATGCGTTAAACACATATGGTTCACATATGTGTGGATCATGGAACAAAGGTGTCAATCACCTTTGTTGCTGACACAAAGGCGAAAACAAAGGTGCAACAACAGTGATTGACACCTTTGTTCCACGATCCATGCATATGCGAACCATATGTGTTTAATGCATATGGTTTTCATATGTGTCGGTCTTTGCCCCCGGTGTAATCTAATTTGCTGATATCACTGCAGTGCTATCTGCTCCACTGTGAGATATTTGCCAGTGCACACCTCCTCGCCATCAGGGAAGACTGGAGTCTCTAGGACATGGCGGATGTACAAATCATAATCACACTCGGTATTGATGATGGGGAAGCTTGCCGTCGGGGGTGACGGGCAGGCGTATCACAAACGACCCATCAGGACATTTGACTGAACACTGACTGGGATTCATAAAGTTGCTGGCCTGGACGTCGACAAAGGGGACTCCAGACTGGTGACCATAGTCTGTGACGAGGGCTTTACTGTTGAATTGACAATGGGTGTATATTTCCCGCCGCTGATCTTGCTGATGTTCGAGAGGCCGGACCAGACTATGCATTCAACGCCAGCGGCCTTCGCAGCGTCAAGCATCGTCTTGCCTTCTGCAGTCTCCTATTTGATGGTGAGAAACATTCAAGCCCTAATATTCTGTTTGACTCACCCGAGGTGAACAAGAAAAGTGGTCATAAGCTATTTGAGCAAATATCAGTGGTTTGAACACTCCACAACAAAAAAATTGTACAAAAGCAATGTTTGTCCCTTCAAATGCCTTGAACATGTTCTTCACATTGCTGAGGACAAGTAATGCATCTACAACTTCTACACCTTGGGCGACGAGTTTCTGAGCAGCCGGCTTTGTGGAGTCGCGACTGAATCCGCGGACACGATAGGGCTTGATCGACTCTGCGAGGGCTTTTACAATGCTTCTGCCCTGTGCCACGGTAGCACCGACGACGGCGACGAGGGAGCCGACGGATCTTGGGTGATTGTCATGGGTAATCAGATAGGTTGTTGGGACACAAAGATTCAGAGGAGTTGAACCAAGATATTTATTAGCCAATTTTTGTGGAGCACCTCGCTGGTTAGCAAGTCCTTCCGTAAATCGCCTGCGTAAGACGCTCGATGTTGTTGAAAGTGGGGGTCTTCACCGTCCGTACCGTATATGGTACGGAGCAAGATACGGGAAATACTCCACTTCTGTGTACTTGGTCGAAGGTTGACTCTATACGGTACAGATCAAATACAACCGTAATTTACGGTGATACGGTTCAATACTATTCAGCCACGGCAATTGAAAGGCCAACTGGTCTCTTGTGATTTACAGACACTACTTACTCGATTTCGAACATGCTCAGCCCGCCTGTATCCACAGTTGATTGCCTCGCTCGCCGCCCAGACCCAAATGAACTTTGAAACAACATACATAATATCCTTTTGGTTATAAATTCCCCACCACGAGTCTGCATATAATGGAAACACGTCGTGTTAGGCTGCATGACGGAATTGAAATCAGACCTGCAAGACCTTGGAAGCAATATGATTCAAAACGCACCTAGTCGTTCTCATCGAATGACACCTTCACCAATGGAAATGCTTCACGATAGGACTCCTCGGCCACTGACACTCTGTCTGTGATGCGGAGTTCCTGTAGTTTGCATCGTGATTTCGCTAAAAAGGAGGCCAATGTATCGATGCAGTCAGGGTAGATGTATGGTTCAGGGATTTCGAATGAGCGGAGGGCGGGGGAACAATGAATGTCTCGAGATACCCGGTCGTCGGATCGCCGGTCAGCATGAACGACCGTAAAGACGAAAGATAGATGTTGGGAAAATCCTCGGCGCCATCATCCTCGCCAGCCAGATTCAGTTCACAATGCACGAGGTTGGATGAAAGCTGCAGAATTGGAGCGCACTCTCGTGGGTATAACGCGTGCAGGGTCAACGAGGTCAACTGCGCCCAGGGTAGTGTTATGTTTTTCGCAGCAGTGTCGTTGAGGACGACTGTGCGTAGCAGAGGTGCGTCCAGAAACGAGATTTCGGCGGTGTCATCGTCGCCGTCGTCCGGATCATCCACGGACAAGTCCAGACTGCGGAGAAAAAGGAAGTGGACCTGCAATCACGCCGAGCCGGGATAGTGAAAGGCGAAAATCCAGATGCTCCCAACGTGCGCGGTGCACGGCCAGCGTAGACAGTAATTCGGTTGTGTGCTCTCGATCTAGGCAATCTTCGTCGAGTTCGAGGGAGAGTGGGTAGGAACGAGACCTGCTCAACCGGATGTTGCACAGCCGTTCGTGGAGTTCGAAAGAATAGGATGGGTAGGGCTCGGAGAAGGATATTGCCCGCCATAGAGCCAGAGTTGCTAGGGCTATCTCTCGCCACTGGTGACAGATTTGGGTCAACACAGTCGGCGTGTCAAGACCCGTCAGCAGTGGACAGCTAGGGTAGGTTGGCAGGAAGTGGATGAATATCTCAGTGGTGATTTCGTTCAGGAGCGTCAGGACGGGATATTTATAGGAGTCGAGCCGGTCCAGCACCAGCTTTTTCTCGGATTCCAATTCCGAAATGGAACGCTCAAGATCCGCGAGGCGAGCACGATCCAGTTCACACTCTGCTGCAAGCGCGGGGAACATCGGGACTGCTGTGGAATGGACTCAATATGTGAATTTACTTTGAATCTGTGTATACACACGTTGGAAGTGTTAGCTGGGGACGCTGAAAGAAAGGAAAGGCTGGGGGTATGGTGGTAAAGGAAAGAAAGCTTCCCAGGAGCACTGCCAGGCACTGCCTCACGTCCGCTTGCAAACCCCACCCCGTTTCTTCGGAGGCTTGGCTAGACGTAAATGCATTGTCATTGATCCGCTGCTTCACTCCGTTGCGTTCCCCGCTCTGTTACTTCGAAGGACACACATAGGGTTGGGCTAGAACAGATTCATTTGGTTTTCTTTCGACATGCAAACTGCTAGGGAAGATCCTCAATCGAACAATGAACTCCAGTAAACGCACAAATTGAAGACTAGAACAAAAGAAGGCACGCATGCGTGTCAACTAATTAGATTAATCCCGCAGACATCGGCCGTCAGAAAATGGAAGTGAAAATTTCAAAACGCACCTCAACTTTTCAATTATCAACAGATATCTTCGTCAGCGGAAATGCCTTGCGGTAGGGATTCTGGGATACTATTCTAGATCTGCTTCCGGTGAGGCAAAGATCCTGTAGTTTGCAGCAGGATTTCGATACAAAGGACGCAAATGCTGTGGCGATGGAGCCGAACGGAAGGAACGAGTCTGAAAGTCGGAGATTGCGGAGAGCGGGAACGATTAGTGTTTCCAGATACCCCGGTATCGAACAGCCTCTCAACGTCAATGATCGCAAAGCAGGGAGTGGGATATCAGGAATCTCTTCGTTATTGTGGTTGCTGACGACGAGCCCCAACTCGCAATGTACGAGATTCAATGTGTTCTGCAGAACCGAAATGGATTCTCGCGGGTAAAACCACCGCAGAGTCAGCGAATTCAACTGCGCCCAAGGTAATATTAGCCTCTCAGCAGCAGCGTCATTTAGAATGACTGTGCGTAATAGCGGCACCTCCCGAATTGAAACTTGGGGGGCAAATGGATCAGCAGTCTTCGCAAGCGACAGATCCAGGTTGTGAAGCAGAGGCATTAGGCCATGGATTGTGTTAAGACGGGATGGTGAAAGAGAATGAAGACGTAAATACTGCCAGCGTGCGCGATGGGGGACCAGCGCAGAGAGTGCGCCGATGGCCTGGGACAAGCTGAGGGCGAGTGCGTCGAGACTGAGGAAGAAGGGATAACAACGCGACCCGTCACACAGCTTCAGGTACAGGTGAACTTTGTGACGATGGGATAATGATTCGCCACAGAACCGGAGTTGCCAGGGCTATGTTTCGCCACTCGCGACAAATTTGGGCCAAGGAATTCGGCAATTCAGGACCTGTCAGTGGTGGACAGAGGGGGGTAGCAAGGGGAACCAACTTTAAAATTTCGGAATCAGGTTGAATTCGGTTGAATTCGGGGATAAAAGTGGGTGGGAAATCGATATTTGAGGGTTGAAGATTTCGCCAACGATCTCGTTGGGCAGCGTCAGGACGGGATATGTGTAGGAATCGAGCCGTTCCTGCACTAGCTGTTTCTCGGATTGCAATTCCACACTCGGAGAATTCCCTCACACCAAATAAAGCAAAATTTCTATGTGTATAGAAACTCAGATTGATTTCCTAGGAATCACTCTCTTTATAAAATTAAGTCTCTCTGTCCGTCTGAAGCCGTATCTCCGTATGGTTAAATTGCGCCACATGACCGCGGCACGGCAGATTAGCGCTATCAAATCGGCATGAGCGCCATGCGGCCGCCATGCAGAAAGCAATCGTTATATTCAGCTCTGCTCGCATGCCGAACTGCGAGTGCTTGATGGCTGGCTCATTGAATCAGATGCCGCTTCTTGCGGATCTTTTTTGTTTTGTTTTGGGTACTTATTTACTTTGTAAACTATTTTCCCTCCTCGGCTTCACATGTAATCCTCCTCTTTATAAGATTACGCTTCTCTGTCCGTCTGAAGCCATTTAAACTCCGCCATCAATCATCCGATATTCAACCGAAGTGGTGGGGTGCAAAGCACCCCACCGCGCTCTTGTCTATGTAAAAATCAGTGCTGTTAAGATTGGGGATATCAAGGTGCATGGAAACTCAAGAGAAAGTATGAGAACCAACACCAGAATCAGCCACAAAGAAACAAAGCACTTTCGGCTGTGCTGAAAGGGCCATTGAAAGCTCTAAAATCAGTGCGCATTTCAGCCGCGCTGAAATTCTGAGCCATTTTTGCCATTGGCCTGCTATTTATACCCTCCACTAGCAAAATTGCCTCAGGATTTCTGCGCGACTGAAATGCGCACTGAATTTGTAACTTTCAATAGCCCTTTCAGCGCCATTGAAACTACTTTGTTTCTCTCAAGCTGATTCTGGTATTGATTTTCACACTTTCTCTTTGAGTTTCCATGCACCTTGATATCCCCAATCTTAACAGCACTGATTTTTACATAGATTCCCGGGAAATCAATCTGAGTTTCTATACGCATTGAAATTTTGCTTTATTTGGTGTGCCTAGCAACTCAAGATCTGTCACACTGTGACACGAGCACGATCTGCTGCAAGTGTCGCCATGTAACCTGCGGAGGGTTCGGTATCGATTATCATTCGATGCGTAGTGCACACCGAGTTCGCGTGCTTACGGCTAGGCTGTTGGAGGCCGAAGGAAGACAAGGAGGCGTGTAGTCTCGTGTAGGCACTCAAGTAGCACTGCCACTGATCCTATTTTTCATCCCGATACGGCGACACAACTTGAACATCTTGCCATCGCGGAGATATCTACGATATTTGCTACTTACATGTGTATCCCGCTATTCACTGTAAAACCTCTCTACCCAACTGGGCTCTCCCTTGGGGAGTTTTGTCCCGAAATATCCAATCTCCCAGACTCCAGTTTCCTCTGAGTCGATCACTAGCAAACTCCATATTCAAGTCATCCAACCTCGCGATTTGGTCATTGGATATATCGATGTTACACGCTGCTTGCACCTGATCACACCGCAATATCCCACCGCTGTTTGCGCGCTATGAGCAAATATCGATCGACGGAGAGACTCCAGACGCGATATATAAATCCAATATAAATCCGTACAATTGGACACGGAAGCGAACGCACACCTTGTTTCCGGCTACATGTGTTACAAGAACGTAGAAATGATAAGCGACGCGATAGCGTGGAAAGCGGAAGAAGGGACACCGAGAAAAGTAGCAAAGGCGTGTGTCCCCGATTAAAAGCAGGTATTATCAATCCTACTAGACATTGTTAGCGAATAAAAATCAAAAATCTCAAACGTACGGAGGGTTTTCAGTCATCAAAAGAGGTTTTTATGAGTGGGAATGCTTTGTAGTAGGCATCCCTAGATACCGATGCACGCTGGGTGATGCGGAGATTCTGTAATTTGGAACAGGATCTCGATATGAATGCGGCCAATATTTCGATGGGGTTGGGCTCGAGGAGGAGTTCGGGAACTCGTAGGTCGCGGAGAGCAGGAACGGTGAACTTCTCGAGGTACCCTATCACCGATCCGCCGGTCAACGTCAATGATTCCAAAGCCGGGAGGGTAATATTGTGGACGGTGTCGAGGTGGTTGTCGTCAACGGAAAACTCCAGACGGCAATGCACGAGGTTGGATGTTTGCTGTAAAATCGGAACACATTCTTGGAGGTATACCCAGCGCAAAGTGAGCGAAGTCAATTGCGCCCAGGGTAATGCTAGGGTTCCAGCAGCAAAGTGGTTGAGAAGCACTGTGCGTAACAGAGGCGCCTCCCAAAATGCAACTTGGGTGGTGACCAAATCCTGGTCCACAAGTTGCAAATCTAGGCTGCGGAGGAGGGGCATTGGGCCTTCGATTGTGCGGAGAAGGGACGTTGAAAGTTCAAGATTCAGATGCTCCCAGCGTGCACAATGCGCGATGGCTGCAGACAGAACTTTTGTCGTGTGCAACCGATTGATATCATTTTCGCTGAAATCGAGGGAGAGAGGGTAACAAAGGGACCTGCTCAGCCACATGTCGAACAAGGGAGGTTGGCGTTCGAAGGGCATAGATGGCGACATCCATATCCCCCGCCATAGAGCAGGGGTTTTTAAAACTATTTTCTCGCCACGCGTGACAAATTTGAGTCAAAAGTGTTGGCGAGTAAGTACCCAGCAGCGGTGGACAGGCGGGGTAGATTGGTAGGAAGTGTATGAAGATCTCGACGGTGATTTCGGTCGGCAGGGTCAGAACAGGGTATCTGTAAGAATCGAGTCGCTCCTGAACTAGTTGTTTCCCATTGACAGATCGCAATTCCGAAGGGGACTCGTCGGAGCGCTCGAGCACTGGCAGCAAGATTTGGTCGTCGAGATCTGCAACGCGGGCACGATCGGCGAGGGAGCTCATGGGAGAGCTGCGGTGAATCTGCCTCAATATAAAAACTTTTTCAAAGTGGATACACCTGTATACACACCGAGTTGCGTCCTTGGTCCACGCTGGGATACTTAATGGTGGATCGTGAGAAGAGGCCCTGTCACTGATCTCACTCGGAAAAGTCCGTGCCTGACTTTTTACCACGGACTCCGTGACGGAGGCCTCCCGCGACATTTGTGGATATAAAATCGCTGCCAGCGTATATAACTCACAGGGTCCGGAGGAAGATTGTCTTTTCGCCTCGCGACTTGTAGCAGAGAACAATATTCCGCGGCTGCTCATCTGCGCATAGACTACGACCAAATTCTCGTCAGATTGAACAATGCAGTGATGATCGAGTTGGGCACGAATACCGCGCAATCGTGCTCGTTTTCCGGCAGCGCCGAAGTGTACGAGAGTAAATGGGTATATATAGAACCGTGCCAGTACAGAAAGTCGGAGGGGAAAACGGGAGTCCAAAGAGACAAGTAACCAAGACGTGTCAGGGCAATTATGATGATCGATCCTGCAAGACTGCCTTGGTGAATCCAAAAAGAGGAAGGAAAAAATTCAAAATGCACCTAGATTTTCCAGTCACTCTTCGAAACAGATCGCCATTAGCGGAAAGGCTTCGTAAAAGAGATCCCTCGAGACCAACACATGCTGTGTGATGCAGAGTGCTCGTAGCTTGCAGCAGGATTTCGATATGAATGATGTCAAGGTAGCAATGGGATTCGGCGCGAGGAATGATTCGGGGATTTCGAGTTCAAGGAGAGCGGGAACGATGAGCGTCCCGAGGGTACCCCGTCACCGAACGGCCGGTGAGCGTTATAATTAGGTACCGCAAAGATGGGAGGGTGATATCGGGAGTGTTGGTGTCGAAGCCCTCGACGTCTGACACGAGATCCAGCTCACAAGCCACGAGATTCGATGCATGCCAGGATCGAAACGCATTCTCGCAGGAAGACCGGGCGCAGAGTGAGAGAAGTCAGTTGCGCCCAGGGTAGCGTGAGGGGTTCGGCAGCAATGTCATTGAGAACGACTGTGCGCAACAGAGGCGCCTCCCGGATGACGATGTGGGTGGGGATCAGCGCCGAGCCGTCATCGTCGTCCACGAGATACAGATCTAGGCTCCGGCGGAGGGGCAGCGGGCCTTTGATTATGCGACGGAGAAGGGAGACTGAAAGTTCGAGATTCAGATGCTCCCAACGTGCACTATGCACGACAGCTGCAGACAGGACTTTCTTTTGTGCGACGGATTCATAAAATGTTCACTGAGATCGAGGGAAAGTGGGTAACAGCGAAACCTGGTGGGCCACATATTGCACAGATGAACTTCGCCGTCGGAAGACAGAGAGAAGTGGGGGTAGGAGAGCGATATCGCGCGCCACAGGCCCGAAGTGGCCAAAGCGATGTCTCGCCAATCGCGACAAATTCGTGTCAAAGTAGTTGGCGAGTCAGGGCCTGTCAGTGGTGGACTGAGCGGGTAGGTAGGGAGGGAGTGTATGAAAATCTCGATGGTGATTTCGGTCGGCAGCGTCATAGTCTCTCGCAGCCAGACGCTTCAATAATACTGAACTCGTACCTCGTTAGCCCAACCACGAATTGCACAGATCAAGTTGGTGTTCGAAAGCGAGCTGAGGATAGGAGATTGATATCGCCTGCCACAGAGTGGGAGTTGTTAGGGCTATTTCTCGCCACTGACGACAAATCCGGGTCGGCGAGTCAAGACCTAACAGCGTTGGACAGCGCGGGTAGATGGGTAGGAAGTGTTTGAAGATCTCGACGGTGATCTCGTTCGGCAGCGTCAAGACCGGGTAGCTGTAAAAAACAAGACGTTCCAGCACCAGCCGCTTTTGTGACCGTAAAGCCAGAATGGAGCGCTCAAGGTTAGGCAACTATGTCCGTCAGGCGAGCACGACCCAGCTCGCGATCCGCAAGCCCGCTGAACATCGGGACTGCTGGGCCAGGTTCAATATTCAGAACGGAAACATAGTTTTGAACTGTGCATACCCACTTTGGAGGTAGTCTCTTGCACTGACTTCCCACTCGCAACCTTACTTTGGAGGTGTTGGCAGGACGATGAAGGTAAAATTTGAAGAGGCACTGCCGCTGATCCGAGGCTCGTCAATCAAATTGTTCAAAAATCTTGGCTACGAACTAGGAATGTGCCGCTGGTGTAATTGTCTCCTTCGCCTCACAGTTCAGCCGTGGCCCGCACTCCTTGCACTCAAACCGTAGATTGCCAGAGCTCCCGCGGAGCGCGATGCAAATGCGTGAACCTTGAGTATTAATCTTCAACGGTGACAAATGCATAAGTATGGGGTTGAGTTTCGTGGTTCGAAATGGTTTGAACAGACACACAATCAAGACTTAATCTACTAGTTACCGACGCCCACGCTTCAACCTAGGTGTCCAGTGTTTTCCGTTCGCGTCCTGCAGCGCAATGCCCCGGGATAGCAATTTTTCGGCGCACTGAATCCACGGGCTCTTTGAGATCTCACGTCTGCGGTCATAATCAACGAATGCAATGTGGTGCCACAAAACGAGCACGTACTCGGTTGTCGGCCAGCGCAAGATCGGGACTTGAATTTCGCGGAGGGCCGGTAAAAGCGCGGTATCGAGCGAGTCGAGGAACGGGCCCATCGTTTTTTCTTTCCGGTGACTACGTACGAGTGAGTGAGATCGGCGAGGAACACATCAAGATAAAGCGCGCACTCAGCGAAGTATGCATCCAGGATGAGTTTGGTCAAGTGGAGATGTGGTTTACTCGGAGTGAGAAGCTCGACAGAAGGAAGCGATTTCGCTTCAGACTATGGTCGGCGTCATCATTCGCATTCAAACAAATGTAAAATGGCATATACTCACCGGTTTTCCGAAGTTTCCGTGGCTCCCACAAATCAACCGAGGCAGAGTAGGACAAGCATCGAGCACATTGACCTCTCCGGGATCATGAGCTCCGAGTCTGACCTCGGTCAGCTTGCCGCCATGGCGTTCAAAGAAGCGTTTGACGGTCGGAGCGAGGCTTGCGTGGAAGTACACTCGACGAAGAGCTGGCAGCCTGTAGAAAACAGATGAGAACGAGTATGACCGAGGTGAATGCAACTCAACTCAGCCGCTGCGAGGACCCCCATAAAAGAAGGATGATATTCCACAAGAGAAAGACACTCGAGGTTTGCCAACGCTTCTGGCGCCAACGTTGGTTCCGCGGGATCGAGACCGAATTCGACCGAGCACTGCCACTCGAGCGAACGGAGTGCCAGGAAAGGCTCCAAGACAAGTGGAGACTGAATTTCAGAAGGAGGAATAACCCCAACACACAGGCGTAGGAGATTGGCGCCTGCAGCCGTTGCCAACGTCCGGAGAGCGGTCCAAGGTAAAACCAGGCCTTCGTTACTTTGTAGATGTGGAGGATACGATGTATTAGTAGAGCCATCGGTGAAACTGACGAGACCGTCCAAAAATGGGAGGATCGAAAGCAAGAGATCCTCTGCGTCGGAACGCAATTTGTGATGGCACCCTTCTTTCATTTCTTGTGAGAAATCCAGCAAGTCGTCATCGGGCATTGACGGCAGCATAGCTTCGTAGGTGAAAGCCAGAGATCTGACATGTTTCGCAATTGTGCGGTCTCCGCTCAAAACAGCCGCGAACCGCGACAAATCACCAGGATTGACGAGGTCGGCGTGTCGGTATAAAAACGGCGCTGAAAGCCTCTGTTGGGGTTGTCAAAAGAGGAGAGACAGAGGTCGAATCGTAGACATACATTGAACCGTTTCGATACTAGCATGCTATCGCTCATGAGTAAGGGCTCTAAATCGTCAGAGTAGTCGTAATGGTCAGAGTCGTTTGGGACGGCGACGTGAACATCCGATGAGGCATAAACGTCCAACTCCTCCATTCGCAGTGCGAAATATAACACGCGCTCCCAAATTTTGTCCTGTACCTCCTGTGGGGCGGACTCCATAGGGACGAACGACGGGTTCGAGGGCGGTGCAATACCCGGATCTCTACGGAGCCGCTGTTAGCACGGGACTTTAAGCCATCTCTAGCTTACCCGAAAATCGTAAACCGTAGGCTCGTGACCAACCGCGTTCGCCAAGCACGTGGCTACGCTTATCACGGTTGGCGAAGCGGCTGGGATCATTGGTTGCCCTTTTGGGTGGTCCCGCCAAAGATGTTTTGATACTTAGAAAATTTTCGTCGCGCACCTCGAAAAAAAGTGTAAAAAGTCGTATAGTCAAAATTGAATAACTGCTGATTTCGAGTCGATTGAAAGTAACTTGTTTTTTCTACTTTGGGGCAGCATTTTTCACTGTGCTGCTGTCGATTCACCCGCTAAAACTCGCTTTGGCCTCGCGAACCAACAAGAACCTGTCAAAATGTCTATGATTGATTGGAACTACTACTCGGGAAGCTATTCTGAGGTGTTTGGGGTATCTGAAGATTCCGCCGAGTCCGCGCGAACGAGTCCCACAGCGCCGTCGCCTCGGGAGAAGGTTGGAAACTTGCTCGAATCTCCTCTGGTGTCTGCGCTACAGCTCTGGTTATTTTTCGCGTGGTGGTAGCTGCTGGCGTTCTGCTGTCCATGCCGGCAACAGGTATGCTTCCTGCGGTGATTCTCGGCCCATCAACGCGGCGACGTTTTGACGTACTCGCGCCCACCTCAACCCCACTTTCAGGACCCATCTCCACCGCGCGTTTTTTCCCCTTTGTCTTGGCTGGTAGCGGAACCATCTCAGGAATTTCTTGCGCTGCAAGACACTCATACAATTCCGTGCCGTACTTGGTCCACCACGTCCATTGCCCTGCCAACACTTTTTGGAGGTGTTCCTTCGAATCAATCGGCCCGACTGACGACAGCAACGCGATCGTTTCGTCTCGAAGAATTGCAGAGGCAGCAAACAAGGGGGATGGATAGTCGCGTTCCTTGATAGTAGTTCGCCACTTGTCAAGAACAGCTTGTAGGTCCTTGTGGACTTCACCGCGTTTGATCGCAGACTGACGCGCCACTTTCGGCCGCTTTCCAGGTCGAACAATGTCAAGGAGCTCCGGGCAGCAGATATCACAACATGCTACAGTGGGATCTAGGCTCCGTAAGCACACTTTTTCGATTCCTGTTAAAAAATACTTACTTGCAGGTTGGTTGCCGTAAATGGTTGTCAGGATCGCCCGACGGCATGTCCCTGTCTGTACGAAAACATACAGGCCCTCGTTCGAGGCCTCGGGGTCGAGTACCGGCGTGTCTGCAACCAAAACCGCGTCGTGTTTTCCACCAGCTGCGCCACGATCGACTCCCCTGGATTTTGCGTATGCCTTTCTTTCCTGCGCTTTTTTTCGTTTCTCAGCCTCGCTCTCCTTCTCCTTAGCTTTCTCTTTCTTCTTCCCTTTCGCTCCATGCTCCTTCTCGACCTCAGCACGCAAATCAATCGCGTATGCGCTCGGTTCGACGAGTAGAATTGCAATGCCGGTCCGTCCATGCGCGCGCGCAGCGCGTCCGGCTCTCTGAACAAATACTGACACAGATGCTGGCAGTTTCCACTGCACGACGACATCGATGTCCGGAATATTGCACCCCTACATTAATTAGGTGCGCCTGAACGACAAAAAAAGGAGTACACTCACCATTCCAGCAGCATCTGTGCAGACCAGGATCCGCACTGTACCCTCTCTGAATTTTTCCATGGCTTTTTTGCGGTACTCCTTCGACAATGCTGCGTTGTAAGGACGAATAGGGATGTCATATCCTTGCACCGCGTCCTGGAGCTCGGGCGGCAACAAACTCGTGAGGTGATCGATAATTTCTACGCCCGTCGTAATGTTGTCTGCATAAATCCAAGTTTTCTTCAGGTCCGCACGATTTTTGATACCGGCCACAATGAAGTCCAGATCCGCGTACGTATTGAGAGGATGATGAATCCCTCGAACGATTATCGAGACATTTGGTCGGGTCATTCCCAATGTCAATATTGACGTAGTCTTTGCTGAACTGGAGTTTGCTCAGGACATCATTTCGGACGCGCGCGGGGAGTGTTGCAGATAACGCGATCATTGGAGTCCCTCGCGGTAGGAATGCTCGGATGGTGCCCAATGTGCCATATTTTTTTCGGAAGGAGGCACCCCAGTGTGAGACGACATGGGCTTCGTCCACGACTACGGAAAGAATTCTCCGCCCAAACTCGGCGTTTTTTCAAGACCTCGCTGATGAACCGGCGAGACAGGGCCATTTCTGGTGAGAGTAAAACGATTTGGTGCTCCCCATGTACAATTTGCTGAGCGTGAATTGTTAGTGTCATCGCAGGTACTCCATACGCTGGGGGCATTACTTGGAGTACTTCTGGCTTGCACCCGCCGTTACTGCTATTGACAGCAATCGCTTTCAGTCCAAACTCGTCGCGGAAGGTCTCGACCTGAGTGTGTACAGGTGAGAAACATTATTTCTTTGTACTTTCACCATGCCTACCTGCTCGTCGTGCAGTGCTATGAGCGGGGAAATAAATAGGGTTACTTTTCCAGCACTACTCTCATGTGCATGCGGGCCTGCTACAATTGTTGTTTTACCCATCCCAGTGCCGGCGTGAACGAGTCCATCGCGCATTAAGAGCTGCGCTTCGATGCCTTCAAGCTGGTATGCCCGGATGACATGCTGCCAATTGAATTTCTTTTTTATTTGTCTGGGAGTCCCTGGAGCTGGTCTTTTGTGAGTGGCTGCCGCGATTTCTGAGTCCAATTTTGCGCGGCGGCATTGTCGTTAGGTGAGAGATGAATTTTCGATCATTGAAATTGAAATTCTCCTATCTTTAACGGCGATGCCCAAACTCAAAGGAACAACGATATTGTCCTCGGACGCATGGACACCAACGAGAGCGCGGTCTGATGACGAGCACGATGCCGCTCTCACACCGGGAACTCCGACAAAAGCCCTATCCGACGAGGACGAGGGGCCTGAGGCAGATGGCAGACAGACCCCACTTCCATCGTTAGAGTCGTATATGCGCGGCGGGCTAGGTTTTGGTCGCGCCACCACGCCCTATTCTCCCTTCACACCCCTTGCCTCACACCGTCGCGACTCATTACCTGGATCATCGCCCATACCTACCTCTCCCAATGATTCCGGGGACGAGGACGAGATTACAGGAAATTTGGCTTTACCTCCGCTGTCGAGCGATGGGCTGATCTACACCAGTCCTATTGTCGGTACCAAGGAGGAAAAAAAGGCCAAAACACGGCAGAAGGGGGCGCAAAAGCGACGGGCTACAATGGCCAGTAAACAAGCCGCAGCAGCAGCATCCACGGAGGAGAATAAAGCAGCTATTTTCGATGAAATTTGGAGAAGCTCTCTGCGAATGGTCTGTCATTCGGCCAGCTTATGCTCTACGTCTTCGACCCCTTGTACAAACAAGGAGCAGTGCGGTGGAGCGGATTTTTCAAGCACGAAGGACTAGCGACCCAAATTCTCAACCTTTGGGTGTCGAATAAAAATAGTGCATCGGCTCGCCAAGAAGTCGGGACGTGGGCGGAGGATTATGTGGCAGAAAGGATGCGCGATGAGGCGCAGGAAATAACGGAGTCCAAAACCCTGCAAACCGCAGGCACCGCCATCGACAACAATTATGTTACTAGCTTCAGCATGCTGTCGATGGGCTCGTATATCCAGACGGCTGCCCGCATTTCGATGAAAAATGCTCGCAGCGTTTGCTACATCTTCCCGTAATCTCAAATCCGGTCTGGCGCAGCGCACTGGGAAGCGCTTCACCGTACGTTCTTCTCTCATTTTGTATGGCGAGCGTATACTTACAACTCGCTATTAGATTATAACTGCGGCTGCGCTGTCCTTGCTCGGGGAGTTTAGCCACAAAAATAATTTCTCTCGTCGCATCATGGGGCTCTATCTATATGCAACAGGAGCGCAGCGACAGACAATCTCCGTCATGTCTCATCTTGGGATTTCGGAAAGCTACCAACACATAATTCGCAAGTCTCGCGTCATGATAAACCGACGTCAGCGGGATATTAATTTGGACGCTGATCCACCCATGGTCCCACCTTGCACCCCGAATAATGGGCATGTCCACCACCCGTATTTGCTGCCCGACTCCGAACTTTTGTCTGCCAAGATTGAAAATCTCAAGAAAACTGTAAAGCCCGGCACACTCCAGGAGCTCTCAGCATCGATGCGAGGTTTCGCGAGGGTTGTGGCTTCGACTGGCCTTTTCGCTGCATCTTACGACAACATTAATCTTGTTTTCCGTGCCGCCGAGCAAGTGATGGGCAGAACAGGTAGTTAAATCTTCAAATACACTGTAGAGCCCTTCCTGACTCAAAAATCGACAGATTCGCAGGAGAACGGGACCTGCGCGACTATATTTCCGTTATGGAAGGCGGCCGCAGAACATATGCGGATTGCGGACCTTAATGCCGCTTCCGATGCGGCCCCGCCGCTCTCCATTGATGACATACTTCTAACGGCCGCGGAGACAACATTAATGGACCAGTGTCTGCGCCATTGCATCCTCCGCATCATAGTGGAGCATGGTGGAGAACATTTTAAAAGGTTCTACGACAACGTGCAGAATGCCCAACCCATTACGGCGGAGAAAATTGAATTGCATAAAACCCCACTGCACCCGCTGCCCGCCTGGAACATTGACGAGTCGACAATTATCGGGAACGCCGAGGTTGCAGACGCAATTTACTCCGAACTCGAGGTCAAGGGCCTCTCTCATTGGAATTGGATTGTCAAAATACTGTGCGGCGACCAGCTCTCCATTGCCCGACTCCGATCTCTCCTGAACATCCGCGCTGGGCACGAGGGCGGGTACTCCGGGTTTGGGTGGGGTGTTTGGATGCCCGGGCTCTTCCACGGCAAGATAGCAGACATGCACGGCTTCTTTGTTACGCACTGGGGTGTCCCGTATCGCGGGACAAGGAATCCGGGCTCCCTTTTCTTCCATAACACAGTGCTTCACCGCTCACCTATCCTCTTAACCTCGCTCCCCCCATTTCGTGTCTGCCGCGACCTTGTCTTTGTTTCTCTCTATGCGCGCATCCTTCACTGTCTACTGCTTGTGTCCGGAAAAGCTTCGTTGGCCGAGTGCGCGGACTCTATAACTTCTTTTGCTCAATTGGATGAATATGCAGCCTTGATTCAAACGAAGTACGCGAATGCTGAGCTTGTCTCGAAGCTTCGCTGGGAGCGCCAAATGGCGCGAGAAACTGACGGAGTACCACCCGGGGATCAGATATTCGAGAACGCATCCCTCCTCCTCCGCGATGCTCTCATCTCTCGGGAGTTCACCGATTCAATCAAAGCCGGGGACTCCGGACGCATCTTTCTGGTGCTTAAACTGCTTGCTCTCAGCTTCCGGGGGAATGGACGGTCGAAATATGCGCACGAGATGATGCACCTCATCCATAACCTGACCCATGTCTGGCCGGAACCAATTCGGTACGTTCTTGTACATTTTAATGGCTGACAGAAAGTGACACATACACAGAAATATTGTTCTAAACAATTGGCTCGTTAATCCGACCGGAAATCCATTCTCGTGGGTAGAAGTAGATCTCATGCAAGAGCATATGAATTTTTGGATCAAGGTAGGCGCGTTCCCAGCAGAAGATATTGGGGCTAATGATTTTTAGACAATTTACCAGGCTCACGGCAGTGCCGCGTCCTGGGAGTGGCTTGGTATGGTCGCGCCGTGTGTTACCGCTCTCCGGCATCTTTCGACATCTATTATAAACATCCTGGGCTCAGACCAAGGAACCAAGCATGCCCCCACGGACCTCGTTACCGACATTGAGCTTCTCATGCGTAGTCTTGCCGAGCACGAAGTCTACCAAGTCAAAGGGCGCGTGTTTGCGGAGGGTGATGGTTCCCCCACCCCAGACGTCATTACAGTGGGAATCCAGCAAATTACTGACAGCACATCCAACCCCTTAACCGAGTACAATGCTGCTTTTCGGAAGTTACAAGCCCGGCGCCGTCTCCGTCCACTAGTATCTGCTTGGTCAGATTCTGCGGCAGAAGAAAGTACTCCTAATCCTCCCCCTCCTCCCTCACCGCTACTCACCTCTGCCCCACCGACCGTTCCTGTTGACGACGTTGAAATGCGCGATGTCGATGGCGACGAGACTTCCGAAAATGGAAGTCCGGAAGGCAGTATCGACTTTCCCGATCCTGATGCAGAACTTTTGACCGCGTTTGAGCATACAATGGACGAGGCCGACGAACCAACGCTGACACGGGACAATGCGGATGATGTCGCTCTGGATATGGACGGCGGTGATAGTGGTTTTGTATTTGATGCAGTGGAGTTGGATATGGACGCAGAGTATGACTTGGCGGGCTTCGTCGCAGACGATGGACATGACTTAGATTATGACGAGGACTACTAGGAACATGAATGCAGCTGTGTTTGTTCCTTTCTTGCGGATAACTCTTACCATAAATGCCGAATATACTTGCAAAAAGTCAAAAAAAAACAAGTTAGCTTCAATCGACTCAGAATCAAAAATTATCCCAGCTGGACTATACCTGTTTTTGCCCTATTTTTGAAGGTATACGACGAGAAAAAATTCTAAGTCTGAAATCATCTTTTGCGGGTCCTGCCAAAACGTCAACCAATGATCCCAGTCGTTTTAGGAACCTTTTTGATCCCTTTGCTTGTCTCGTGATCAAAAGTTTGGTTACCTAAAACAGACTGGTCGCGAGTCTACGTAAACCGTAGTAGCCTCTTGAGGTCGGGATCATCATCGAGACTCTCCTCTAGCTCGACGCTATCCGGGTAAGTCAACGGATACTTGATTTTGATCGTCTTCAGTGAAGGCTTGTGTTGGAGATCGAAGAGAAATTCAGGCAACTCGAACATGAATGGAATAACGACTTCTTCCAATGACGGCGAAGTCATCAGAGCATCACATATCTTGCCGCATCTGCGGACCGGCCAGACGTAGGTATAAGGAACGTCAATTGTTTTCTAGACAAATGGTGAGCAGGAAAGAAAGTAAAGTTATGAAGGCGAACCAATCTCTGCCAGAGCGGGATGCGCTCCACTAGCTTATCCGCAAGCTGCAGGTTCTGTTTGTTGTTCCCGGGATTGTTCATGTCGCGAATAAAAAGGCGGATGGGGTTTATCGAATCGAGGCCTTGGCAAAGCCCCGAGACTTTATCGATACCCCAGATGGCGAGGCACAGAGCTAAATCTGTGATATTCGGGGACGCTTCGAGAATGGCTTTCATCGGCTGCCCATAGCCGCCCTCGACGCGGAGCTTTTTGATGAAAGCGCCAAGGTCTTTGTTAGATTTGAGAGCGGCTTCGAGAGCCTGTGCCTGAGCTGAAGAGCGGATAATGACCACGCTGTAGAGGAGAGGTGTCGCAACACGAAGCCAAGCCTTGGATACGAGCAGGTAGGCAGAGGTAGATTCAGAGATAGAGGCAAAGGGAGATTCTGCTTCGGTGTTGGAAAAGTCATCGTCTGAGATTTTTATGGCGCTCAGAGAGAGGATTTCCGAGATGATCTCGTCGGGCACAGCAGAATGCATCGTGATTCGTGCAGACAGAGCCCAGCAGACCTCGTATTTATACGGGGCACAAGACAAAGACCGGGATTGCGACGGAACGGGAATAAGAACAAAGGGACCGGCTGCCGGCAGTAATTCGCACGGCTCGCTTTTTGTACATGTTCTCTTGCGCTTCCGACTCGATTTGGACTCCACGCGCATCCAAGTCATTCAAGAACATTCAGCATTCGGTCAAGAAAAACGAAAGATACCATGCCGCCATATTGTGTAGGGTTCAAGTAGAGAGCGGAAGATTTCAAGAATCTTACTTAGAATGCCGGCAGGATGGTGCTCCCATCTTCACTGCCCCACTGCGGCGAGCGAGCACCATACGAGCGCGCACAAATACAATGCATGGGTACATACGATTTACACAACACCTCTCGCTCTAAGAACCTTATGTTCTACACGAAATCCCGCATACGAAAAGAACAACGCACAACTACCCGCTCTCCGCTACCTTCTGCTTAATCACATCCACCACCCCCGGCTCCGCGACAGTGCTGAGGTCGCCCAGCTGGTCGCCTTCGCCCGCGACGATCTTGCGCATGATGCGGCGCATGATCTATGGTATATCGTGTGTCAGCATCTATAACAATAAAATGATTGCTCTCGATGCACACCTTCCCTGACCGAGTCTTGGGCAGATCCGGCACGATGTATATCTTCTTGGGCGCCGCGAAGGGCCCGATCACCTTGCGCACCTGCAACACGAGCTCCTTGGCGAGCGCCGCCTCGTTGGTGGCGTCGTAGGAGAATTCGCTAGATGAGAAAACTGCGCGTCAGTAATGCGAAAATGAAGAATGCCAGCGAGTGAGCACTTGGACGAGAGGCGCGCGCAAGAAGGATTGGGAAATGGATGGGAAACCAAGAAGAGCGACTCACGGCTTCAGCGTCACAAACGCATACACCGCCTGCCCAGTCAGCTCGTCCGCCGTCCCAATCACCGCCGTCTCCGCCACGCCCCGATGCATAATCAGCGCGCTCTCAATTTCCGCCGTCGAGAGGCGGTGGCCCGAGACGTTGATCACGTCTGCGAAAAATGGGGGTTAGCCAGCTTGTTGCAGTGACAAGGGGGGAATAGCCCAGGAAAGAAAACAAAACTCACCATCCACCCGTCCCTTGATCCAAATATATCCTTCCTCGTCGCGCGCGGCGCCGTCGCCGGTGTAAAAGAGGCCCGGGTACGGCTTCATGTACGTTTCGAGGTAGCGCGCATGGTCTTGCCAGATGGTGCGCGCAATGGAGGGCCAGGGTGTCTTGAGCGCGAGGACGCCTTCGGCGGGGCCGGAGAGTTCCTGGAGCCGGGGGTTAGCGCGTGGGGTTAAGGAGGAAGGCAGGAAAAGAAAGGAGGGAGGAAGGGGCGCGGGTGAAGGAGAAGCAGACGGAGCCAGGGAGACAAAGGGCGCGCGCGCGAAAGGCCGGGATACTCGGTCCCTTGGCATGCACTCCTTCCGCTTCCCTTGCCGCTTCCCCTCCGAGCGAAAAGAACCGGAAGGCAAAGCAAAGACACCCACCTCCCCAGAAACCGCATCCAGAATCGCCGGCTCATGCCCAAAGAACGGCACCGTCGCGGACCCGGGCTTGGTCGGCACCGCACCGGGGAAGGGCGTAATGACGATCGAGCCCGTTTCGGTTTGCCTGAAAAAGAAAAGTCGTCAGCAACTCGGACGGAAGAAATAAAAAAGTCGACGCTTCGCGTCGGGTGAGCTCGCGCAGGTGGATGGGACGCGTGCAGAGCCTGCATGACACGAAGCGCAACCCCGATACGACGAGATGCGGACCCGGGCACTCGCCGGAAGAGAACACAAGAAGACGAAAAGACCCACCAGAACGTATCCACAACCGCACACTGCCCCTTGCCCACATGCTCGTTGTACCAGTTCCACGCCTCGGGGTTGATCGGCTCGCCGACGGAGCCGAGGACGCGCAGCGAGGAGAGGTCGTGCGGGGTGACGTGGTGCGCGCCGAGTCTGTCGGTGGGGTGGGTTAGGTTAGTTTGAGGGAGGAGGGGGCTTAGAGGGAGTGGGGAGGAAGATGGAAGGGAAGAGGGGAGCGGGATAGTCTAGTTTAGGAGGACAAGGAAAGACGGGAAGCGAAGCGAATTCGAAGTGGTTGCGAAGAAGGTGGGCGGAGAAGCTCGAGGGAATGAGAACCAGAACGCAGGTCGCGGGGACGAATGGAGCCCGAGGAGACGTGCGGAGGCCGAAGGATAAGTAGATGGAATGTGAGGTACGCGGAAACGTACGCGGGAAGGAAGAAAGGGAGAGAATCAGGAAGGCCACAGGCGGTGGAGCAAGGAGCAAGACGGAAATGAGGTGGGGATAGTTCGTCCGCGTCCGCCCCGAGTATAATTAATGAAAAAGGATATCGGCGGCGCACTGGCAGCCAGAATGCACGAGCCAATCGCGCGCGCCATAAAAAACATTGCGTCCGAATACGGCACACGATCGCCTTGCAGCCCCGCGGAAAATGAAAACGACCGCGCCGACCCCGAATAAAATCAAGACCAAACGAAGCGAGGCGAAAATGAGCAGGAAAACGCACCTCCGCAACAGCCTCACCGCCGTCGGCGCGCTGTAGAACTGCGTGACCTTGTGCTTCGCGACCGTCTCCCAGTAGCGCGCGGGTGACGGGTACACGGGCGTGCTCTCGAACATCAGCGTGGTGACGCCGTTGAGGAGGGGGCCGTAGACGATGTAGCTGGGGGTGAAGGAGTATCAGCATGATGGCAAGAGGATGGATGAAGTAACAGAAACAACGCACGTATGCCCCGTGATCCACCCGACGTCCGCCATGCACGCGAAGCGGTCACCCTCGTGTACGTCGAAGACGTACTTGACGGTGAGCGCGGCGCAGAGGAGGTATCCGCCCGTGGTGTGCACGACGCCCTTGGGCTTGCCGGTCGAGCCGGAGGTCTAGAGAAATATAAGTACGAGCAAATGGGAAAGTGGAAAGGGGACGCACGTAGAGGATGAAGAGCGGGTCCTCGGCGGCCATGACCTCGGGCGGGCAGTAGCTCGGGACCTATGCGGTGTCAGCACAAAGCGAACAAAGTCGAAGCGCACCACAAACCTTCGCGACCTCCTCATGCCACCACCGATCCCTCCCCTCCGTCCACGCGACCTTCCCCCCCGTGCGCTCCAGCACCAAACAGTGCTCCACCCCGGGACACTCCTTCAGCGCGGCATCCACAATCGCCTTGGTCGCGATCGCCTTCCCGCCCCGCCGCCCCTCGTCGGAAGTGATGAGCACACGCGACGCACAGTCGTTGACGCGGTCGCGCAACGACTCGGCGGAGAAGCCCGCGAAGACGACGCTGTGGATCGCGCCAATGCGCGCGCACGCCAGGAAAGCGGCGGCGGCGTGCCACGTCATGGGCAAATAAATGCTCACGGTGTCGCCGCGCTTGACGCCGAAGGTGGTACGCAGGACGTTCGCGAGCGAGCATACCTCGCGCAGGAGTTCGCCATAGGTGATCGAAGTGCCTGCGCCGGGCTCGTCCGCTTCGTAGATGATCGCGACCTAATGTACGCATCGTTAGATCGTGATGTGCGATATATAAAGAAGCATAAGATTTGGAATTGGACGCACCCTATCGGGGTGGGTAAATGCCCACCGGTCGACGCAGTTGTACGCGGCATTGAGACCGCCCTCGGGGAACCACGCGATGTCACCCGTGGCGAATCCGCCGCTGCGCACGGTCTTGAAGGGGCGGTCCCAGTGCAGCGTCTCGTTCGCTTTCTACATCACATCGGGCGCATCAGTTATAGCCACTGATCGCGCCAGGAATAGCGTCGAGAAGAAGAACACACCTTCGCCCACCATTCATCGGACCCCTCGCCGACGGTGTCGGCATGGGCCGCCTTGTACGCAGCGAGATCGGGGCCGACGTGCGGGGTATGAGTCCCGCCCGGCACCAAGCGCGGGGCGACGGGGTGGGTAACTATGGGCTCCGGATGAGGCTCGCCGTTGCTCATTATGTGCTGAAGTTTTGGTATGGATAGAAGGAAGAAGACGAGCGAAGGCGAAGCAGTCGGGGTCACTTGACGGTTTTATACCCCAGGCCTGCCACCATCTGTTCGTTCATTTCAAATGGATAACCCCGTATGCAAAAGCCCGGATAGATCGCAATCTTCCCCTTAACCCGCGCAAAATTAAAGGAGTTAGAGAGGAAGAGAAGCGGCCGTCTGTCTCGGTAACCCAGTCGCTCCGGTGGTGATCTCCGTGATTGACAGTCGGAGAATGAAAATGTAGTGCAGAGATCACACCGGAACGTCTGGGGCAATTCGTATAGTAACACCTACCATCGAGTCACACTTGTAACAATCAATCACGCTTTTCCGTTCCGATCCACCCGAATCCCATCAGCTGTTCTTCAACGCGCCGCCGGGCTGGCACCTTCTGCCCTTTCAGTTTTGACTCTCGTCTGCGAACAGATCCCTGTCGATTGGCGCAATAACGGGGGACGACATGGGAGGATGAAGAGAAAGGGGCAGATGACATCATGATGTGATTGATAACAGAAAAATGAATTGATAGTACAAAAAAAAATCTACACTATAGAAATAGTTACTGAGATTGAAAGGGCTCACCTCTAGAAGTCAGAGAGCATAATAGCTATATGAAACTGAATTTTCTCTGGCCTCGGGAAGTGTTTGTGGCGACTTTTACGGTTCGCGGATCGGCGGTTCCAAATGCGGAAGAGTCACGGTGTGACTCGATGGTAGGTGTTGCTATACGAACTGCCCCAGACGTTCTGGTGACACTTCTGCACTTCTTTTTCAACTCCGACTGTCAATCACGGATCAAGCGGTCCGCTAGGGTCCGCTGTGTTGTGGAAGTGTCACCAAACGTCTGGGTTACCGAGACAGGCGGCCGTAGGATGTCTGCATTCAGGGACGATCACAGCAGCTTGAGCGGGCGTTGCAAGTGCGTTGCATTGATAGCAAACTGATAGATACTTAGACTCGCAGAAGAGGTCATGTTTGACAAGGACTGTCTGTAGCACTGAAGCTTACCCGGTGTATGCGATCCAAGCAGCTAGAAAGGCCTGAACAAGGCTTGAATCTTGAAGAGAAGGTGGACGTCGGACCCGAAGAAGGATCTTAGCGTAACTTGTACGTACAGACGGGATCCCGAGACTAGCCGTCACTGCGAAGTTAATTCGGCGTCACCTCGGGTCCCGTTGATCGCCGTCTTCGCCCACTGTGTGCGCAAAAAATCTTACGAAGAGAGCGGAATGCTCAAACGCTTTGAAGAAAAATAGCTGAAACTCCGTGAGACTCCGCGCCGCCCGGCGCGGCCAATCCCGTTCAAGGTTGACAAAAGGTTGAACCCCGATGGAGCGTTGGACCAGAAATTTCCTACTCCGTCGTCGGCGGCGCCGTTCCCCGCGTCTATGTACTCGTAGACGGTCTGACATTTCTCCAATCCTGTGGTTCGTCCTCCTAGATTTGGAAAGATTGGATTCGACTCAACTTCTTGGCAGGCGAAATTGAATGCTCGCCTTTCTGATGTCGTTCTGTTTCGCCGTGGGCTGGCGAGCCAATTTGAGGTGCCGGCTTGATTAGATGAGAAACCGTGTTTTGCATAGTCCGCAGTTCGTTCAAGTTCAACCAAAGTTGAACTTGGAAATGTCTTGGCCAGAGCTACTTCCAATCGGAATCTCACGTGGCGCCTAAACCGTTTGTAGCAACTCCATATGTTTAAAAACCTTCAAGCCATTTCAAGCCCGGAGCATACCTGCAACTCGCCAGCCCACAGCGAAGCAAAGCGAACAAGAGCATTCAATTTCGACCAGCGCCAAGAAATAGAGAAAGGACAGCACATATGTAAGTATGCCGAATCGAATCGAATCTTTCCAGACGGGGAGCAACACCATCTATTGAAATGCCGAACCGTCCACGACGACACATACCCGAGCCTCCGACGACAGCGAAGGATTCTCATTCAAGGATGGAATCAAGGACGCACTTTGTAGACAGCCGAGGACTCGATCTTTTTCAGGCTGACCATCCCCATACTCAACGGAGTGGATTCGATTCCTGCAGCTCTGACGGTGACATAATGAGCGGTGATGCAGTACTTCGCTTGGTTCGGCGAGGATGTGGAGCTTGGAGGTGAGACAATTCGGAGACGAGTTGGTAAAGCGAATAAATACTGTCGTTAGACTTGGCATTTTGAACGGACAGCCAAGCCGAGCCAAGCGAGCAAAGATCCAAATGCATACGGCACCAGTGGAGGGAGAAAATTGAGGAGCAGCGAAGACTCGAGGGCACGTCGCAAAGAGGGAACGAACACTGAGGTCCAGGTTGGGCCCAGGAAATTCGAGACGTGTTGCGGCCCGAGCGGCCCAAGCGGCCCACACTTCGGTACCGTCGCGACCGCCGCCGCTGCAGGTGATGGTGCTGATGGTGCTGATGTCGGTGGTGGCACGGGATAAGCCGGCGCGTGCCAAACGGGTTCTCGAATTGAGATCGCTCTGGCAGCGTGCCATCCGCCAAGAGCCAAGGGCAAGTAGTGCCGAAGGGAAACGGAGAGGGTGAACCTGGGACATGAGATTCGCGCGCGACAGAGTGGATTGAATGGAGGTGCCGAATTGTGGCGAATGTATCGATATACATAAATCCATCCCAGACTCGAGTTCGAACTTGGTGAGTTACAGTTGACAATTGCCTCGGGTTGGCCTCGGGCCATGGGGTGTCAGAGCTGCAGCCGAATTTAGCTCGTTCCGGGGATGTGGTAGGTCCAGGTAGCTGTGTGCCAGACGTGGGGATCCGGGAGTGCTCCGATAACGAGGAAAGGAAAAGGAAGAGAATTGGCCACCAGAGAGGAATAAGTTTACCAATTCCGGAGAGAAATGCACATTGCACACAGCGAGTAAGGCCTAATCTCCGAGTGGGTCACAAAGATAAAGCGGACAGAGGTTTTTTCGAGAGCCGCAGGGATTTCAGGAAGGGAGACGATATATATCAACGAGGTACGTTCAGAAAGATATACTCGTATAGCGTCTGTCTAGGGAGACTAGGGAGACGGGTGCTTGCCAAGATGGAGCTGCGCCTCAAACGGCTCTTATTTCGGAATCTGGGCAGCCGTTTGAGCGATTATTTGAAGTGCTGCATCACCGGCTCGAGCTCACAAGAGAGTTCAGCACAACGAAGGGAGCTGCGAATTCAAATTTTTTTTTTTTTTCTGAGTCGGTGGTAAGAGTCAAGCATGTTGATCGCATCAGCGGTTCAGATGCTGGCAGCTGGCAACCTTCTTCTCTTTCCAGCTCGAACCCTCCACAAGTTCTCCACAGGCCCCAGCAGCAACCCAGCAGCATCGACCACCGTGAACTCTGTGTGTGCTCCCATTGAAATTATATCCGATACTGACCTCGCCTCCCACAGCTCCCATGAGCACACTTGCAGATCGTGCTCACGTCTCACCTTCGGAATCGCGATGCCAGGAACAGCGCTCCTCTCTGGCCTTGCAATCTGAGAGGAAATTGGTACTGGAGCAATCCTCCAAATACCCAGTCTTGACCCTGCCGACCGAAATCATCATCGAGGTCTTCATGCACTTCCTCCCCACCTACCCGCTCTGTCCACCTCTGACGGGTCTTGACTCGCCAACTCTTTTGACACAAATTTGTCATGAGTGGCGAGAAATAGCTCTGGGAACAGCCACTCTATGGCGGGCGATATTGCTAAACGACCATACCATCCCTTTCGAACGCCAAGCTCACCTGTGCAATATGTGGCTGAGCAGATCCCTTTTTCACCCGCTTTCCATCGATATCTACGAAGATATTGTCAATCCGTTGCGCACAGCAGAGCTCCTGTCTGCACTGGTCCTCCACCGCGCGCGCTGGCAGCATCTAAATCTCCGCCGCCTTTCAATATCCCTTCTCCGCATGATCGAAGGCCCAATGCCTCTCCTCCGCAGCCTAAATTTGTTTCTTACCGACTATGAGCTGGATTTGATCACCACCGCCAATGTTGTATTTCGGGAGGCGCACCTATTACGCACAGTCGTTCTCAACGACTATGCTGCTGAATATCTCACGTTACCCTGGGCGCAATTGACTGCGCTGACTTTGCGCGGGGTTTTCCCGCGAGAATGCGTTCCGGTTCTACAGCACGCGTCGAACCTCGTGCATTGCGAGCTGAATCTCGTCAATGAGAGTGTTGATACTCCCGATATCACCCTCCCGTCTTTGCAATCATTGACGCTCACCGGCCGTTCGGTGACGGGATATCTCGAGACCCTGATCGTTCCCGCTCTCCTTGAGCTCGAAATCCCTGAATCATTCCTCGGGCCCAACTCCATCGATACATTGACATCATTCATGTCGAAATCCCGCTGCAAACTACGGGCACTGTGCATCACGCAATATGCATCGGTGTCAAGAGATCTCTTTTACAAAGCATTTCCGCTGATAGCGGTCTGTTTCGAAGAGTGAAAAATCTAGGTGCGTTGTGAAGCCGTTTTGTTTTTAATTCACTAACGTTGTCTGGCAGGATTTGTCGTTCATTCTAACTTGCTACTTCTCTCCTTACTCCTTACTCCCACTTTCTCCTCCAGTTTTCCGAACTGGCACGGCGCGGCGCTCACCTCTATATATCCATCACTCTCGTACACTTGGGCGCTGACGGAAACAAGTACGGGGACGCGGGTACTTGTGTTTTCAAAAGGAATGTGGGTAAAACAAGCTACAAATGCCGTTTCGAATTGTGTAGGATATCCCGATTTATGAATCGTCGCGAGAGCAGTGAGGCCAATGTAAGCTCCGCTGGGTTGAATCCTTAAGCTTGATGAAAATTGAAAGATTGAAAGGTTCCGGACTTGAAGCGAGCTGTTGTACATGTAATCGAGGTGCGGTATCTTCGGAAAAGATAAAGTAAGTACCCAACTCGAGCTCGAAGGTGAGTTGATCTTTTATAAGCTATCTTTCGAGATATAGAACGACGATGGCGGAGCTCGAATCAAAAGTAGTTCTGTTCTTCGTGTGGAGGTGGTGGGTTGAAATAAAAGTACTCCGAGCATGAGGTGAGTCAAAGGTAAGCGGCGAGCGAATCAGCCGAGACCTTACACCCACAATCGATTGGGGATTAGACGGACTCTCGGAGGACGCAGGAAAGCTAGAGACTCGGAGAGGCACAGGGTGGTAAGGGAGTATGTAAGCGAGAGAGGTCAGGGCTTCGTTTGGTTGGTAGTCGCGAACGACACGGTGAGCCTTGGAGGTGTAGAAAATTCGAGAGGGCAGAAGAAGCTGCAGTTCAAAAATGGGGGAAAGTTCGCGCAGCTGTTTGAGACATTGCTTTAAGCTCTGAAGATGGATTGAATGGAACTTGCGGAGAGATGATGACAGCGGCAAGATGGCAAGGAAAGAACGGATCAATCACGGCAAGTGCTGGGCGCCTTTTCTTTTCTCAACTCTCTTCATCAACCCTCCACAATCACAGGTCCCAGCGTCGACCCAGATCGCGAGTTCCGTGTGTGCTTCCATTGAAATTATATATGATATTGACCTTGACTCTTCACAGCTCCCATGAGCACACTTGCAGCAGACGAGTCGTGCTCGCCTTGCGGATCTTGACGCGCAGATCTTGAATCTTAAGCGCTCCCTTTCAGGATTGCGATCCCAGAGGCATTCAGTTTTTGAGGGCATTAGCGCGTACATATACCCAGTTTTGACGCTCCCGAACGAAATCCTCACCGAGATCTTCGTTCACTTCCTACCAGTCTACCCCGAATGTCCACCGCTTACGGGCATTCGCTCGCCGAATATACTGGCCCAGATTTGCCGCCAGTGGCGAGAAATAGCTCTGAAGACCCCGGCTTTGTGGCGATCGATCTCGATCTCCTACCACCCTCGCTTCCCTCTGTCTTTCAGAGGCCGAGTTGACCTTTGCAACATATGGCTCACCAGGTCTCGTTGCTACCCAATTTCCCTCAACCTTAACGAAGATTCTGTCCCGTCGCACATCACGGAGGGCCTGTCTGCAGCTGTCGTGCATAGCGCACGCTGGGAGCATCTGAAACTTGGACTTACAACGTCCTCTGTCCGCATTATCGTGGGTCCCATGCCCCTCCTCCGCCGCGGCTTGGATGTGTATCTCGTGGACAATGATCCAATCTACACCAAACTCTCGTTTCTGGAGGCACCTCTGTTACGCGCAGTCGTTCTCAACGATGTTGCGGCTGAAAGTCTGACCTTACCCTGGGCGCAGTTGACTTCGCTGACTTTGCGCCCTGTGTACCCGCGAGAATGTGTTCCGATTCTGCGGCACGCATCGAACCTCGTGCGTTGCGTGCTGAATCTCGTCGAGGACCCCGAGGGCCTCGACGTCCCGGATATCACCCTCCTGTCTCTGCGGTCCTTGACGCTGACCGGTCGCTTGGTGACGGGGTATCTCGAGACGCTCGTCGTTCCCGCGCTCCACGACCTCGAGATCCCCGAATCGTTCATCGCGCCCAACTCCATCGATACATTGACATCATTCATGTCGAAATCCCACTGCAAACTACAGCGACTTTGCATCACCCGGCGTTGGTCGGGATCGAGGGATCCCTTTTACAAAGCCTTTCCGCTGATCGCGGTTTCGTTTGAGACGGGCTGCGACAAAGGAATTCGAACTCATCATTCATTCGGGCACGGCGAAGTCGGGAAGCCAAGAAAATCCAGATGCAACGGCGTCCATCTCGGCGCTATAAGTTGAACGCGCTTCCTATCAACAAACCACTACACAATGCCCATGTTGCGTTTCAAACCCTTCGTCGTTTTCGCTGCTCTGATTGCGTCTGCCTATGCCTGGCAGGTGCAGTTCTACATAGTGCCGGATGTCGGTCCCGGGGATCCCATCTGCTTCGGGGGCGGGACCACGATGTCTGGCGGCGCGTCGGATGTGGGGACCTGCTTTGAGGGTCCGCCCTTTGGCAGCGGGGTGACGTCCTTCGCAGTCTCCAGAATCCCCAGGCAGAACATGTCTCATGTGCGTACGCTTTGCGGCAGTTTATCCTCGTACTCTTGCGTAACTGATTACTATTCTTGATTTCCAGTTTTCCTGTACAACCTGCCGTATGTCGTCCAAAGAAGTGCCCATGCATGGGTTCTGATCTTGATAGCCAATTACAAGGGGTTGCCTAGAGCTTTGTCAGGCGTCGTGACGGAACCATATCCAGTGGGGTGTCATAATGGAGAAGTTTGTGAGCCTGCATTGTTCTATGGAGTGACTTTTGTGGGTGAGGAGTTTATAGATTCCTTCCGCAGTGGTGGTCTGAAAATTCGGTCGGAATTTTCCGATGGGGAGTGCCGGTGTGATTTTTGGAAGACATTCCTCGGGCCAAATCCTTGTTTTTATTTTTCAACGTCGATACTTGTCTCCTGGGCGTGATCAAATCGGGCCGACGCATTAGGCAAAGGCATTTCATGTGTTTCTTGCACAAAGAGACCCGGTGAGTTGCGCCAGCGCGGAGGAGAAGAGCAGAGGCAGATAATTTTATAATAGTGCTGTTCAAAGTTGCTCCTTTTTGGCTCCTGGTTTAGTTCCTGCTCAGTTCCTTTTCATCAATTTTTGGAAGGAAGGAAGGAAGTTGTATACCGGCGCTGGTCCCATTAAGAAACAGCCAGGGCCTGTACTACACACATGTGTCACTTGTATGCTACAGATATTCTTTTCCTTTCACCATTTCACAACCTGAGTACCCCATCAAACACTTCCCCAGCTAGATCAGTAATAAAAATGAGAAAAAAAAAATACCGGTGGGTCAATTGAGATGCATTCAGAGCCCCAGGGCGGCCTGGTGTCCTGGAATCAAATATAAGGAAGGAAGGGAACAAGATTCGTTAGATTATCCCAATGTGCTGTATGTATGATGTGTCAAGTCCCCTCTCAGTCGTGATAGTCACTTGTTGATAGGGGCGGTGGAGCGAGTCATCGCTGTCCGACACATCCCGCACGACTCTCTGAATTTTAGATTCTATCGAGTTGGCTTGGGAGAAGACTTAGAATCACGTAGACAGCAGGGCTCTCGACTCCGCTCGGTCTGGGCTCATGGCATCCAGCCATTGCACAGATATCGAGTAGCCTCGCGTATGGCACCGAGTATGCCATGTATCCCTTTTGTGCGTGGGCTAGCTGTCCGTTTGCATCTGGGCAGTACTGGGTTCCTTGTTTTTTAGGTCGATGGTGCAGGGTGGTGGCGGCCGCTGGGGAGGGAGATTGAGACCAAAAACACCTCGTGCACTGCGGTGGCCATCTGTGGGCTGGCGCACAATGACTGAGACCATTGGGAGTACACCATGTATCCCTTTTGTGCGTGGGCTAGCTGTCCCTTTGC
The DNA here is from genome assembly GCA_029378375.1 of Mycena olivaceomarginata. NCBI lineage: Eukaryota > Fungi > Basidiomycota > Agaricomycetes > Agaricales > Mycenaceae > Mycena > Mycena olivaceomarginata. The sequence continues at coordinate 239,200 of JARKIC010000202.1, read as the reverse complement.
ATCTGGGCAGTACTGGGTTCCTCGTTTTTTAGGTCGATAGTGGGCAGCAGAGAGAGTGGATGGTGGTGAAGGTCCATGGTAGCTGGCGTTGAAAGTTTCCCCTTGTGATCTCATGTTTTATTAGCTGTTTGGCCAATTTGGTATCTTGGATCATTGTTTGGCCAGAAAAGGAAGTCAATCAGGAGCCAAAAAGGTGTAACTTTGAAACGGGGGGTCTGAGATTTCGGACCAGGGAGCAAGTAGAAGAGATCTGCTCATTGTTGTATAATTCTCCATGTCCGCTACAAGTTTGTGACCCCAGATAACATGTCAAACATATATTGGACTAACAACTGCCGGGTGGAAGACTAAATTGACCTAATAGGCATTGAAAAGGTAGAAGACAAGTGCGTAAAAAGGAGGGACCGGTGCTCCTGTTTGCAACAGGAAACCAACCAGGAGCGCAAACAGGAGGCAAGTAGGGATTTGAAATGGCTTCAGACAGACGGACACACATGTAGAATTTGGCTCAGGGGAGGACTTCCAGGCAAGGAGGATGCAAAGATAATCCAAGGGTTTACAAACCAGTGGGGTATCTACAACAAGTATCCTAGCTTTATAGACAATGAAGATATTACATGTATGTGGAATATGAAATATGTGGGTCAGAAGTTGAAATAAACTACGGTGCAGCAACAACGGTGAAATAGCAATATTCAAATGATCGGAAGTACGTGTGGGTCAAGCTTGTATTTCCAACAACACATAATTTTATAAAGAGGTGATCGCGCAGTACACAGTATGTCACGATAAATACTGGTTTACAATCCACATATACGCAGCAGCCAAATCAAAAGTCCAAAAGCCGCATCGCGCTTAAACCTTTTCATAGTTGGTCTGGGCGAACTGACTGTCTGAGTCTTCTGACCGACTTGGAGAGAAACCGGCCTGCGGTTGAATAGACTTTGGGGGGATAAAGACTGTGTTGGCCCGAGGAGAACCTAAACTTTGACTGTGCTTGAAGCTTCCAGATGCCATGGTGGAGCTCGAAGCCCCAGTGCTAGATCCGGTCCCTTTTCGAGATGAGTGGGAGTGGACCATGCGGAAGATGACGAGGAGGGGTCCGAATAGCTATGTGGAGATCACTTAGACACAGTGGAGAGCGAGAATAGTAACACTTACAGATCCATACGCAGCGATACTCTCCACCCAACTCACTGCATTCTGATTATTACTCGCAAACGCCGCCATCCACACCAGTCTGCACGTCGAAGTAATAGAGGACGACTCAATAAAGATCACTGCAAGTCGTCCATAAACCCTTTGGTGGTCTGCGCCGAGGATCCCGACGTTGTTGCGGTGGAACAAGAGTTTGCCGGCGATGAGGCATGTGGCGATGACGTCGAAGACGACGGAAGGAGATCAGGGAGGCCTCTGTGTATTTTTCGCCGAGGTCGAGGGCTCGTTGAATGTCGACGACATATAGTCCTAGAAATCAAAGATTAAATTTGATTTCAGTCAGGAGATCGGGCTCACCCCAGTTGGCTAGCATCCACAGGGGGAGGGGGATGAGGTACCACGCATACTGTTTCCAAACAAAATACACTCTATAAAGCTGCCGACCCGCCAAACCCACATCAGCACTTGACTAGGCCAACACTTCACGATCCGAGAATGGAACTGACCAACAAAAGATCCGCAGCAGCAAGAATCAAAAACAACGAGCTACAATCGATATACCCGGGTAGATTGGCAGCCTCGTCCTGACGCCAGTCCGAGGGCGCCCTCGATCTGCGCCGCGTCGCCCCATATTCTTGCCATGGCGAATATCCACGATGCGCAGTGGGTTACAAAGAGGTAGATGTAGATGGGCACGTCTGCTTTTGTACGTGCGCGGTTAGGGGAGATGAGGTAGTACAGTGCGACGAGGAAGACCATGACATAGGCCGCTGTTCAAGTTGAGATTGTGCGTGTCAAAGGGTGGATGTGGGTTGAGATGCTTACTTTGGAAGGAGGTGACCAGGATGGCCTTGGGGAGGAGCTCAGCTGCAGTTCGGGTACTCGTACAGCAGCTGAAATGTTGGCTGACATCGCTTCGGATTGATTTCGGTGGTCTCAGAGGAAGGGATGAGATGAGATGTGCTGGCAGGGACTGGGGCGCCGAGGAGCGTGTCTTATATCGGATCCTCGTCATATCTCATCATCACCGCCCACATCGGTGTGGGACTTGGATCCAGAGTTAGATGACGGGCGGCCTTCACTTGAACAGCCAATCAGTCGCCTTAAGCTTATCAAACATATTCTTGAAATCTCCGGGAGGCACTCCAAGTCAGTGATATCATGATGCGGGTGCAGAAGCAAACGCTGAACAGTCCATCAGTCGTCCTGAGCTTTGCTTTTCCACCAGTCATTGATCAAGCTCTTCTGAGTAGTCCACCCGAAGTCTTTTGGAAGAGTTTCGGGATCACCACAAGACTTTTTGCCCCATTATAGATTTTTTGGTTGAGCACATTGTGGGCTGTGACCATGTTTATGCGTAAAGGTAAGTCCTGGTAATAGCGACTGGCTAGGAACACATATGGCTGGATAAGGATAATCCAACTAGGGCTACGACCCGTTACCGGCGAAGCCGGCTGCTCCCCCATTCCGCAAATTATACATTTCGAATGGCAGAAGTAGCTGTGTATCCTGACTCAGAGCCGCGGCGCCGAGTATATTTACAATCTATCTCACGTTCACAGAATCAGAGCGCTCGTCTCCGCTGGCAGATATTCTCCGAGATCAAGTTAGCATCTTTATATTTTTAGAGCGAAGCTTAAGGCACATTTACCACCATCTTCGTATGATCGAGGTCCCGATTGCGGAGCTCCTGGACTACCTAAGAATGGATGACGGGTGTACACGAGCATTACCATTGCGCATGCGCACCAGTTCGCAGTGATTTCGGGTCCAAACTCCTTGCGTCGAATACAGGGCTCTTGGAAGTGAAAACCACTGTTGCTTCGCACCTGGGAGCTACACGCATATATTGCGCACGAGCAAGATGATGGATGTCCTGAGCGCAGGTAAATATACGTATCGGAACTCGCTGGTCCCTATTCCAGGTCTCTGGGTGTCGTTCGGGTGGTTTGGAGTGATGTAGAGCACTGTCTGCACGGCAAGTAATTATCCGCAACTTCAATGTTCTCGGATAAGATTCACACCGATACTCGGCGTGAGTTCGGGTTAAAGTCAAGTTGAAGATGAATAGTCACAAGGCTAGCGCTGAATATCCCCTGAGAAGATGTGTCTCGGTGGTTGCAAGAACCAAACTGGTTTCCGGCAAGCAGCTCCAACGGGAGATTACGGAGTTCAAAATAGTTTATGAACCCTATAATTTTAAGAAGAAGGTACCGTATGTCTACGTAGGACATTTTCCTGATTAACTGCCACCTTTTTCTGTCGCGCCTAACTGCGTTCGAGGGATCTAACTTCGCAGCGGCAGTTACCGGGCCCTGTTCCCACGGTTCGGAAATGTTGTGTCAATTCACTCAACATTTCATTCGTAGCAATCGACATCTATGGCATATATTGTTCTCAAATTTCAAGGACCCCGAGAACGGTTCACGCAAGTGCATTCGCCGCGTTTTTAAGAGTTTTTTGTCAGCTGACACACATCGTAAATTCAGTAACCTCGGTCCAGAGCGCCAGATTCGCATGTCACCAGCTGGTGCGGGTGCTTAAGGTTTGTGCCCGCGCCGTTCCCGGGCGAGACAAATTCCAAACGTGGTAAAATTACTTTTTGAACGAGAAGCCGTTTGACGTGGTCGGTTTCAAATTTGGGGTCTTTTGTCTGAGAATTTCACTCCTTGGTTAAAAAATTATGCGTATTCGTCTGAAACCTTTCCCGACTCCGCCATCAGCCCTCTGTCACCGCTACCGGAGTTTATTTTTGGAAAGCAGGGAGTAGCCGGCGAAGGACTGCTTGCAACCCTAGAAATAGAAATTCCAGAACTTGTAAGACCTTATAGCCGTCCGTAAAACGGGACGGCTGTCAAAAAAAAACGGCCGCCTTTCGCGACGGGACGGGTCTACCCGTCCGTCCGGGTGCCTGTACGGTAAGGCAAATTCCGGAGCAGGTCCCGTTACGGGGAAACTGACAAAACGGATGGGTGTCTCATTTCGGGATCTGGGCAACCGTTTGAGCGAATTATTTGAAGTGCTGCATCACCGGCCACAAGAGTTCAGCACAACAAAGGGAGCTGCGAATTCACGAGTTCTTTTTTCTTTTTTTTGAGTCGGTGGTAAGATTAAAGGGTGTTGATTGCATCAGCCAGCTGACAACCTTCTTCTCTTTCCAGCTCGAACCCTCATAAGTTCTCCTACAGGCCCCAGCAGCATCGACCACGACCGCGGAACTCTGTGTGTGCTCCCATTGAAATGATATCCGATACTGACCTCGCCTCCCACAGCTCCCATGAGCACACTTGCAGATCGTGCTCACGTCTCACCTTCGGAATCGCGATGCCAGGAACAGTGCTCCCCTCTGGCCTTGCAATCTGAGAGGAAACTGGTACTGAAGCAATCCTCCAAATACCCAGTCTTGACCCTGCCGACCGAAATCATCATCGAGGTCTTCATGCACTTCCTCCCCACCTACCCGCTCTGTCCACCTCTGACGGGTCTTGACTCGCCAACTCTTTTGACACAAATTTGTACATGAGTGGCCGAGAAATAGCTCTGGGAACAGCCACTCTATGGCGGGCTGATATCGCTAAACGGACCACACCATCCCTTTCGAACTGCCAAGCTCACCTGTGCAATATGTGGCATGAGCAGATCCCTTTGTCACCCGCTTTCCATCGATATCTACGAAGATAGTTATCAATCCATTTCACACAAGCAGAGCTCCTGTCTGCACTGGTCCCCACCGCCACGCGTGCTGGCAACATCTAAATCTCCACCGCCTTTCAATATCCCTTCTCCGCATGATCCAAGGCTCAATGCCTTCTCCTCCGCAGCCTACATTTGTTTCTTGCCGACTATGAGCTGGATTTGATCACCACCTAAAGTTGTATTTCGGGAGGCGCACCTGATACGCACAGTCATTCTCAACGACTATGCTGTTGAATATCTCACTGTTACCCTGGGCGCAATTGACTGCGCTGACTTTGCACTGACTTTGTGTGGGGTTTTCCCTGTGAGAATGTGTTCCGGTTCTACAGCATGTGTCGAACCTTGTGCATTGCAAGCTGAATCTCATCAATGAGAGTGTTGATATTCCCTATATCACCCTCCCATCTTTGCAATCATTGATGCTCACTGGCCGTTCGGTGACGGGGTATCTCGAGACCCTGATCATTCCCACTCTTCTTGAGCTCGAAACCCCTGAATCATTCCTTGGGCCCAACTCCATTCGATACATTGACATCATTCATGTCGAAATCCAGCATTGCCGAAACAAGTTGTTTCAGGCACATCTTCAGCTGTCTTGAAACAAAGAGTTTCATCAATTTTCCTTTGTCTTTCAGCAGTTTTGAATACACATTGTCTCTTTCTTTCTGACTGGGCTCCTGAGAGTTCACTGCTCTGCAAGTCCTTTCATACTTTGTTAACACTAAAAGTAAAAGTCATTCCCAATAGGGTGTTTGCCACTTGCCCTTTCAGGGTTGGTTTCATACCACATCAAGACACCAAGTATATATAATATATATTTTTCATCTACTGAATCAACTAATATTGCTTACCCTCTTGACCTAGGTCAAGAGATTGCTTTCCTCAGGTGTGACTATTTGGCACCCGAATAACTCTAGATAATTTCCGGATTGATAAGATTATGAGTAGTCTCAAGATAAGATACAGGTATCTCCTCAGTATAGACCAATGACACTGTACTGCAAAGTTCTTTGAGTCTGCAGCACAGCATCATCACGTGATTAAATCACTACTCAAATGAACTTTGTGTAAAAGGGAGTTTCCTGTTTTTGCCTGAGAACCTCCAGTCTGGATGACGCAAAGGGATTCCAAGTAGTGAAGTATAGCTTGGAGTCCCTTTGCACCATTGTAAGCCATTTGAATGGCTCCAGACTTCACGAAGTCTGCTCCAATCACTCGGAAGGGTGCTGACAGTTGCCATCAGCGAGGATCGCCGTGGCATGTGTTGCATGACACCGTTGGGTCAATAGTGTTTTCTAACAAACAAGTATATTCAACCCGTGTCTTCACCATGGGGTGTCAGCAACGGCCTCTGGGTCGGCTAAACAGCGAGTAACCTGGCGAGAACCCCAACCAGGATAAACCCAATAGACACTAGTAGCTGGTGTGTTCCCCGAGCAGTAGGACCAACCGTACGGTGTCCTCTCTAGGAGGCCATATGTTGTAAGTTGGGATGTGAGGTGGAACCCGGAACAAGTCGAAGAGGGTGTGATATCCACTCAGGTATACAACCCGGGGCGTGGATACAACCCGTAATATGATGTGGAGGAAGCGGGGCAGGGTGGAGACAATGCCTATGTCAAGCCAAGGTAGAAGCCTGAGATTAGACGAGGTAGAATCTACTGTACATGGAGATTCTACTGAGCTTATATAGGCTTCTAATAAATTAAAGTGATCACAGTCAATCGCAATCAGTTCCTGTACCGCAGCATTAAGGAGTGTTAATGTTGATACTCCTAGACTCCTCTGTGTCTGTTTCCGTGGCGTCGGAGGACTTAGGAGACCCGATGTTTGGATTTCCTAATCCTGAATGTCATCGTATCCAGTGGTTCAAACCCCGATCGGTTTGCAACCAGTCATGTACTTTGTGTACACTTCTGTGTCAGCCATGGTGCATCCAGGGACTAGGATCCGTCTGTACGGGTTCCTAGTCCCTAACGTCTTTATACCATGGTGCAGACCCCCTGATTCTGTGGCTTTAGAATCCGTGACTGGGTTTCAACCATGAGAAGGTCACATGGTAGCGTCATGAGAGTCTCGTGCTGCTAAGACATGTCTGTATCCATACTGATGTGTCATGCAAAAAGTAGAACCCAGGTGATTCATGACACGGGGCCTCGTCCACACACACAGCTGATACACAGATTTGAGGCTCTATTCATTGGCTGCACCCCTCGTTTTGGTCGCTCCGCTCCCTGCTCTTGGGTGCAGCCACCCTGAGCTATGAGACAAACACGTGCAATGTACGTGAATTTATCACTTGCTCCACGTGATAATCTGTCAATTGTCTTTTCAAGTATAGGACCTCTTCTTCTTTCTGCTTCCCTCTCCTCCTTCCTTGTGTGAACCCAGATATAACAACCAGAAACATCAAAAAGATGGTATTACAGATGTATTTAAGAGTCTGGGTCCCAGGAAGGCGCGCCAGGTCTCCACTGTGGTCAATTATTACCCGGTTCTTCTTGTCTGTAGTCTTTATCCTTCCAACCAGACACTGGTAGAGAATACCACGAATATCAGATATCACAAATATTCGCGAGTATACATTCGCAAATAACAAATACTCATATTCACGAATGGCTGTGACTGTGCTATTCGTGCGAATGCGAATATCAGTTTTCAGGAAAGTTGATATTCGTGAATATTCACAGCTGTAATACACAGCCAAAGTTTCAATCAAGCATGGTAAATTTGAGTCTGTTTAACACATCTCCTCTCTGGAACCAGAAAATACTTCATTTACACCAACTAGATCTGTATTTCAGATGCAAACCAACCACTTTAGAGACATCTTTACTTTGACAACTGCTTGACAGGTTGAACACAGCAAGTGTGATGGTCAATCAAATGGTTGAACATGCAAGACAAGGGCTTGTATGAGTCTTTGACAATGTTTAAACTCACAAGATAGCATAAAAGTGCTCTCAGCAACTCATTGGTGGCTGCTAAACCCCCAAATTCTCAATGTATTTGCTGAGTATTCATATTCACAAATATTCGCGAATATTGCTGACTAAGCAACGAATATTTGCCATCAATATTCATACGAATGCGAATATCAGTTTTGAGGTTTTGGTGAATATTCATATTCGCGAATATATATTCGTGGTATTCTCTAGACACTGGGCGCTCAATATATCCACTACCTCAACTGGCCCATCCTTCTGGTAATAGTGCATGTTGAGATTGTTGTGGAGTGTTATGTTGCACTTGCATATGGCCGCAAGGATCAGTGTGGTATTCTTCTTGAGTCCAAGCTCAGGGGAAGGGGGCAGTTTCATCACAAAAATATTTTGTACAGTGTTGTACCACTTGGAATGATCAAATTAAGAATGCTTTCGGAGTAATACTCACCCACTTTCATAGTAAATCAGGCTTGGCCGATCATGTCCTTGGTGTTATATCTTTGATCTGTGCCACCCTTTCCAGCAATCGGGGTGGAACTGAGCAATATCAAGCAGGATCAAGAGAAAATCTCGTTATCATCGATTTATTGGCACTTGGAACGGCGTCACAATCACGCCGACAACGTCAGCTAAATCTTATTGTGATCTAATCATCGGCTACTTCATTTCCACTCATTGAGTCCTCGCTGCCATTCTCCTCCTCCTCCTCCTCCGGATCCTGTTTCTTCAGCTTTGGCAACAACACTTCAATCTTGTAGTCCGCGAGCGAGCTTTGGTTTGAGCCACCCGGGCCGGCGCTTCTCAACTTTGGCGGCTGTCTTCTCGACCTCCCATGCAGCGACATCCGCGGAATACACTGCTCGCCTCTCCACATTCCTCGCTCAGATCCCATCGTTTGCTTCCTGCCATGTAACAACCCTCGCCGCGTGAGTCTCTTTGTCCGCCTTCCTCTTCTCTTTCTCCGCCGCCTCATCCAGCTTTTTCTGCTCATCTTCAACACACAACTGATAGAAATCATCACCTGAAAAGTACTTGGCCTTACCGTCACCCATCCTTCGGTTCCCAGTCTTGCAGCGCTTTCGTTCTTCAACTGCCTGCAGTTGTGACTGTGTGCGATTGTTGTACATCCCCACAAGCATGGTTGAAGCTTGCATCTCAACCATGGATCGTTTGCAGCTATTGTCGCGGCCCTCACTTTCTTGCAGGGCCAGCATCAGCTCTGCTTCCTGGGTCGTCCGAGGGGCATGCTCGAAGAGATGGGAGTACCGCGAACCGTGTTTAATGGGGGATATGGTGTATGGCTTGAAAGCGGGAGGAGCTGAAGTGGATTTGAGCGGGGATGAGGTGACAAGAAATGCTGCTGATGTCGATGGCAGGTTATCAACAGCGCTGCGCATGAAGAATGGAGCGGGGGAAGATGAGGTGGGGTCAATAGAAGGCAAGTCCATGTCCATGGGCATCGTTTGAAGGCACTGATAATCCATATAGTCGGTGATCATCCCCGCCATGAGCTTGATGGGGCTCGACTGCTGGATGGGGAGTGTGCCCTGCAATGAAGATTCAAGGCTAGGCGCCATCATATCTTCTGTAACAACGTCACGGTTCAATGGAATAACACCCATTTTGCGAAACACCGCCTTGATATTAGCTTCTGTGAGTGTTTCTGTGTGCGCTTCGGCGTAAACAGCAAGAAAATTCGACTTTGCTACCACATGGCCCTCGCACTCATACCGGTCGCGAACATTGCTCCAAGTGATCTTGAATCGCCCAAAAATTACGACGTCAAGGCCCTGGTAAATGTGCGTGCTGTGAGAGGGATATCCGATCACCTCAATATTGTGCTCGCGCGTGTTGTGAGGTCTCCGAGCGTGCTACGCATCGCTCGTCGCCTCATGGCCCCTGCGAACCATCTGCACGAGTAACGGGACGAGCTCGGACGTACGCGACGGATCTTCCTAAATGGGATTCTACGTTACCGGAAGCAGCTTCCGAACGAGACCACCGCTCTCCCCACATCCGCATCGTCTCCCCCGCCATTCTGGGGCTCGCTCCTGCACATCGTCACACGGATACGACCCGTATGCCACAACCCACGAGTTCTTGACGCCTACGACGTGACCTTCTGCATCCAACGAACCGGTGCTCCTCATACCGCGCGCTGCGCTCGTCGCTGCTCGTCCACCGACAGGATACGACCAGTCCCCTGGCGCGTGGACGATGTTCCCTCGTTTCCGTTCTCGGACGCTCTCCCACACCAGACAGACCCACCGCGTGCCTGACGCCGACCCATCGGACGAGGCAGAGGATATCCCGACACAGCCCTTCCCCCACTTCACATGACACATCGACTAGCCGAGAGGAGACCATCCGTCTCTCCCCCTTCCTGAGCACTCGAGCACCCACCGACGCAATGACCGGCCGTGCCTGGAGCTCCGGACGTATTCCGAGATCGTTTGGCCTCACCGCGCCTCGCGCGCACCCAGAGACGATCGGTCTCCTCAACAGAGGTGTCTGTTCTCCTGTCATATATGCACCCCAAAACGCCTCATGACGTCCCCTGCCCCCTGGAAACACCTGCGACCCGCATGGCACCTCTGGAAACGTGGGAAGTCGTCGAGGAGGTATAAAAGGGAGCGCATTTAGTAGGAGTAGTCAGTACCTTCCGGCCTGCAGAAGTAGCTTTCGGGGTGTTTTCCCCACTTTCTGTACCGTTCTCAGCTCAATCCAAGGGGTACTCCCAGCCTTCCCCGACTTTGTACCTCTCGTGCACCCTCCTCCTCGCCCACTGCCGGAGGCAGGCCACACATCTTGCATTCGCTCGTTCGTCGGCGTCTCACCTCTCACACCTCCATCAGCAGGGTCCCTCCTCACCGGACCCGGTGTCACCATCCCAGGCTTCCTCAATTAGGATCACCGTTCTCGCGAGCCTCGCTCTGTAGAAAACAGGCCCGGAGAGAAGCCATCACATATAAATCGCCGTCCATAGCCAACAAGACCAACCGTCTCGCCGTCGACCGAACGACGTCGGTGTCATCGTCTGTGCGACACACATCGCATCTCCAGTGCTGGTTCTAAGGGGAAGAGCGCACAAAGGAAAGCAGGCAGGGCAACACATTTAGGGTTCCAGTACTCTCGTACGGGGAGCCAGGTTTAGGCATTCACACCTTCTTTACCGTTTTCACTAACAACAGGTCCTCCGTACACGTCCACACCCAGGAGACGAACGGTCTCCACGATCCCCCGTTCACACACACACACACACACCTATCGCTCATACAAGGCCGATTCGCGCACCGACCTTCCGCTCTATCATTCGACTGTATCTTCCCCTCTAGAGGACGAACATAGTTGAATTCGAATCACATATCTTTCGATACCGACACCGCGGTCCTTATCACAGCGTATTGAAGAAAGGCACAGGTATAATGTGAAACATGTCCATCAATGAGAAGATTTCGACGGCGGCCTGCAGCCTTGGCCCGAGTGTAGGCATCGAAATCTTTTATCCATTTGACACTGATTTCACCATTGATATAGCCCTTCTTTGAATATCTGAGGCTATTGTCATATCAGTCAAGCACAAAATATTTTATCAGGACTCACGAGGTGTTCAGGGGATTATTCTGCTTCCAACTTGCCTAGAAAGCCTCACCCTTGTAGATAATGAGCGGCAGGGTCGATGTACCATCGCCGCATATGGTCACCAGCACCATAATATTTTCTCTATCCCCGCTGTGTTGCTGATGCTGCCGTTTTTTTCCTTTCCCCCCAATGACCCGTTCCTTCTGACCTATCCCCTTCTGAAAGCCTGACTCGTCTGCGCCATAAATATTTTTGTCAAGGATTCGATCGTCACCCGCCCTTGCCCTCGATAACGCGCTCCAGCAGATCGAAGTAGTCCGTCTTTGTCAGCAGATTAACCGCGTGCACGTGCGACTTGTCCAGTGGAGCAGACCAGTAAGTCCTCAGGTCATCGTGGTCTGTCACAAAACATCTTGTCCACTGCTGGCCGACACCTGCCTCGGGAAATTTGTCACCCCAGCGTGCCCTCGCAATCTCATCAATGTGCTCCTTCAGCCTACGGTGGCTAAGGGGGAAGCCGCGATTTGCGCATTCCAGCGCGAAGTCGATGACAATCCGTTCCTCGTCGCTAGTAAGCCACTTCTGCTCCTCATGGGCTTCATGCGTGCTTTGTCCACCATTGACATGTCGATGGAGTGTAGTTTTGGACAGGTGAATGATCTTTTTGGTATTATCCAGGCATTCGTGTTCTGCCTGCATCCGTGCATCTTCGAGACTCGGGGGTGGCTGAGAAGACGAGCCTTGTGCTTCTTTCAAGATCTGGATGGCACGCTGGAGGCAATGCTCCCGAGCATCCGCGAGCTGCCTCTCCTTGACCCAGTCAGATTTAGCATGCCCAACCATGGCTGGGTCGGTGTAATGTATACGGAATCAGTGGCTCAGCGCTACTAGTACGGAGATTATTGGGCTGATTTGGGATGCGTGATGTGACCTACTGGATAGGGGTGCTCCTCGGACAAAATCGTGAATTGCAACGTGTCATTGAACCTGTTGACCCCAGGGTAAGACCAAATGAATCCTTGTCATCCCAATATGAACTGACCCAATTTCTAGGTGTATCCGCAGAAAGTTGAACACTCCAGCACAAAAATGCGCATCAAATCATTTTGTGTTTTCCTGACTTCCGGAAATGATTTTCGATTTTAATGGGATCTGCTCTCTCGATAGACTTAAAACTTGACTACAGCATACTTGAGATATAATATAATGTAGTGACAAAAAGTCCAAGGCCAAGATGTATCTAGGGAGTGAGTAACCGCCGATTGTTCCATCTGATCATTGTGTTCCAAGAGGTGGTACAACACTGTAGTTGGCCGTAAAAGGTGACAGGGACAAAATGAGCTAGGGGAGGCTCCCAAGCATGCTCATCAACGAGGAGCATGTACTGTAGACAATAGAGTCAGTAATTGACAACGAACAGAAAGACTGCAGCCCTTACCTGCACATGCATTGCATCCCATCAGTTGTCCAGATCAGTTTGCATCATTGATGATGCCAACATCCAGTCACTGCCCTCAAGCCTCTGGACCTTGGCCCACTGCTCAATGTTCTCTGGGGAAAAGTACTTCTTGGCAATAGTAAGAGCTTGCACATAATGTGTGGAAAGGTGAATGATGATTTTTTTGGGCTAACATCGGGTCGAGGGGATCACAGATCTGTTTCGGGGGTAGAAGAACACAAGTAGAATCTGCAAAGAGTATTGACAAAGCTTGGGCAACATACGGACATACGCACATGATGGGTGAGCAAAAGCACCTTTTGCCAAATTGAGTTTGGGCAGCCCAAGTTGGAGATCAAGCCCATGCTTCACTTTAATTATAGAAAGCTGGGCCATTGCCACAACATGTCCATCAATGCTTGTGAATGGGAAATGACGACTCTTGATGCAGGGTTGGAGCTGGCTGCTGCTGGCTGCAGAAGCACTCTATAGGGAATGCCCAGTAAGCCCAGACCAGCCCCCCCACCTCTATCCTGTCAGCGATGTGGAGAAGGGCATGTATTGTGAGCAGGCAGGCTGACAGACAACCCAGAAAATATTGATAGTACAATCTGACAAATCAATATTAGCAACTACACCAACAATTGGATTGCCACAAGCCAGACTTACTTCTCATACTCCTCGACCCATGATGCAAATCCTGTCTGAAGTGTTACAATATTGTCCTTGGTATACTCAAACTGGAGATGTGTATGAGTTTAATGAACTTGATAAGAAATGGTTGTAATAAACACAGCACAGGAATTTGTTGTGGATGAGAATGGGGCCAAGATAGAGCAGCCAAAATGGCCATGTATCTGTGGTACATGCCATCCGGTCCTTAGAGACATCCGGGGGCCGTGCCCCAAATGCGGTCGGGATAGTGGATCCACCAGCAGCTGTCACAGCTCCGATGGCATTCCAGACAGTCAGCCAAAACTCATACTCGCCACTACCCTGAGTGAGACCTTTGTAGGACCCTGTCCAGAGAAGTACCAAGTTCTTGATGATGTTCTCGTAGACTAGATGCATGAAGTCATACTGAAATGAAAGAAGGAAGAAAAGGAAGGGGAGGGTGGAGAGGACAGAAACACCCTTGATGCCGTACAACTTCGAAAGACATTCTGCTGCGGCTGCAGATTCCGTGAACTGGTCTTCATGAGCATGTACAAGAATTTCATCATGACTCCGTAGTGGGAGATGGAGGGGGTTGTATTTTTTGACCCAGTCAGACCCAATGATGTTTGAGTGACAAGACCAATCCAGCAGGACGTAGTGGGTCATTCCAGCAGTAACGGGTACACAAAGACCATCAATCTTGCACATATGACAAGGGCTAATGCCATTGTGGCCCTTCATGCACATGATCATCGACATGGCCAGAATTTCACCAAAAACAGTGGTGAGATAGGTGCACAGTGCAAACTTCTCGGAGCTGGATACATCACACGCAGTAACACCCATCTCGAGCTTCAATAACTCTTCGAAGAGTGGCCATAAGAATGAGTTGGTCCCTACAGTGAGCTTCATCCGACCAAGATTCCAGATGAGCGATGGGGCATGGTCTCAGTGGACTTCATCGTCGAGCTCCCGGAAGCACACGGGTTCGATGCGGTCATGGTCATGGTCATCCTCAGTGAGTGGGCCCACTTCAACGAGTGCCACACTGGCCTCGGTGCTGTCGGAGCCACCCGGCTGTACTACTGGAACATATGGAGGCACCACGGTGATCGATGTGCTCTGAACCCTATCAAGAAAACACCAACCAAAACCAAACCTACACACAGAAGTGCGTCGGAACGGAACGGAAGTGCTCGAGACGTGCACAGACGAGTATCAGACCCTGGTACAGGGCCTTATAAAGGTTGCAGGGAATGGTATAGACCTCGGAAACGAGGAGAGAGCATTGTATTGTTTATAGAAGTCCTTGGAACGAAGTCCAAGTACTTGAGCCTTGATCTGAGTGAACCGGAATGGAACCAGAACAGACGGGAAAGCTAGTGAAATGCAACGAGAGTGTTGATGCGAATGGAACCCTTGCTGTGCAAGTGTTCAGGCTAGATCTGAGTGAATGAGGATAGACCAGAAACAGACAGGAAGCACAGAGCGCGATGATGTAAAGCTTCTCAGCTATGAAAACAAACGAGAACAGGGTGCTGGGGTTCTCCAAAGCGAGGTGGATGCTGATTCCAAGCGTGACACAGTAACAACAGTAGTGGGTTCCGATCCCAAGCGCTCCAGACAGTGATGGGTTCTGATCCCAAGCTCTTTAACAGTAGTGGGTTCTGATCCCAAGCTCTTTACAACACAACCCAAACAACCAAGTGCGTACTCAGCACAATCCCGACAGTTCCAGTCACTTTCAGACTATTCCAGACGAACGGCAAAGTCGGATCCCAAGGATACCGATCACAAAAGAAAAGATTCCAAGCCAAGATGAATTCTAAGAGACACCTTGTTCGAACTCCCTGGTATCTGCCCAATTCGCAAGTGTTTCCGCCTACTAGCCATGGGGTGATTCCGTGAAGTCGCCCAAGATGCCCCTGCTACTAAATACAAAGTGCTGAAACACATGAAAACGTCCAAGAATAAGTAAGTATGAGTAAAATAGTCTGTTTATCCGTCCGACTTCCGTGTATCCGTCGTAAGAATGGGTATCTGAGTCCTTCTATTGGCTGCCCATGTCGAGCACGCCATCCTGGTGCAATCCTGTGCACATGTACGATCAGTCAGACTGTGCCAGAGCCATCACAACCGATCCCCTATGTTGATCCCGACTGTATATGCTGTTCCTCCCAATGCCCGCGCCTTCCCGTCTACCGGAATGTCTGGAACATAAGCTCCCGGTCCATAGCTCTCCAGGGATACCGCATTCGAAGTACTTCCCAGTATGGGTACTTGCTCCAGGAGCCGACAAGTGTAGGTCCAAGTGATCGGACCCTCGCTTAGTGACCATCCCTTATCCGGAATGCCCAGGACGGCATGGATCCATCAAGATGTGATGTTCCCAGCCCCTTCCAGTGATCATATGATCAGAACGCGTTATGTGTTGTGAGGTCTCCGAGCGTGCTACGCATCGCTCGTCACCTCATGGCCCCTGTGAACCATCTGCACGAGTGACGGGGCGAGCTCAGACGTACGCGATGGATCTTCCTAAACGGGATTCCACGTTACCAGAACCAGCTTCCGAGCGAGACCAAACGATCTCCCCACATCCGCATTGTCTCCCCCCGCCATTCGGGCTTGCTCCTGCACCATCGTCACACGGATACGACCCATACACCACGACCCACAGGTTCTCAACGCCTACAATGCGACCTTCTGCATCTAACGAACCGGCGCTCCCGCGGACTGCGTTCGCCACTACTCGGCGTCCACCAACAATACGACTGGTCCCCCAGCGTGTACGACCTTCCCTCGTTTCCGTTCTCGGACGCTCTCCCACACCGGACGGACTGCCTGACGCCGACCCATCGGACGAGGCAGAGGATATCCCGACACAGCCCTTCCCCCACTTCACACGACGCATCGACTAGCCGAGAGGAGACCATCCGTCTCTCCCCCTTCCGGAGCACTCGAGCACCCACCGACGCAATTACCAGCCGTGCCTGGAGCCCCAGACATATTCCGAGGTCGTTTGGCCTCACCGAGCCTTGTGCGCACCCAGAGACGATTGGTCTCCTCAGCAGAGGTGTCCGTTCTCCTGTCATATATGCACCCCGAAACACCTCATGACGTCCCCTGCCCCCTGGAAACACCTGCGACCCGCATGGCACCTCTGGAAACATGGGAAGTTGTCGAGGAGGTATAAAAGGGAGCGCATTTAGTAGGAGTAGTCAGTACCTTCCAGCCTGCAGAAGTAGCTTTCGGGGCGCTTTCCCCACTTTCTGTACTGTTCTCAGCTCAATCTAAGGGGTACTCCCAGCCTTCCCCGACTTTGTACCTCTCGTGCACCCTCCTCCTCGCCCACTGCCAGAGGCAGGCCACACATCTTGCATTCGCTCGTTCGTCGGCATCTCACCTCATCAGCAGGGTCCCTCCTCACCGGACCCGGTGTCACCATCCCAGGCTTCCTCGATTAGGATCACCGTTCTCGCGAACCTCGCTCTGTAGAAAACAGGCCCGGAGAGAAGCCATCACATATAATCGCCGTCCATAGCCAACAAGACCAACCGTCTCGCCGTCGACCGAACGACGTCGGTGTCATCGTCTGTGCGACACACATCGCATCTCCAGTGCTGGTTCTAAGGGGAAGAGCGCACGAAGGAAAGCAGGCAGGGCAACACATTTAGGGTTCCAGTACTCTCGTACGGGGAGCCAGGTTTAGGCATTCACACCTTCTTTACCGTTTTCACTAACAACAGGTCCGCCGCACATGTCCACACCTAGGAGACGAACGGTCTCCACGGTCCCCTGTTCACACACACACGTCCACACCTAGGAGACAAACAGTCTCCACGATCCCCCGTTCACACACACACACACACCTATCGCTCATACAAGGCCAATTCGCGCACCGACCTTCCGCTCTATCATTTGACTATATCTTCCCCTCTAGAGGACGAGCGCAGTCGAATTCAAATCACATATCTTTCGATACCGATACCGCGGTCCTTATCACAGCGTCTCATGTCCAACACACCACAACAGGATTCCAGTCCGTCCCGTCTAGTTCCGTGAGCAGGAATAGAGTAGACTTCACGTTCCACTTGATCGTTGGGCTACACATCTCCTACAGGTTTTGGAGCGAGCACATGCCAATGGTTCCAGAGTATTCCTCCCCGTTCCCATCTGTTACTCAGTGGTTCATGCCCTGCCAGCTACTTGGGAACCTCAGTACTGACACTTCTGGAGCGTAGCCCGGCACATGTCTTGTCAAGGAAACGCGAAAAAGCGAAGATTTCATGGGTGGACAAATCCCGTGCTTATCAACGGAACCCCTCAGAAGTACATCTCTGACTGCGGCCTGTAGTTCATCGCAGAGTTCACCCGAGAACTGTGGCACCTCATCAGCATCAAGCCCACCACCTCAACTGCTTACCACCTGCAGACCGCGCGCATCAACCAGGAGCTTGAACAGTTCATCCACATCTTCACGAGCTACAAACAGGACAACTGGGATGAGCTCCTACCAGCGGCCAAGTTCGCATACAACAACTACATCCACTCCTCAACACAGCAGGTTCCGTTTATGACAGACACCGGCCACCTTCCTCAGATGGGTTTTGAACTGAACGGGATGTGCTCTACTGATAGGTCCATCAATGGGTCCATCAACAAGTTCTACGACCAGATCGCCGCCGGGGTCTCTGAGGCCAAAACCGCACTCGTCAAAGCCAAGGACAAGTTCAAGCTCTACTATGATCGCTGTAGCGTGCCCGTGCCAGATATTAAGGTAGGTGATCGAGTCTGGGTGGATGCATCTGACATCAAAACAACATGCCTGTCACCCAAGTTTTCAGACAAGCGGCTCGGACCCTTCAAAGTTATGAAGGTTGTGGGCAAGGGTGCGTACAAGCTTGAGCTCCCACTGCACTACTCCCAGCTCCACCCAGTCTTCCCAGTGGTGAAGCTCGAGCTTGCAAAGCCGGACCCATTCCCCAGCCGCCCTCAGAACGACTAGCCACCACCCATCTTCCAGATGGACTGAGACAAGAGGTGGGAAGTTGCTGAGATCCTTGAAGCATGGGTCTACTACAGCAGCCTCTGGTACATGATGCAATGGAAGGGTTATGGACCGGAGCACAATAAGTGGGTAAAACACTCTGATGTCTTTGCCAAGGACACCATCAATGCCCTACTACCGCCACTACCCCCAACGCTCCCAGCCAGATTGCCTCGGCCACCTTCCACTCACTCTCCTTCTGCAGGTGCGACAGGATCATCCACTTCATATGTCGGGACACTGTATTCCAAGGGGGGGGGGGTGATGTCAGGGGAACCCCCACTCTGGCCGCTCTGGCTGCTTTCGCTCTTCCGGCTGGTTCCGCTCCGGACGGTTTTCTGTCCAATGCCCCAGACAGTGTTCCATCCACTGCTCCAGATGCTCCTGTGCCCGTCCATCTGTCCGTCCAACCGTCTGGAACATCTGCCCACTCTTGCTGGCATGTGCTGTGCGATCAGGCCCGGGATCATTGTGGATACCTACAGACACATGCTACTGGGTAGTTACTAACTAGTATATAAGTTTTTGCCTAGCGTGGGAATCCCCATCCTTTCTTCTCTTCGGATTCCCCCACTAGGTGTGTAGTATCTCTGCTCCTGTATTTAGTACCCATATTTATACTTCGGATTCCCCAGCTAGTTTCCATGCCCCACACCGAGCTCAAGGTTGTCCTTACAGGTACATATATGCTGCCTAAAAGATATTTATTTGACAGACCGTTCAATGTAGTCCAGATTTTCTATGTGACTGGGCTGATGTAAGCAGCGCAGTGCAACTGAGCTGATGTAAGCAGCACGGCTTCCCCAAGACTCAACATGGCTGCAAGTGCCCAGGAAGAAGCAGAAGTACTCATTGCAGAGCTGGAGATGCTAGACAAAGCCTACATCGGCAGAGACAGGTAGGTCCACCCCCCTCCGATCTGTTGGTTATGTTGTTGAGCTGACTCCCAGCACTGTAGTGTTTTGATCAAATGTTCACTCCATGTCACCTGTCACCTCAAATGTTCACTGAACTTGGTGTTCATTTCTTGGCAATCAGCAAAAAATTACCCTATATGGTATTCCAGTGAATGCCGAACCAAAATCTTTGGCACTTTTTGGCCTATTTGAGCGACAAAATTGAAAAGTTGCCGTCACCCATACCAAAAATGCTCAGTTCACATCCCTCCGTCACCCACCACCTGAACATTCAGTCGAAATGCTACAGTAGATTTGAATGGCTGTCCATAGATTACAGGCAAGTTTTTACAGAGACCTGCCAGGAGCTTTTCAGGCTTGTTGAGAAGGACATCAATATTAGAGCCTACACAGAATCCACTCCCGAAACCCCCAGACAGCAGCAGATTGCACAGCAAATTGACTGTGTCATCATGGAACACCTATACTTTGCTAAAAAATGAGTCTTGACAGCCCAGAACTTCAAAGAGCGTATTAAGAAGTGTTGGAATTATTAATAATGCAGCTCGGCCTTCGGGCAATTGATTGATAAGATTCTTACTAACGGACAGTTCACGTAGATACATGTAGAATATTCTAGATACATTTCCTGTAGTATATAAGCTCTCTGTGCAATCCTGCTAGAGCATCAGTTTGCTCTAAAGCAGTCTTTTCACCAACAGTGCTATTGCAAACTACCTTACCTCCTCTGCTAATATCGCCCTCCTTGCTATTATCACAACAAGAAGGACCTGGTGCCGATCTTTGCCTTTCTGCAGGCCACGCACCAGAGTGGAACCAAGCAGTTTATCTTCCTGCACTCAAGTATTCACTCTTGCAAACTCTGGCCTCAATGGAAGATTCCTTGTATGCAGTGGCAGATATGGGGCAGGGACATGATGGTCCAGATGCCACAGAGCCGGATTCAGAACTTGAGGTCAGTGAGATGAAGAGGTGGGAACTGAAGAGGGAAGCATGAAAAAGGGTTACTTTGATCCATTCCACCCAAATCAGATTCCGAGTTTCGCTGCAGACTGCAGATTCCGAGAACCCGGTTCGCCCACGCATGGCGGATTCTGAAGACCAAATAAAACATAAATTCACAAGTAGTCTGATAGTAAACAGGTGCTTGTTGGCAGGCCGTCAAATTACATAAAAGCGTAGCTGTGCTAATTCGTGTTCTTTCCTTTATACTGCATGCAATGCAGCCGGAATATATCTCGAAATATTTGTAAGGGTTCCTGAACAGGAATGGACAATATCATACAGCGACAATTAAGCATTTCACCTGGCCAATATCTCAAAGCAGCATCAACCCGGAAATTGCTTACATAAAACCATGTTCACAAACTCATTCAGTACTGTACTATTTGATTCAATTCGCGCGCCCTGTGACCTGTGGCATCAAGCAACGAACTTTCATATTCGTTGATTGCCCCTAGGCACCGTGACACCCAAAAAAATTCGCGCCTTGCGCCAGGACTTCCAGAATTACATTCTAAGCTCAGCTGCCTTGATTCTGAGACAAGATAAATGAAATGGCACGCGCTCAGCAAGTTTCCATGAAACCGTGCATAGCGAGCGGATCAGAATGACGCGAGATCAAGCAGAAACAAGCCAGTGAATCTATCGGTCTGGTTTCCAGTGGGGACGCTGAGGATGTTGATGCGGAGATGCCGGCCGAGGACACTTCTGATGAGGAGGCCGCACCCTAGGGCTGGGGCATGCGCACACGTCACCCCAACACCAAAGACGCGGGCGAGTTTGGCGCCACACCAACAATAAGGACCAGAATATCCCTGTTCCTGGTATTGAGCTCCTGTTATCTGCCAAGTAGTTTCAATAGAACTCGAGGTTTTTGTGGGCTGCCAGTCCGATTCACGAGCGAGTGTGTGCGGGAGCGGGACAAGTCAAGTTTCTCCGTTCACATCAGAAATGGCAGTGGTGGGAGGGTCGCGGCCATTCCAACATCAAGGGCGCGTCAGCGAAGGAGAAAAAATGATTTCGGACACATTTTTTCGCAATTTTGTGACTTTTTTGACAAGTTCGCGCTCAGCCTCGGTGACCTGTGACAGGCGCGAAATTATTCGTCGATTTTGGGGCCTGTGACGCGTGACCGACGAATTGAATCAAATAGTACAGCATCACCACTCCAGCTCCACTTCTCTCTTAGGTCCGAAGAAAGTTTTGATTCATTGAAAGGCATTCTATGTGCTCAAATATTCTCAGAGTTAATACACCAGAAGGTGTCAGAGAACGAGGCCAGAAAAAAATGATTGGTCTGCCAACAAGATGGTCTTGTTTACTAACAGACCATATATTGGGTGACTTCCCGTAAGACTTAAATATTTCTAGGGTTGGACACGGGTCGACCCGCGGGTACCGGGGCGCCAACCCGTACCCGGACCCGCGATTTCCGTACCCGGTACGGGTCGGGTCCGAAACCCGTACGGGTCTACCCGCGGGTGGCGACCTACCCGCGGGTTTGGAAACCCGTGTACGGGTCCTCTACTATTCAAGTGCTAAAATTGTATCCTTGAGAGGAAAAAGTGTGTCTGGATGGGAGACATAACCTCAGTGAAGGTTCGCATCCAGCTTTTTGAAAATGTAGCGGAAGTAAAACTGAACATTGCTGCAAACCTGTCAATCGTTTGAAAAAGGTGAAGTCAAGGCTGCGCACAGTGTAAAATATGTTCTCACTTGTAGAATGTGACATAGATATATGTACTTCTGTCAAATATACCACCATCTTCCAAGTGATTTAGGCCTCCAAAACACCACAATTTGGACCCGTGAAAACCCGCGGGTTTGCGGGTCGGGTACGCGGAAATGGCACGGGTTGAAAAATGTCAACCCGTACCCGTACCCGGGAATACCCGTGGGCCAAACCCGCGGGTAGACCCGGTACCCCGTGTCCAACCCTAAATATTCCCCCAGAATATTTTTCGCAATTTCCACCGTGATGTGATGTCAACTGCCAGGACCCCATTAGTTGCATCACCCACAAACGGTCAAGATTTATTCTCCCATCACTCGAGAAATTATGAATCTAGACAGGGGGTAGGTACCCCTCGTCTAGACTTTCGTATCCTCGAATATCCCGTTTGGGACACAAATGATTGATTGTCACCCATTGTCACTCGCATCACAAAGTCTCTGTCCTTCTGCGCGCCCACCACTTGCGCCGAGCCCATTCTTCTGAGGATCCCCATTCACACTAGACACTCTACCCTGTATTCTGCCGCTGAATATGTCATTTCTGAGGCAGTTCGGCATCTAAATCAATCCTCAAGAGTGCAACAAGTATTTTACAAGACAATGGTTGTTCCTGGCACACTCCCGGCCTCAGAAAATGCCGATGCAATTCACGGAACATTGCAATGTGTGCTGTTGCAAATCCGAGTGATTTTGGCGCCATATTGACGTGTAGAATTATTAATTTGCTTGCGGGAAACACAACGAGTGGAATATCTTTCTCTTTGATCTCATCACTGGCACCCTCAAAGAAGCTCAGAAAATGCGCCGGAATATTTAAGTCTTACGGGAAGTCACCCATTAGTACATACTTGTATTGTCACTAATATATTGGTCTGTCACAGAGACTAAATTCACAAGGGGAAACTTTCAACACTAAAAATTGATGAAAAGGGACTGAAGCAGGAATTCAACCAGGAGCCAAAAATGAGCAACTTTTGAAGGGCACTAATGGAATTGATCTGAGTTCCGTGAACTCCTCAAATGAAATGAGTTTAGGGCAGGCACCGGTATGTGCGGAGTTGGCGGAGTTTGAAATGCCTTTGGACAGACAGACACATGTAATTTTATAAAGAGGCAATCGGGGAGTACACAGTATGTCACGATAAATACTGGTTTACAATCTACATATACGTAGCAGCCAAATCAAAAAGTCCAACAGCCGCATCGCGCTTAAACCTGTTCATAGTTGGTCTGGGCGAACTGACTGTCTGAGTCTTCTGACCGACTCGGAGAGAAACCGGCCTGCGGTTGAATAGACTTTGGGGGGATAAAGACTGCGTTGGCCCGAGGAGAACCTAAACTTTGACTGTGCTTGAAGTTTACAGATGACATGGTGGAGCTCGAAGCTCCAGTGCTGGATCCGGTCCCTTTTCGAGATGATCGGGAGCGGACCATGCGGAAGATGACGAGGAGGGGTCCGAATAGCTATGTGGAGATCACTTAGACACAGTGGAGAGCAAGAATAGTAACACTTACAGATCCATACGCAGCGATACTCTCCACCCAACTCACCGCATTCTGATTATTACTCGCAAACGCCGCCATCCACACCAGTCTGCACGTCGACGTAATAGCGGACGACTCAATAAAGATCACTGCAAGTCGTCCATAAACCCTTTGGTGTTCCGCGCCGAGGATCTCGACGTTGTTGCGGTGGAACAAGAGTTTGCCAGCGATGAGGCATGTGGCGATGACGTCGAAGACGACGGAGGAGATCAGGGAGGCCTCTGTGTATTTTTCGCCGAGGTCAAGGGCTCGTTGAATGTCGACGACATATAGTCCTAGAAATTAAAGATTAAATTTGATTTTAGAAACGGATGTCAGGAGGTCGGGCTCACCCCAGTTGGCTAGCATCCACAGGGGGAGGGGGATGAGGTACCACGCATACTGTTTCCAAACAAAATACACTCTATAAAGCTGCCGACCCGCCAAAACCCACATCAGCACTTGACTAGGCCAACACTTCACGATCCGAGAATGGAACTGACCAACAAAAGATCCGCAGCAGCAAGAATCAAAAACAACGAGCTACAATCGATATACCCGGGTAGATTGGCAGCCTCGTCCGACGCCAGTCCGAGGGCGCCCTCGATCTGCGCCGCGTCGCCCCATATTCTTGCCATGGCGAATATCCACGATGCGCAGTGGGTCACGAAGAGGTAGATGTAGATGGGCACGTCTGCTTTTGTACGTGCGCGGTTAGGGGAGATGAGGTAACACAGTGCGACGAAAAAGACCATGACATAGGCCGCTGTTCAAGTTGAGATTGTGCGTGTCAAAGGGTGGATGTGGGTTGAGATGCTTACTTTGGAAGGAGGTGACCAGGACGGCCTTGGGGAGGAGCTCAGCTGCGTTCGGGTACTCGTACAGCTCTGAAATGTTGGCTGACATCGTTTCGGATTGAATTTGGTGGTCTCAGAGTGAGGGGATGAGACGAAATGTGCTGGCAGAGACTGGGGCGCTGAGAAGCAGTGTTTGTTATATGGTGGCCAAAGGCCGCACCACTTCCGCTACCATCACCGTCCACACCGGTGTGGGACTTAATTAGATGGCGGCCGCCCTTCACTTGAACCAATCAGTCGCCTTAAGCTTCTCAAACATATTCTTGAAACCTCTGGCAGGAGGCACTCCAAGTCAGCGATACCATGATGCGGGTTGCAGAAGCAAACGTTGAACAGCCCATCTGTCGTCCTAAGCTTCGCTTTTCCACCAGTCATTGATCAAGCTATTCTGAGTAGTTCACCCGAAGTCTTTTGGAAGAATTTCGGTATCACCAAAAGACTTTTCACCCCATTATGGATTTTTTAGTTGAACGCATTGTGGGCTGTGGCCATGTTTCTGCGTAAAGATAAGTCCTGGTAATAGCGACTGGCTAAGAACACACATGACTTGATAATCAAACTAAGGCTACGACCCGTTACCGGCGAAGCCGGCTGCTCCTGACTTGCACCGCCCATTCCGCCAAACATGCGTTTCGAATGGCAGAAGTAGCTGTGTATCCTGATTCAGAGCGCCGAGTATATTTGCAATCTATCCCGCGTTCACAGAATCAGAGCGCTCGTCTCCGCTGGCAGATATTCTCCGAGATCAAGTTAGCCTCTTTATATTTTTAAAGCGAAGCTCAAGGCACATTTACCACCATCTTCGTATGATCGAGGTCCCGATTGCAGGGCTCCTGGACTACCAGGAATGGATGACGGGTGTACACGAGCATTGCCATTGCGCATGCGCACCGTTCGCAGTGATTTCGGGTCCAAACTCCTTGCGTCGAATACAGGGCTCCTTGGAAGTGAAAGCCACTGGTGCTTCGCACCGGGAGCTCTTACACGCATATATTGCGCACGAGCAAGATGATGGATGTCCTGAGCGCAGGTAAATATACGTATCGGAACTCGCTGGTCCCTATTCCAGGTCTCTGGGTGTCGTTCGTGTGGTTTGGCGTGATGTAGACTCGGAGCACTGCCATCTGAGGTCGGATCATAGCCAGCCCCACGGCAAGTAATGATCCGCAACTCCAATGTTCTCGGATAAGATTCAAACCGATGTTCGGCGTGAGTTCGGGTTAAAGTCAAGGTGGAGATGAATAGTCACAAGGCTGAATATCACCTGAGAAGATGTGCCTCGGTGGTTGCAAGAACCAAACTGTGGCCATGGGTTCCGGCAAGCAGCTCCAACGGGAGATTGCGGGTTCAAGATAGCTTAGGAACAAGAAGATACGGTGTGTCTACGTAGGACGTTTTCCTGATTACTGTACGATTTCGACCGGGTATTCGGTCACGGGTCACAGCGCTCGATGAATTGAATACTTGGTAAATATGTCACTGGTCACTGGGACTATTGAATACTTGGCCGAATAAACTTCTTTGAGGACTAAAATTTCAAAATTTCTCCCCGAATCCGCAACCGTGGGCATGGTAGGATCATTTTCACGCTATTATCGAGCACAGCATGCATAAATCGGGTTGTCTACGACACATTTTGGTCCCACATGTCCTCTCTACCATAACGACTCGGTGCTTTCGCATTCGTCTTCGCACGGCGAGTAGCAAGCGGGAGGTCGGCAGGGTTGACATCAAGTTCTTGTCAAGTTCAGTATCCTCTGCAGCACCGCTCCGCTCCAAATCACTGCTTGAATTGCACGTGAAACCGGCTGGCAGCACACACAAATCTCGATGAATACTTTGAAAACGAACACTTGGAATCGGGATCACAAGTCCTGCCCGCTGATGAATTGATGGCAAATGAATACTTATGGTCACAGGTCACAATGGGCGAATACTTGGTCGAAATCGTACAGTAACTGCCACCTTTTTTCTGTCACGCCTAACTGCGTTGGAGGGATCTGATTTCGCAGCGGCAGTTACCGGGCCTTGTTCCCACGGTTCATAAATGTTGTATCAATTCACTCAACATTTCATGTGTATCAATCGACATCTATGGCATATATCGTTCTCAAATTTTAACCCGAGAACAGTTCACGCAAGCACATTCGCCGGGTTTTAAGAGTTTTTTTGTCAGCTGACACACATCGTAAATTCAGTAACCTAGGTCCAGAGCGCCGGATTCGCATGTCCCCAACTGGTGCGTGTGCTTGAGGTTTGTGCCCGTGCCATTCCCGTGCGAGATAAATTCCCAACGTAGTAAAAGTCTTTTTTGAACGAGAAATCAGCAAATCTGTCGACTCAGAAGCCGCTTGGCGTGGTCGGTTTCAAAGTTGGGGTCTTTTGCCTGAGAGTTTCATTCCTTGGTTGAAAAATTATGCGTGTTCGTCTAAAACCTTATCCGACTCCGCCATCCCCCATCTGCCACCGCTGCCAGAGTTTATTTGTGGAAAGCAGGGAGCAGCCGGGCGAAGGACTGCTTGCAACCCTAGAAATAGAAATTCCGGAACTTGTAAGACCTCACAGGGATTGTCGCCGTCCGTAAAACGGGACGGCCATCAAAAAAAACGGCCGCCTTTCGCGACGGGACGGGTCTACCCGTCCATCTGGGTGCCAGTAAGGTAAGGCAAATTCCGGAGCGGTTCTGTTAAGGGAAACTGACAAAACGGACGGGTGCCGTCCGTCCCGTCCGTCACACCCGTTTTGGAGGGGTTCAATAGAAGTCACTGCGAGGATGAGAGAAACATTTTTTTTCATCTCCGTATTGCTGCTGGAAAGCATTAACAGCAATCCTGGTGTGTTCTAAGATCGATTCCCGTGTTTCTAGAGCTGACATTCACGAGATTCAGTTTAGGCCAAGTTTAGGATCAAAATATCTAGCCTCGGCCACTTATTTATTTTCCTCCTCAAACGTAAGCCTCGGAAAAATAGGAGGTATAAGTTGCCCAAAAGATGTACCTGATACCTTGGGAATGTGAAACCAAATAGGTGAACCTGAAACGGTCTGTATGACAAGAAGAAAGGAATACTGATACCACCAATCCCCGGACACTCTCTACTCCTCCGATAGCAAACCGTTCCAGTGCCGATTTGTCTGGACCTGATATCGCGGCTGATACGCAAAGTATCAGTCCCAGTTTACGTGCTGTTGACAGCAACCGTGTCGGCCGAGTTGCCTGAAACGTAAAGAATTAATCGGCCTGATCTCCGCTATAGGTGCCGCTGATTCTCGCGATATCAGACACCCAGCCGACACGGTTGCTGTCAACAGCAGTTAAACTGGGACTGATACTTCGAGTGTTAGTCAGTTTCAAGTGTGAATAGATCACAGCTGGAATCCAAAGTATCGGAACAGCACCGTGTAAGTTGCGGATTTTCACCCACTCGTTCCTTGCATACCTGTCGCAATTTCATATTATCTGATTTTGTTTCGCATACCTCGCATATCGGGAGCCTCGATATGTACACCACTTCTTCCGGAGTGAAATTAGGAAACCATTTTCGGCACCCCGACATCTTGCTTGGCTTGCCGGGAGGCTGCCGATGAGAAATCGCAACCAACAAGTCCTTCTCGAAGTACCGAAGCGGGAAGAGATGGACCGAGCGGGTCACTGTGGGATGTCAAAATATTCAATTATATTTGTTACTGCTTACAATTACATGCACAGCGGATACATGTACATAGCCGTGGACGTAAGGTATGTGCCCGTACCTTCCCAAGATTTCACCAACAGCATACGCATCATGTCCGACTATGGGCGAGGATGTTGTTCCGGCGCACCAGAGGATAGAGGAGGAGCTAGATGGAAGAAATGGGGACAGCGTACCAGACTTGATTGCAGATGTAGTAGGCTCGGCAAGGCATTGAGCAGGGCGCGGCGAATGACGGCATGGCGTGTGGGACTTGGGAGTTTGTGGGAGACAAGACAACAGGTGACAGGTGGCAGAACTAGATCAAGACGGGCGGTAGTGGGCAGTGCCAGTGGCGCGCACGGTACGGCACTACATGGAGGTTTGGAGTAGTGTGAGCGAGGGAATTATAATCAGGTGGAGGTCGGACATACCTCGTAAATTGTCGGGCTGACGACTTCTTCATTCTTGATCCAGCCAACTCGCGGTGCTCGCCCATGGTGAGGAATTGGTGAGGAATATGGAGATGGGCGTGGGTGGTGGTGTGTCGGCGAGAGTGAGTGCGGTTTGCCTTCGCTGAGACATGTCTCTCCATATGTGCACCGTGTGACAGTGAAGAGAAAAGCTCGAGTCCAGCAGGCTTTTGAAGAACGAGTCTTAAGCTTCATGGCGGGGAATAGGTGCGCGGCAGCCTTCCCGCGGCCATTGGTGCCTGCGCGTAACTGTACTCGAAAGTCTGGATCGTCGCTGTCATCCGTAGTAGCGCGCCCAATCTGCTTTCGAGCCTCAGCTGCGACGAGTCTCGTTGCCCAAGTAGAAATGAATGGGCGGGCATGGTGAATGGTACTAGCTTCACCAGTTGTGCAGAACATCGATTCACGCTCGTGGAAGTGGACGGAGTCTTTGGACGGGTAACTGCAGCGGTGCTGGTACATGAGAGGCAGAATGTTAGACATCCTGATCTCGGAGCGTCCACGGAGAAAATAAGCGACAGCGGCAGCGTGGGTAGATCCTCGAGGATCAGGTTCGCCATGGGGACGGTTGAAGAATAAAATGGCAAGAAAATCGCCAACAGAGTCGAAGGGAGAGTTTAGAAGGAACTCATCCATGGCAGCAAATTTAGCGGCCAGTTTGTCCTCAACCGTTTGCGCCGGGGCACGGAGACGAGGCTGCTGGTGCGAGAAAATGGAAGCGGAGTCAGGCGGTGTTAAGGTTGCTGGTGGGGGAGTCCAGGTTGACTGGTCCGCCCTATACGAAGAAGAAACGGCCGGTGGAGCAGGGATGGTGGGATTGGGGTCAAGCAGCGGCTTGCGGGTGTACGAACGGGCAATTTTGCCAAGAATGGGAGCCTGATTTGGAGAAGGATCCATTACGAATGAGTAAATACACGCCGAGATGAGTTGTGGGCAAAAAAGGACGAGCAGAGGCAGAGAAAACGCGTCGACAGCGAAGACGCGTCGATAGGCACCGCCACTGTGGCGGTGCAGATTATATAACAAGGTTCTACTCTGATCGGACCCCCCGCGCTTACCAACAGACTTCAAACAATCGAGGTACGAGATCAGTTTTGTTTGAAGCGTCTGTCTCCGAGAGACTAGGGAATAGGCAATGTCCACGGAAGACTTGTCGTAGTTTGAGCGGCGGTTTAGAGCAGATAAGCGCAAGGCGAGATGACGGCGGCGAACCCAAGTGGCGACCATGGCGAGGAAGGGAAGAAGCGGCGGTGTTCCCAACAAAGCGAGGCGGCAAGGTTTCGGCGGACACAACACGTGCCGAAGTGCCGAAGAAAGTTGCCAAATCGGAAAGTCAGGAGTGGCCTCGGCAACCCTCGGCACTTGCCGCCGTCGCCAGCTGCACTTCTCTTGGTTCTCCAAGGGATAACTTTCAGGGAAACAGAAAACAATCCACTCGCATTTGAACCGAAATAATGTCAGATTTGGTGGGGTTTTGGTCCCAGGTGTCGCCTGCAGGCAACCTGCCCGCCATGGACGGGAACGGGTGCCCGTCCGTACACAGGTGGGAGGACCAGGCTCCAAACGGACGGGTCAACACCCGTCCGTCCCGTCCGTCAAAGACGGTGACGGTGCCGAGCCCTAAGACCTCACTATCGCCTGGTACCTTCCCTCTCCCCCATTCGTCTCCTCACAACTCGTACCTATGGCTTTCGGAATCCCCCTCATCCTCAGCACATTCGCAGCACTTGCGCTCCCTCTCTGCCTATACCTAATATATCGTCGAAGGCTGTCCAATTCTTTCCCGCTCCCTCCAGGACCACCGCGCGATCCAATTATTGGGCATCTCAGGCATATGCCCTCCACCAACCGGGCCGCAGTCTTTCATAAGTGGTCTCAAACTTACGGTCTTTGCCTCTTCTGCCTCCGCCGTGCGTTTCTCACTCCCTCGCAGGCGATGTCATGTACCTAGAAGTCATCGGGAACCCAATCATTGTCCTCAACACCGAACAAGTCGCGGCCGAACTCCTGAACAAGCGAAGTGCCATCTACAGCGACAGACCGCGGTTCATTCTATACGAGATGTCAGCTTCAAATTCATTAGGCTCCCCCAGAACGTACTGAAATACATATTATTCTTCTAGGATCGGATGGTCGACTACCCTGAGCCTCATGCGATACGGGAAACGGTTCACCTTGCAGCGGCAGTTGCACCAGTCGTACCTGAGTCGCCAGAACTGCCTGGACTTCCGCGACATGCAGACCCAGGAGGCGCACAGCCTGGTCAAAAATCTCCTCGCGGCTCCTCCGTCGGGATATAGCAAGTTCATCAACAGGTAAGCGTCCTTGGTTTGTCCATGGGAACCAAATCGAACATCCGCATTGCGTAGATTCTCCACGGGGGTCATCTCGCAGATTGTCGTTGGCCACAGAATCTGCACCGACGATGACCCATACATGCAGACCACTCAAGCTCTGCGAGAATCGCTTGGACGCGCGGGCATCCCCGGAGTCACCGCGCTCGACCTTTTCCCCTTTCGTATGTCCTTGGGAACACCCATCGTAGTTTACGCCGCCTGATACAATGGTGCAGTGAAATACCTACCCGAATGGTTCCCCGGGTTCAAGTCCGGGGCAATTGCCAGGGAGTGTAGACCGGCGCTTCAACGATTGTATGATCTTCCCTTGCAAGCCGTCCGTGCTCAGATGGTGAGTTAACTGACAAGCTCTCGTAACCGTACCTGGTCCATTTTCAGACATGGATGGAATAGGAAAGCGGAACAGCCAAACCATCGTTCTTACAGAGCCACCTAGAACGCATGAATGAGAGTCAGGGCCTGGAGCCACAGAACTACGACGACGTCAAATGGGCCGCGGCTGCGATGTTCGGATCGACGGTAGGCTGTTATGTTCAATATTTCTTCGCATTCAAGCAACGACGCCGTACAAGTAGATCTGGAGCTCAGTCACCGTCTTCGTCCTCGCAATGCTTTTGCACCCGGAATACCAAGCCAAAGCCCAACAGGAGATCGATTCCGTGGTCGGAGCTGAAGGGCGGCTGCCCGGCTTCGAGGACCGCGAGGAACTCCCCTTGGTGGAATGCATAATGCAGGAGACCCTTCGGTTCGTGCTCAGAGTTTTTCTGCCGTCTGAGGGCAGCTCATGAGGTCGTGGCTTCCAGATGGCATCCGCCCACCGAGCTAGGTCAGTGCACCCCATTATCTTCCAGGGATTTGTCGATTTCTGATAAGGGTTGAATATTGAATATCAACCAGGTGTACCGCACGCGCTGATGAAAGACGACGTTTACCAGGGAATGTTCATCCCCAAGGGGTCTACCGTGTTTGCGAACATCCGGTTAGACTTCCACTCATCCCCAGCGGACAAAAGTCTCTGATTAACCCATCGTGTTATAGCGCAATGTCCCTTGACGAGAGAACGTATTCGGCGCCCAACCAATTCTTCCCAGAGCGATTTCTCCCGGAGCCACTTGGGAGAGGGGAACCGCATTTCGCCTCGGTTGTATGGGTTCGGGCGGAGGTGCGTTGCATTTGAGTCTCTTCCCCTGCTGTCCAGGGAGAGTTTAACTAAGCGCGCGCGACGCAGAATTTGTTCGGGCCAACATCTCGCGGACCAGAGCTTGTGGATCGCCATCGTGTCGATCTTGGCGAGCTGCACGATATCTACGGCATTCGATGAGAACGGGTGTGCAATTGTGCCGGAGGCCGGTATGAGCGATGGGGTGTCGAGGTCTGTAACTTGCCCCACAGTGGGTGAAGGGTTCTGACAAAATTTGGCAGCCATCCAAACGACTTTCCTTGCGTAATTTCTCCGCGCGATCACAAGTTGGGGCCTGCCGAATGAACGAGAGGCTGTCGCCTCTACGAAATGAATTATCGAAGTTCAGTCAACTTCCACATGAATACATATTCTGCCCGATACTGGGATTAAGATTCGTGAAATAGTTGAAAATCAAACTAACTTACACAGAGCTCTGTAGTTCCCATGTGTCGACGAGCACAATTGTGCGACCAGGGGCGGCAGGAAGTTTATCAATCACTTTCCGATGGGAGTGCCGGTTGTGATTTTTGCAAGACATTGCTTCGGGTCAAATCGCTGTTTTTATTGTTCAACGTCGGTGCTTGTCTCCCAGGCGTGATCAAATCTCAAATCGATATTAGTACCAATTGCGAGCTGAGGCAAGGGTACGAATAATACGGGTTTCTACACCATTGTTCCGAAGACTCGGCTGCGACAAGGTAATGGTCTTCCCAGCTGAATCGAGCGATTGTTCAGATACTCTTTGCTTCCCATAAGATCTTTATTACTCGAATCGTTTCCAGTGGAGGAATCTACGGGTTGCATAGCCACATACTACCTAATCTGGATGCGAACGGTTGTTTGTTTGTGCTGGACTGGATCAGTCACGGTTTTTTGCGGAGATTTGTGCCGGGCATCAAACACGCTGCACACGACAAAGGCGTGTCCAGTAGGCATCTAGAGGTGCGGCGCGGCAGGTGCGTCCGAGACACTTAAATTTCGGATGCCTTGGTCCCGTGCCCCTGTGTCAAGCTCGCCTTCTTAAGATCTCAGCTCTACCGTCCGGCGTCCAGCTCACGCAGCGTGTACTGCTCACCACGAAATCGGAACCGATCCCGAACTCGATACAGCTCCCCAACAATTCCCACCATGCTCAGCTCACTTGCAGCAGATCGTGCTCGCCTTGCGGCTCTCGAGGCCCAGATCTCAGAGCTCGAGCGCTCCCTTTCGGAGTTGAAATCGCAGAAAACATCTGGTGCTGGGGCGACTTGATTCCTACAAATATCCCATCTTGACGCTGCCGAACGAGATCACAATCGAGATCTTCATACACTTCCTCCCAACCTATCCCCTCTGTCCCCCGCTCAGCGGTCCGGAATCGCCGACTCTGCTGACCCAGATTTGTCACCAGTGGCGAGGCATAGCTTTAGAAACTCCTGCCTTATGGCGGGCGATATCCATGTCGTCATCCATACCCTGCAGTCGCCTGCCCAACATGTGGTTGAGCAGGTCTCGTCACTACCCGCTTTCATTTGATTACCATGTGGGCCGCCGCGTCGACTACTCGGTACACGCAGCAGAAGTGATGTCTGCACTAGTTTCCGCACCGCGCGCGCTGGGAGCACCTTGGTCTTCAAACCCTGACATACCTTCTCC
The DNA here is from genome assembly GCA_029378375.1 of Mycena olivaceomarginata. Taxonomy (NCBI): domain Eukaryota; kingdom Fungi; phylum Basidiomycota; class Agaricomycetes; order Agaricales; family Mycenaceae; genus Mycena; species Mycena olivaceomarginata. The sequence goes on along the minus strand of JARKIC010000202.1, from coordinate 205,326 downwards.
ACGGGATCGAAGGCCCAATGCCTCTCCTCCGCAGCCTGAATTTGCGGCTTCTCAACCGGGATTCCACCCAATTCTCGTTTCTAGACGCACCTCTGCTGCAGCACAGCCATTCTCAACGACTATGCTGCCGAAACCCTCACATTGCCCTGGGCGCAATTGACTTCGCTGACCCTGTGCCGGGTCTTCCGCGAGAATGTGTTCCGATTCTGCGACATGCATCGAGCCTCGTATATTGCGAGCTAGATCTTGTCGAAGATTCCGAGGATGTTCCGGATATCACTCTCCCATATTTACGCTCCTTGACGCTCACCGGTCATTCGGTGATGCGATATCTCGAGACGCTCATCATTCCCGCTCTCCACGATCTCTGCATTCCCGAATCCTTCCTCGGGCCTAAGCCCACCGAGACATTGACCTCATTCATGTCGAAATCCGGCTGTACACTTGGGGAACTCTGTATCACCAGTCCTCAGTTTACCTCGCGATCTCTACTACAAAGCATTCACATCGATCAAAATCTCTTTCGATAGCGGAATAGAGATGATTCGAACATGTACAGGCTATACCCAATAATTGGCAATTAGCTTATCTTTGAAGAATCTACGTGCGTTTTGCAATTGTTCGGCTTTCATTCTTCCAACGGCTGACGATGTCTTGCAGGATAACCATTTATCCAGCTGCTTTTAATTGAGCACACGACTTACTAGTTGCGTCCTCGTTGATCTTCCTTTCACCTTCTCAACTGGCACGACTTTCGCTCATGCTGTGCTTATATGTAGAGCAAGATCTTTAGAAACTCCTCCTTGTATTCTGTTCCAGCCAAAATATATCAACGCGCGTTCAATTCCATGGCTGGTCAGATCTGTTTATACTCTACATTCTGCGTCGCGTACGGTAGAATCGGCCGTAGAGAGGTGAATTCGGGAGCAAGTTAAATTAATCACGTTCAAATCAAAGGCGCGGAATGTCTCTCACTTAAGTAGAAAGTCGCGGTACCAGGAGGTTATGCAAGTATGTATAAATACCAGCGGGTTTTCGTTAACCTGGCCCGTATCTCGTTCTAAAATCGGCCACAGGCGTATCGACGGAACCGTAAAGGATACTGGTTGGGGGAAAATTAGGTTTCAGCTATGGGGTAAATCGCTCAGATAGCTGCAACCAACGTCCACTGATGGCTCAATTATCCCAAGAGGGACGGAGGAGCGAGGGCACCAGCTCTCGGATCGCACAGCCACATAATGCCTAATTTGGACGCGAGCGGTTGTTTGTGCAGGTCGGACTGGAAGACTACTCACAAGTTTGGGCCCAAAGAGGAACATTAAATAGTCGGCGGACATCTGGTACCAGGATGTACCCTAGAAAGCAAATTGTATTTGACTGCTCGGAGGTTCCTGTCAAAGGGCCATTGGAATTTGGAAGATGAACGCTGATGGAATTTGTAGATCGCGAATGCTCAGAACGGCATCCAGTCACTGAAAAGTATTGAAAGGAGGCCAAGTTGCGGTCTCTCATCGCGATACCGGGGGAATACATATCTCAAATGATACATCGATTCCGAATTTGCCGAGCAACAAATGCATACCCGTTTACATGCTGTTGTTATTCTTTATTCATACAATCCCAAGTCCTACTCATCGCCATCAGTGCTGATCCACTATACCAAAAGAAAGAAGCCCACCTTATCAATCAGCCTCCTTGCAATCGGATGGAACCCCTCCTTATTCTTCGCCCAGATATCCAGCGCCAGCTTCTGATCGACCTTGAACACCGCCTTGAATATCGGGCGGCAGAACTTCATCCGGCCCTTGATCACACCCGTCCCGTCGGCGCCGACGACCCAACGCCCCGCATCCCCCACAAAATGCGCCGCGGCCTCGGAGGTCGGGGGCGAGAGTACGAGCGCGTAGAAGCGCAGACGGACCTCGGCGTTGGGCGTAGCTGGAGAGGGCGTACAGCGTGCCGAGGTGTGTGAGGTGCGAGATGGGCAGCGCGGGAGGGATTGGAGGCGTTCGAGGAATACGACTGTGCGTATATGTGAGTATAATACAGATGCCAGGGAGCGAGGAACGCACTGATTTGATTCGCATTGAACGCGTCGAGATCGGTCTTCTTAAATGCCGTCGCATCGACGGTCGTCGAGCGCGAGGCGTCCCAGCGATCAGCGAGTACGTACGCGGCCTGCACCAGCGTCTCGTCATAGGTCATCTTGACGGGCAGCTCCACGCCCTCGCCGTAAAGCCAGGTCTACAGAGCTGTAAGGACGCGGGAAACACAAAAGAAGGTAGTGGCGTACATCCCAGTCCACGCCATCCAGCAATTTGATCTTCTCGGGCCCGCCATTTCTCGAAAAAAAGCCGTACAGGTGATCCTTCCACTGCTCCGTCGTGATGCTCGTGCCGATGAAGGTGCGCACGTAGTCCTTCACGTACGGGAGGAACACGTCCAGCCCACCGAGGGTTTGCTCTACATACACGCCCGCCGGTCAGCAGTAGTTCACAACAAGAGAGGGATGTGGTACGCACCGAGGTGGAGGATGAGATTCGAGCCCTTCTCGTACGGCACGCGCGAATACGCATCGTCGGGGTCCTCGCCCTTCTCGTACGCGATGACCAGCCGCTGGTAGCGCGGCGTGCCGGCGTACCGCTCCAGGTCGTCGCGGAGCGCCTTGGCGCCGATGATGTACGAGAAACCGCGGAAGGCGGGCGAGCCGTACAGGACCTGGAGGAGGAGGCGCTCCATGTAGACGGTCCAGCCTTCGTTGAGCCAGAAGTGCGTCGCGTGGGCGTGGCTGAGGAGAGAGAATTATAAGAGACGTTCTGAAGACACTGGGAAGGGGCCGTACGTGACGCCGTTGCCGAACCAGGAGTGAGTGAGCTCGTGGACTACGACGTCGACGAGGGTCCGGTCTCCAGTCAGGAGAGCTGTCCGCTTTCAGTACGTGATTCAAGTGTAAAGACGAATCGCGTACTCGGCGTCAGGAATGAAAGACAGGCATTTTCCTACGCTTAAACGTTATTAAGGAACCGATTTGCAAATGAGAAAACGGCGCACCATGCCTCCGTAGGGAAAGGATGGTGGGAGTACCAGGAGATCGTACACACCAAACTTGTACGGTACCACGATTTCCTCCTCCGCGGCAAGGAACCTACAGAGTTTTAACGCTTGCGAGCAGAAACGAGGCAGACCGTGTACATACCTGGCAGTGTCTTCGCTGAATTCCCAATATGCCGCGTCGATTAGCTCGGGCTCAGCCCAGATCCCAGTCTTCCATTGCTTGTCCTCGAATTGGGGGGAACGGGCGGTACCGGACGTTACCGGAAGCTATCGCGAGCAGGTACGAGGGAATTGGAACAGGCTTGATGAAGATGAGTATTGTATCGGTCGCACATCGGTGGAGAACGCACTTGGTCATAAGTGTACACGACGATGTCCTCCCCGATGATTTTCCCGTCGTGTGCAGGCCCATCGGATGGCGGGGAGACCCGAATTGCCGAGAGAAGGACCGGGAGGATGGACGCTACTTTTGCCGAGTACGTCTGCAAGCAATCCAGCACTGCTACATTAGATTATCTGGTAATACACACAATTTTGACGGAGGGGCTGTCTTGATCCAAAAATTAGCAACGGCTCAGCTGAAAGATAACTTCTTTTTTACCTTGCACCGGAGCAAGAGCGCGCGCATGGATGGGCTGGCACTGACTGAAGAGATATGGGAATTGTTTCCCCTGCGTCTGGCTTGAAGACATGAGTATCAAGGATGTCGCATCCAAAGGCTGCATACTCTTTGTCCAGCCATTGGAGTGCCGTGCAGTCCTTAGTGGTCTTGTAGAGCACCGTTACATCAACGGTAGTCCCAGATTTCAAGTTTTTGGGCAAAGAGACATGCAATGCCGCACCCATGACTTCATGCTTGGATTTGAGATCGTACTAGATCGCCGATTAATGTCGGTCTTGCGACCCGCAAAGGCTGCATACCGAGGCTGCAGATCCGTTTACTTCGGCGTCAGTGACCTGGAGATCTCCGGTGTCGAAACTGAGTTTGGTGAAATTTTTGTCTCGTTCCAAGCCGTGAACGTCTCACATAGCCTCCTCGATGTCATCGAGAAGCACATTCATGCGGTGCGTCGCAGATCCAGAGAGAATTTGCGCCGTAAAGTCGACCGACCAGTCGAAAGTGATGTGTTCCGAGGCAATCTGCCAATAATTGGATTGCGTGGTAGGATCCAGGTTCGACATTATTTATTTTCCCGAGTTATAAGAGCACTCCTGTTGACTTCAGAACAACCGGTTGAGTTGGAAGCAAGACACAAGCGAAGATGAGCGCAAGAGCAAAGCGTTTCCCGGCTGATCCGCCATCACAGTGTTCAGCTCTTTGTCGTCCTCCAAATTGAATTTTATTCTTGGGCCTCTCTATGTGCATTTCACCGGCAAAATTTGCTACCTGGGTTGTTCTTTTTCTCTTAGGTGGGTTCGAAGCAAAGGAGTCCGTGGAAAACCACTGAAACTTGAACGCGTCGATTTCTGTCGATTTCTTGAAGCATAACGCCTACTACGATGAGCATTGTCGAAAGCATCGGTAACACTTATGGACGACTCTTCCGACTCCCAACCGACCTGTGCGAGACATTGCCATGACCTCGGCATGGCTTCAGGACCTTGAACTTAACCTCGAGGGTGTCGGGCTGGACGAGACTGTGATTGTATCGAGCAAGCTCCAGCCGCAAGCGTACATATGGAGGGAGACCCAGGAGGACTTCCGAGTTCCAAATCGCAACCAGAGTCCAACGCAGGCGTTCAAAACGTGTCCTCGGTTTCGTACGTTCTGTCTGTCATCTGCGGCATGTGGCTCCCATGTTCGCCGTTCTCCGGTGGGTCCCAATCTTTCGTATCAATTAATATCCTCTCTTGATTATCCATGGCGAGCTCGTTCATCTCAGGCTCCTTAGGCAATCCCAGATTCCAGCAGACGGGCCGACGGCGTATATCTGCGTTGAAACACGGCCTCGTCTTCGGAGCTCCAGGGACACGTCCGCGAAGACATTCCAAATAACACCTTTACCTCGGATCGAAGCACAATCTCCCAAATCTGTTCGCTCATGAGAAGTCCTCATTGATGTAATGCCGAGTTATGTCCCTCGAGCTCGTGTTCCCTTGATTTTAAGCGGCCAGTTTTACTCTGGACTTTTCTCACTCTTTGGCCCCACATGAAGAACGTTCCCACTGCTCAGGATTCCGAACGGAAATTAAGGCTCGACATCCTTATTGTCGGAGGAGGCATTGCTGGTATATCGGCCGCTTATTGTCTAGGAAGGACGGGCCACAAAACCACTGTTCTCGAGAGTGCATCCGCCATGGGACAAGTCGGTGCCGGAATACAGGTAACTGTCTGGTTCCAAATGCAAATGCTATACTTGCGACCACCTGGCAGGCAGGGCCGAATGTGAGCCGGTTGCTTATTAGATGGGGCCTACGGGAGCGACTAGAGCAAGTAGCCGTGAAGCCAAGAGCGATTACCTTTATGCGGTGTAAGCGCCAGCGTCCCGGATCTTCCGTATCCTTGTGAGTATTCTTGATAGATAAAGACGGAGAAAGAGTCGGATGGACGCGATGGGGCGACACGATGGAACGCGACTACGGGGCACCGTACTATCATATTCACGTAACTCCACTCCTGTCTTGCCGCCCACGATATTCACCGGTTTTCCCAGAGAGCGGACTTAATGGACATGCTACTGGACTTAGCTCGGCCATACATGACCCTCAGGCTGAATAGCAGGGTCATCGCCGTTGATCCGCAGGAGGGGAAAGTGACCCTGGAAAATGGCGACGTTATTTTGGCAGACCTTATTGTCGGTGCAGACGGGATTAAAAGTCTTGTGCGCGACGCTGTCGCCGGAGGCCCACCGAGTCCTCCCGTGCCGACCGGGCATGCCGCATATCGCGCCGTTATTTCAACCAAGGGTATGATTTCGGATCCCATTCTCAAGCCACTGGTGGATCGGGGCGAAATGACCGGCTGGATGGGGCCTGGCAAGCATATCATGGCCTATTGCATCGTTCGTATTTTTCCCACCTAAGCATACAATGCATTTATGAATTTGTGTGTAGCGTGGAAAGAGCGAGTATAATCTTGTCTTGATTCATCCAAATACCAGAGTGCAGGAATCGCACACAGCTGAAGGCTCGGTCAAGAAAATGCGGGCCGAGTTTGAAGGCTGGGAGCCCAGGTCGGTGTCCATTTTAAAGATGTACTGCGCGTGTTCTGATGTCATACTTATTGTAGAGTGCAGAAGCTTCTAGGCTTGGTGTCTTCAACATTGATTTGGCCTTTGCTGTATCGGCAACCGCTGGACAAATGGATGTCGTCTACTGGCAAAGTTGTTCTCCTTGGCGACGCTTGTCACCCTATGCTGGTCAGTTTATCTCGGTTTCTCTTCACAAAAGTACTTACACGCCTTTCTTGTAGCCGTCCCGAGCCCAAGGAGGTGCCATGGCGGTAGATTGTTCTTCCTTAGTTTTCACTGTAAATGATGTTTTAATCAGGTCGAGGACGCCGCGGTACTAGGCGTACTTCTCTCGCACCTATCAGAACCCAACCAGTTAGCCCCGCTGTTGCGCGGATATCACCGGCTTCGATACAATCGCACGGCGCAGACTCAACGAGATGCGCTTGCAAATCACAACACCTTTCACATGGAGGATGGGCCAATGCAACAGGAACGAGACCGTCGCATGCGCGCAGCCATGGAGGTCGCGTTGAACGAAACGCTAGATATATCGGCTGCGGAGCTAGACGGAAATTCGAATATGTGGGCAGATAGAAAGAAGAGTGAAGGCCAATTTAGCTACGACGCGGAGGCGGAGGCGGAGCAATGGTGGATTAAAAACAGGGGGAGATTTTCTGGGAGGGAGTTCAAACTGTAAATACGTTTTGGTTTTGCTGCCATTATTGTGCTTTATCAGATTCTGAGAACTTGAACTTGACGGTTTCGAACCATCAAATTTATCGGCCGATGCCTCGAAAGCTCTCTCCTAGCGCCCCTTTCCGAATCAACGAGCATGTACAACCGCTTCGGCAAGATTCGACAATTTCTTGAACCAGACAGAGAAAACGAATCGAGCCAGTCCTTTATCCGTGCAAGCGCGTCGCTGGTCCGGTAGCGGACTCGTTCTGTGCCCGGAATTTTCTTTGACACAGAAGGGTGCACTGACCGCCATCCTCTTCTGTCGACAGGCCAGCCGCGAGTGCGCCTGCTCGCTAGCGGGGAGTCTTTCACGTTTTATACCCCTTTGAGAACCCACAGACTGCAATGTTCGGTGCCAGGTAATTAGCCGTGCATCCCCACCCTTCGATGAGCTGCTTGCGACGTGGAGTGTGTTAGCGGCCGCTGCGACGCGAAACGCAATGTCGGTACTCCCTCAGCCTGCGCAGGCGGGTAGCAGAACGGACGGGCGCTGCAGGGACAATGATGTTGTACTGTAAAAAGACCTGGGGCTCTGCGCGTCGGTTATCGTCGCCGCCGTTCTTTCGCGGGGCCCAGCTCGATCTCGATTCCCAATACACCTTAAAAGGCGGGCCCGGTGGGGCAGGGGACGCCGAACGAGGAAAGAGGCTTTATTTCTCAAGTTTTCGTTGGCATGCTGAATTTCTCGGTCTTACAGGTGGCCCCCCGACCATCTGCAATATACGTGCCAGGAGCAGGAGGAGGGTCACAATAACTCAGGCCCCCGCCACAGCCGCACCGCTGCGGTTGGTTCGACGCGTTCGCGGACGGTGCGTGTTGTTTTCTCGTCTCTCTTCTTTTTTTTTCTTGCGCTTTCCGTTGGCTTGTCTTTGCTGCTTACTTTAGTCTCATCCCTTCCCTTGCGAGCATACCAGTCGGATCAGGGGACGCCCCTCATGTCGAGGAAGCGGGACGAGCGGCCCACGCCGCTGTCGCATATCGGCGTGGGTCGTCGAAAGGAATGTATTTGATTGGCGTGTTTACCTAGCGCCGGAGCGCCGGAGCGCCGGTCAGCTCTGCCTTTCCTCAGCAAGCCGGGCGGGCCCTCTTTTCCCTCCCTCCTTCTCCGCTTCCCGCTCTCATCCCGCTCTCATCCCCCTCTCTTCGTCTTCCCTCCTTCGCACCCTCTCCTACCGAAACTGACTCGCCTTGCTCTCCACAGTCCTCGTCGACCCCGTATTCTTCCATTAATTTCTTCCCGGTCCCCCCTTTTGTCAAACCGTGTACTGACCGACTCAACGCACAGAACACACCTGCCCCAAAATGCGGCCACTTCAACCCCTCCGCGCCTCCTCGCAAGCAGCGTTGTGTCGCCCTCCTCGCGGAACCGAGCCCCGGGTCCCGGTCTCCCGCCGCCCTCCCCTCTCCCCGTCTCCCCATTCTCCACCATGTCCTTCGCCCCTCAGCCGCCGACACCCTCAAAATCCACGCCCAACGCTGTGCGGCAGCGGTTGGCGCTGGCGCGCGGGGGCTCGGACGACGACGAGGATGACGGGCAAGAGATGGAGGTGGATTCGTAGCTTGCGCCGGCGGATTGGATCTAGTAACATTTTTGGTTTCGCAGTAGGTAGGTAGATAGGATATACATACATACTATATACACGATGGAAGGAGGGCTTGGATATCGAGTAATAAAATCATCGTTACACCTCTATGGCTTTCCATTTTGAGCAGTTGGTCCGTTCACTAAGTCACGGTCACTCGTTACCACACGCGTCTTTCCTCTCAACCTCTACCTCCCAGTAAACTGAACCTGGCGGCGCGCGACCGCTCCAGCAAGCTTCAACGATCTCTGGACTTGATATTGACTTGATAGGCAACAAACACATTCGCCCGAGGCTTAGAATTCAATGACACTTGAAAATGATCTTTCTGTGGCTTTCTGTGGTCTGGCTTGCCAATCTGGCTCGGGGTTAATTCGACTCGACTCTTGGGCTGCTCTGCAATTTTCTGCAAGAAATTCTGTAATTATCTTCCAAGTCCTCCGTTCCAAGATTTACTTCCGCCTGCCATGATCGACCAACGCACGGAGATCGATCGAGCAATGGAATGGAGGGAGGCGGATATAAACTGCATCCGCCCAGCTCGACTCTCCATCGTCTCTTGTCCTTTACCACCTCCATCCCCCTCACACTCTCTATACTTTACTCTCTTTTGCCATGTCCTCGATGTCCCTGTTCTTCCTCCCCTACCTGCAAGCGTTATGGCGGCTCGTGCGCGCTCTCTTTGGTGGTGCTCGCCGTCAGGCAGACCCCGAGGATGGGAACTTCCTCGCCGTTCATTTCCCTGGTAAGCTCCTCGTCTCTCGATACAGTATTCCCCAGCTAACGCCTGTTTCTTTCTGTAGCCAAGAATGCTGCTGTCGTCGCTGGTAAGTGTATTTCCCCTCTATACGCTTCTCACTCTTATACGCCTCACAGACCCAATCGCGACCTTCAAGCCCGATTTCACCGGCGGCCCAGCTCTTGCCCTTTCTAGTATGACGGTCGGGGCCGCCTTCGCGCCTGACGGTCCGATCAGCATCAAGGCGGCGCAGTTCCCCAGCGCGCCCGAGATACCGATAATCATGCTCACGTCTCCGACCCTGGAGGACCTCAGGATCGTCGAGAAGGAGATCGTCAAGACCCGACTCCCGCTGCGGTCGATAACGAACACCGCCCACCGCGTTCACGGGAGGACGCCCCGCAAGCCTCGCGGTCACGATAAGGAGAACATCGCTATCCACCCCAGTGCCCCTCGTCTCACCCACCCCCGCGTCTACCCTGTGCCACCCCCTCCCCTCCGCCCCTCCACGGTCCGCCTGCCTGCTCCGGGGTCCCACCGCGCCACCAACGCCGAGTCTCTCAAGGCCGCCCAGCCCGCCTCGCTGCAATGGGAGAATGAGAAGGCTTCGCACCTCAAGCAAGCCCGACAGTGGAGCGACGCCGTCAAGGCTCGTCGCCAGTCCCTCCCCGCCCCGTCTTCGCCCTCCTACGAATCCAAAACCGCCAATTGCCGTGCTTCTGCCCCCGTTCGCCTCCCACTCGAACAACGGCTTCGCAACGCCGTCGCTGGGTGCGCATCGCCGCCAGTAATCGTTCCCGAAGCGGCCAAGTACGCCCTTCCCGACACCAAGGCTTTCGCCCGCCCCAGCTCGTTGACGTCCCTCGAATCTGTGTCGTCCTCGACATCAATGGAGTCGGTTCTCGCATGTGTTCTAGAAGAGTTTGAGGCGGAGCTGGAGTCGGCGGTGTGGGTCGGACTCCGTCAATTCGGCGGTGGGTTCGACGAGAAAGATTTGAGGAGAAATATCGGGCTGTATGGTGTGACGGAGAAGGTCAGGCAGAACGACGGGCTCAACGGCGAGGAAAGCAGCGGGAACGACCACTGGTCCGACGTGGTGTCGCTCGAGGACTACTGAGGATGCTCATCCCCGACACACTCAACGCAAAGACGACGACAACGGCAACACGCACCGGACACCTCACCCTCGCACCGACCGGGTCTAATCCTGCACGAAACACCCACGAACCCGCCAATGCCCAAAAACATCAGAAAACCCCCAAAAACACCAGAAAATCACGAATCACAAACAACGCATAACGAGAGAAAAACCATCGCACTGCGCGGGGAGGGGATGGCAGGTGGAAGGGACGGTACTTGTTTGTAAATCACGAACGCAAAAACATCGCATAACGAGAGAAAAAGGATCGCACTGCGCGGGGAGGGGATGGTAGATGGAAGGAACCGTACTTGTGACAGAGTAGTAGAAAAATCCACGCAATGGCTCGTTTTCGTTTCTACTTGAAGTTTCCTTGCAAACTGAAATTTGGTACTCATATTAGTGGCGAAATTCGCCCAGTTTCTCTCTGCCATCTGCGGCCTTGTATACAAAGGGTCAATAATATCCACTGGCAGCGGTAGATCCACCTCGATGTGGCCGCAGATTTGCAGGCAGAAGTCCGCTAAAGGCCGCTGTGTATTTGGGAACATACAAAGGACAAATGAAGTACACAAAAAGAAAAAAGCCGTTCTGCATTTTCGTTCGTATTGAAAGCCCCAAGGTAACCAACTATGCGGTACGCCTCACCAACTTCCACCGTCGTCGCTATTTACAGTAGAAGCATTCGGACGACATACTTTGGTACACGAACCCTGAGCCGCTGTCGTCCTCCGGTTTGGAGCGCGCTTGACCGGAGACCTATGCAAATTATCCGAGACATGAATAGCGAAACAAAAACATGACGCCAGGTCGCAGTAATACTCGCACTCAAGGATCTTACACGTCCTCGTTGTTTTATGTGTCAGCGGCTAGGTGCTCGACCATGGCTGACACGTCGAGGATAGTAATCAAGCCGGAGTAACTTCCAATCGCGAGCAGTCGCCCGGATTGAGAAGTGGCCAATGCACCGGTATACATGTTTCGGCGATCTTCCGGGACCCAAGCGAGTTTTCGCGGATGGATGCGCGCATGCTCGGTGTGCAAGACCCATCCCGACTCCTCGACGATATTCGGGTACTGCTTTGCACGAACGTATTTCCATTGCGGGCCATTTGAGTCGAGCAGTTCACCGTTGCCGTCCCATAAGAGTCGGGAATCGATCGCCGTGGCGGCGACGTAGACAGTGTCGCCTGCCTCGGAGCGTGTACAGGTAAGCTCGGCATTCCTAGGCGACCGTAGCTCATAGGGAGTGCGGATGCCGATGACGCCGCTTATGTCCATGGCTCTTTGGATGCTTGCGGCTAGGATTTGGTGGTTTTCCTCTGTATTCCAGATGCCTTTCGAGCACATCGCTCTTCGGGTCCCATCCGGTGCCAGGGAGGGAGTGCTGTGGTCTGTATCCCAGATGTCGACGATGCCGTTCGAGCACATCACGATTCGGGGGGCATCGGGAAAGGGTGCAATAGAGTGGATTGGCATGTCGCCTATTTGATGTACTCGATGTCTGCTCAACCGCGAGACAAATTTGTTCAAGCCGTCAAATATTTCGGGAGATTTAGGAAGACTGAGCGTGCGAATGTTGGTCTTGCTGGTACTATCCCAAAGTTTGATGGTTCCGTCCTGAGATGACGAAAACAGAGAGAGGCCGTCATGAGAAAACTGAACACAATTAACCCTCCCGGTATGACCTTGGAGTTTGGTCGTTTGCTTCCACGTCTCTGAGTCCCGGGCCCAGAGACAAACATGTTTGTCCAACCCACAGCCGAACGTGGGAGAAGTGGACTTAGGATGAAAGGAAAGGGGTGTGAGGTGAAGAGCGAAGGCTCCTAGCTGACCAGTGCATTTCCCCGATTTTGTGTCCCATACAAGGACTCCCGAGTGACCAGAAGTCGAAACTAGCCATCGCTCATCGGGGGAGAATGCCACGGACAACACTGATTTCGGATGAAAATCCCGACGTTCCTCCTGCGAGCTCGACAAAGGTTCGTGAATGAAGGGAGGTACTGAGATCGGGACGAAGCCATCGGAGAGACTCCGTCGAGCTCGCGGCAGGAAGATCAGGCTTTTCCTTCGGCTTGACGAAGGTTCGTGAATGTCGGGAGGTGCTAATGTCGGGAGGGAGCCATCAAAGAGACTCTATACCCGTATAGTCCCATCAGCCGATGCGGAGAAGAGCCGTCGGGAATCGGCGGAGAACACGACTGATCTGGCCCCCATGGTGTGCTTGTCCAGTTCGCCCAGCAAAGTTCCGGAAGAGGCGTCGCAGATCTGAATCAGACCATCCCCACCTCCCGAGGCTACGAGGGAACCGTCGGGGGAGAAAGCAATGGAGTTTGCATAGTGTGAAAGATGCAGCTTCATTTCAGCCAGACCATCATGAGTGCTCCAAAAATGGACTTCACCCTTGCAGCACCCAATGGCGATCTGGGAAGCGTCCAGAAAGACCACCGTAGGGAGCCTCTTGTCGCCAAGACGGAAGACAATGGGGGGAGTATGCTCGTGTGTGGCGATATCCCATAGCTGCACAAAACCGTTGGCTGACCCGGAGACGAGAGTGGTCCCATCCGGGGAGATCGACAAGCAAAGAACTGGATCTACGCAGTTCAATTTGACTTCTTGGCCGCTTTCGATACTCCATATCCGGATAGTCCCATCTCTGGAACCGGACACCACGCGTTCACCATCGACTGTGTAGATCACCGAGTTCACCGCACCAGAATGCCCGACGAACTGGACGAGCGTGAGCCCAGTTCGACTCTGAACATCCCACACCCGGATTGAACCGTCCTCCGCAGCCGAAACGAGCTGGGAGCCGTCTGGCGAGAATGCGACCGACAGCACTAGGGCAGTATGACCCGCCATCTCCAAAATACAGTGCCCTATCTCGACGTCCCAGATCCGCACGAACGTGTCTTCCGACGCCGACGCGAGTTTGGTGCCACTAGGGGAGATGGCCAGGCAGTTCACGCTCGCTCTGTGTCTCCCAAAAATCCCAGGCTGGTTGCTCCATTCCTGAGAGGCCGCCGTGATGAGGCGGACTTTGAGATCTGAAGGAAGACAGATGTTCGACTGTACGTTGAAAGCCGGGTGAAAGGACGCGATCTGGTATATGTATAGCGCAGAATCGGCTACCTCCGAGTCGTATAGAACAAAGTGTCTGACGCTCTTGAGACGTTCAATCTCATCGTTCATACTTCGGCGCTGAAGATGAGATCAGCATGTGGATACATGGTGCAAAAGTCGCTCCTTACCATACACCAAACTTGCGCCACGTCCAACGCAGGCAAGGCCACGGAGATGGAACTAAGGACACTCAGAGACTCGATCCACGACAACAGCTTCATCAAGATGAAAGACCGCATCATCTCCATCAGGGCGGGATTGTCGTCGGTCGTGAGATCGAGGTGCGCCTTCCAGAAAATGCAGGCGTAGACAAGTTCGGGTAGTATGTAACGCTGGATGCGTTCCGAGAGGTCCTTGACATCCGTATTCTTCAAGGACGGATCACGAAAGTCGCACATATCGTAATGCAGGGACGTATTCATAATCGCAAGACACCGTCTGGTGAGCTGACTATGAATCATTCCAGCTTGGACTCCGAAACGCGGGTCCGAGCACCGTTTGGGGTCGAGTAAGAAGTCGGGAAAAGATGGGTGGAAAATCCGGATCGGGTCGCTTGAATCGCTCGGAGGGATCAGTAGCATGGACGCCATGCCATCCAGCGCGAACTGGACGTCCTTTGGGTGGATGTCCAAGATGCTGGAAAGCGTCTGGATGGATACAGGTACCTGCAGCAGAACGACCGCACCGGCAACCTGCTGCATACGCTGAGCCAGAGCTTCATCCACTCCGTGGCTATGGGCGTCCGTCACAGCTATCTGTAGAACCTCCATGTACAAACTGTCGAGCATCGGTAAACCCACTACCGTTGGCGTCTTCCCGAATGATTTGATCAAAGTCTCCAGCCTCCGCTCAGGAGAATAACCTGCGACGTCCACGAATTTGACAACAGTGGCCGCATAGATGAATAGAGCGCCAGAGCGCGAAACGAGGGTCGAAATATCCTGCGAGGATGGCCATTCAACGTCAGTAGGAAAGACGTGCGTATTCTTGAAGGTGATTTGACGGAAGGAATGGTGCAAATAACGCTGGATGTCTGCCTGTAAGATGTGCTGCTCGATATCGTGCAGCCGAAAGGAAGCGTGTCCGATCGTAGAAAACATAGAGCGGATGTCCCCCTCCAAGCGGCTCGTGATGACCAACTTGACACGAACGCGGCGTCCAACGCCATCAAATTTCGATGTCAATCGGGCGAAAAGAGGGAGAAACTCTGCGCCGTGGCCATCGCACTCGTCCAACGCGTCGAGGACGAGGACGATGCAGCTGGGAAGGGCTCTGATGGCGCCCTCAAGTGGGCCGATGATGAGCTCCATGATCTTGCTCTCCATGTTCTTCGAGGTCACGATGCGGGGATTCAGACGCAACGCGGAGACGAGGAACGGCCGGACGGAGGGAAATCGGTCGGCAAGCTGATAAGCAATGGTGCACACAATGCTGTGCGGGTTTTGCCGAGGCGCAGAATGCCGAGACATAAAGAAATCTGCGCCCAACGGGATAGGCGGGTGAGGTTGACCGGGCGAGATGCTGGCCCGACTCTCTCGTGCATTCAATTCTTCGCAAACGGTGGTCGCTATGGTAGTTTTCCCGGTTCCTGCCAGACCAGCGAGCCAGAAGATGAGTGGACCAGGTGCAAGGCTGTCGATCCACTCGAATATTGTTTTCAGCATTGCTTCGCGAGTGCCTTGAAGACAAGAGTCTGCTGATGTCTCGTGATCGAAACGGGCTTCGTCGACTGGAGCGAGACTTTCCAATATCGCTGACCCAGATGTTAGCAATGTAGTGAGCGATCGAAAGGGTAGCCTACCGTCTTCTCCGAGAAAAGGAACCCGATATCGTACTTTCGTCGCTGGCTCTATCGGTGGGGGTACAAAAAAGCCGGGGGAGACTGGTGTGGTCACCTCGATACTTCGTGTCTTCATCATGTGCATTTGCGCGGCGACCTTGTAGTTAACATAGCTCAGTGTGAGCCTAAGCAGCAGGAAGAATAGCAGGGGGGTGCGCACCCCGAAGCGGCCCATTGAATCGGCCAACTTCAGTCGAAGGCCATCGATCTTCTCTTTATCCCCGGTGGCATGCAATGTCTGAGCTGCCCAGCTCCTGTCGTCGGGAACGGAGTCCTTAATCTCATATAGGACACTGCAAATGCCAGAAAACCATTCGATGAATGCAGGGGCAACAGCGGCAAAGCAGCCAACCTCGTGAGCTGCGTGGCAGCCTTCTCACAGGCTACGGATGAAATTGCTTCTCCCGCCTCGAGTTCCTCCTTCATCATGGAGGTTGTGAGGGCAGCATGCTCCGCAAGAGCTACCCAGTCCTCTCTATTCCTCCGCACAGTCTAAGAGTGTCGGGATATCAGACTCAAACTAGAAAGACATGAGGGTCCCAAAGCACCTTGACCAGCTCACAAATCGTCGACGCTAATTCCACTGCCGCCTTCATCTGCTCCCCTACCACAGGTAACATGCCCGCCACACCACCGGCGGTCTGCAGAAACAGCATGCTACTGTCCAGAGCCATGGCTGAGCGCCAGAGACGTTGACCGCAGGATATTTTGAGTTTTGCGCTGCCGTTAGCATCATGATCATACCTTTTTTGCGTCGCATTCGTGTCGGGAGCGATTGCATCAAATACCGTCAGCATCCGGTGTACCGTGCATCGTAACACAGGTCGACCCAAGCTATCAATTCGAATAAGAAGTAGCAGCGGCAAACCAGCGGGCCAACCGTCGTTTGTTTTTCGCGTCGCATTTCATGGAGTCGGGACTCGGGGAGCGATTGCATCGGACACCGTCAACAGCCGGTGCAGCGTTGCGCGGTGTTCATCGCAACGCAGGAACCCAAAGCTGTCATTCCGAACAAGAAGTTTCAAGGAGTCGAACCAGCGAAACATCAAACGACGTCAAAGTCAACAACGCCTTGTTCCAAATTAGGCAATTGTGGAATTCGCCGTTACTTCCCTCCTTTCTTACTTCTCGCCAATCTGCACTGTCGATCCAATCGTGGGTTTATTTAGATTCTGGTGTGGAAAGCCGCGGGAGGCCGTTAGCGTAGTGTAATTTCCGAGTCGGCAGAGAGAAAAAAAAAAGACGCGTGGTCGCGGTCGTGGGCGCGGGCTTGGGGTGCCAGCGGTGATCTGGGTGCATCAATTTTCATTGTTCGTGTGGCTAGCCGCGGGAGGCCTAATCGTGATTCTGGCGGAAAAAGAATAGGCCCGTGCCGTGGGCGCGCCTGCGGTGGTCGCTGGGGAATCGCGATAGATCTATTAGTATTTCCTGGCAGGAGGAGGAAGCCTTCCAGAATTCCGATTGTGTTCGCTTCTTTTGTTTGCGCCCCTCCTTGTGCTTTTTTTTTTCGAAGCTGCGATTAGGGACAACGAGCGGGA
Organism: Mycena olivaceomarginata; assembly: GCA_029378375.1. Classification (NCBI taxonomy): domain Eukaryota; kingdom Fungi; phylum Basidiomycota; class Agaricomycetes; order Agaricales; family Mycenaceae; genus Mycena; species Mycena olivaceomarginata. The sequence continues at coordinate 188,400 of JARKIC010000202.1, read as the reverse complement.
GATATATTGCAGCAACGCAAACGATACACGGGGTCTAGTCCACGCACTATTGTGCTGCAAAAAAAGTATGGATTGATCTGAATGAGGGGGAGGGGGAGTGGGAGTGAGGTAGCACGGGGAGTAGGTATGTACTAGGAAGAGACAATTGGAGAAACCCGTAATTTACATGAAGGGTAAGTTACAACTATTAATAGCGGAGGAGATGGCGATAGCGATACAGTAGGTGAGGTGGTCGTTATGTGCAGAAAGCAGAAAAAAACGAGAGCGTGGGCATTCATAACCCACAAAGCATAAGTGACGTTTAGGGCATGGTATCTCGGGCTCTGGTGGAGCCAGGAGAAAGACAATGAGGAAAAGACAGGGAATGCAATGCAAAGACGAATTCGAGTCGATCGAATGGGTGGGTGGGGGCATGAGGGGTCGTGGGTGGATGAGATCAGAGCAAGAGAGCAAGAGAGCAGGATTAAGAAAGCTTTTAGGGCGTTCGGTCGGGCACTGTGTGGGGTGTCAGCTCGAGTTACAAAAAGGAGTGAGAGGGAGGACGTACGAGACCGGACGCGTATATACAAATATTAAAGGGTGTCGATAACGATAACTTAGCACAGCTGGCGCCCCGCGGCGCGCGCCCAGCTCTTGCGCTGGTACTTCGGGCACTTGTCCACCACGACGCACGCATCGTCGAAGTCAAGCACGGCGGAGGTCTTGCGCTTCTTCGCGGAGGCGGAGTTGAAGGCCGCGAGCAGCCCGGGCATGAGTGCGTCGGCGTCGTCCTGCGCGCACGGTAGTCGTCAGCATTCAACCATGAAAAGGAAAGGGGTAGGGAAGGGGTACTCACGGGCGTGGCGGGACCGCTCCCGGATGAAGAGGAGCCCGACGAGGAAGACGCACACGAGCTCGACGACGAAGCGTAGTCCGCCGCGCCAGACGCGGGCGGGTAGCCCAGCTCCCACTCCTCGTCCGCGTCGAACTCGAAAAGCAGTTCTGGCACGACCGGCGCCTCCTCGGGCCTCGGCGCGGGACGCGGGGGGACACTGAACAGGTCCACGTCCGCAGGGATGAACGGAGCGTGGGACGGAGGTTGGCGGCGGGGTGCTGGGGCGACGCTGAAGATCGGGTCGCTAGGCGTGACGGAGAAGCGTGACGTGGGCCCGCGCCAGGGGATGTTCTGCCCGGGCAGCACCGTCGGGGCGGCGGCGGCGGAAGGCTGGAGCGTGGGTGCGAGCGAGATGGTGCTGTACGGCCCGATGCTGGTCGGGACGTCCGCCTGCGCGCGCGCGTGCGGGAGCACGAGCCGGAGGGCGGGGCGGGCTCGTTGCTGCTGCTGCTTGCGCGGCAAGGGTGATATGGGCGGCGGGGTACTGCGCTCGAGCACGGGGAGCGGGCGGACGGAGACCTGCGCCTCGGGGCAGGCGGCGGCGGCGCGGACGTTGACGGCGAGGTCGAGCTTGCAGGCGCGCGCGCGGGCGGAGTGCGAGGGCTGGGTCGCGGCGCGCACGGAGGCGGCGACGGCGGCGTAGCGCGCGTTGGCGTCCTTCAAGAGGGCTGAGAGGCGCGAGAAATGGCGCGAGGAGAGGGCGGGGCGCCGGGTGTAGGCGCAGGAGGACATGGCAGGGATTTTATTTGGTGGACAAAGAGATATAATATCGATGGCGGTGGCGTCTACGTGCGGATGGGTGCCCGTAAATTCGAGAGTGTGAGGGAGGGAGGGAGAACAGACGGGAGGAGAGGATGGAGACTCTCTGCCGCCCCAGCGCGAACTTATACAAATCGCTAACACTTGGACCCACAAACCGATTTGACGTTGATGGCGAAAACAAAAGCAGGGCTCCATATCGGGAAATCCTATTGTATGGGTTAAGCGCCTCGTTGGGGCGGAGAAAGGCGGAATAGAGAACAAGAACAAGGCAGGGCGCTAGGCGGCGTTGGGTAAAAATAGTGGGTTGATTACCGACACCCCGTCAATGGGCGAACGGAAAGGCGCAGCATCAACTGGAAGCAAGTGAACTGGTCAAGCGAGAGGTTTTTCTGAAGGCGGTTGAACATGGACCAGGCAAGGACCAGGAACAAAGAGGGTCGTTTCGGCTTTTTTTTTTTCTTCAAATTTGCTTGTGACAAGACTCTAGATAGTTTTAGGGCTCGTTTTTCGTTTCCTTGAAGCTTCCTTGCAAGAGACTTGTTACCCGTGGGCAGTGGCGAAGATGCGCTCGCCAAGTTTGTGCAGAGTTGATAGCATGTTCTGAAGATTGCCAATTGATGCTTTGAACAAGTTGCGCGTTTCCCACGCCTCATCTTGAACCAGGAGCACCGACTCGGAGCATGTTATGTACGACCGCTTCAGCAAGATTTAACGACTTCTTCGACCATAGACAACAAATAATTCATCATGAAAATGGAATTCCCGCTACCTTTAGGTAAGGGTTTCTATAGAGAGCCTGATTTTTCGCAACTTGCAGTAAACGACATTTTTGGTCATTTTCATTTACATCAGCACTGACCTCTTTGATCTCTCCGCCAAAAATACTGCGGCAACGGTGATGGCCGTCTATGCCATGTCATTTTTGCTTATCAACCACCCGGATATCTTCCGAAGTTCGTCATTTTTGCTTAGTTATCTCCCGGATATCTTCCGAAGCCTGCCAAATAGCCACATCGTAACACCGTCTCTTTGTTCTTTCCCTCACCTCGCTCGCTCAATGGCTGCTTCTGCGATCTTCTGCAACTTACCGCTTTCAACATCTTTCAATCCTGGCTCAGAGAAGTCTTGCATCTCGCTAGACTGGGTCTTGGCCTCGGGAATACTGTAGCGTTTCGACCAAAGGTTCAGGTGACGGGTGACACGGGCCTGTGAATGAACAATTTTGGTCTCGGTGACAGGTGATGGCGCAATTTTGGACCCAAATAGGCCTAAAAACGCGAAAAAATTCAGTCCGGCAACTGCCGTATTGCCTTTTATGGTAATTTTATCGTGATTGCCGAGGAATGAACAACTGACCCAGTGAACAATTGAGGTGACGGGTGACACCCCGTGAACCTTTGGTCGAAACACTACAGTACCTGTCTCCAGATCTACTGCTAGCGGAATTCTCACTTTGCCCTATGGAAATACAATATGCTCTATGCACATGAGTCTTTCAGTCAGCTCCCCACTGGCTTATGATCTTGTTCTTGGCCGGGATTGGCTGTTCTTCTGTCGAGAAACTTTACCTGGCGCCTCTTTTCAGCTTACCTCTGGTGTCATCCACACTGGCTCCGTTTCAAGTATTATCTCATTCTGCACTTCATCTTTTTCTTAATCCCACGTTGATAGCATCATTGTCTAACCACCTGCTTCATGACCATCCTCCGGGAACTCCTGATCATTGGGACAATATGTCACAAGGTATTTGGTTTGCTTGCCATTGAGACTGGTCCCCACTAATTCACACTTCACAGATTCTCATGGGGAATCTGGTGCCCATAGCCGGCTATCTGATTCCCCTGTACCCTATATCTCAGGCATCTGGCCCTCCGATGATGTTTCAATACAAGTGTCTGATCGTACATTGGCCTCCGGGCCTTTAACATCAACTCCTGGATCTTCTACAATGGCAATGTCCTCCGGGTCTGCTATGTCGGCCTCTGGGCCTTCAACCTCTGCCTCCGGGCATGATCTGATGCAAATGACTCCTCTGCACCTTTTGCGTGAAATCTTTTTGGGACATCATGTACGACGTACACACATATCCGTATTTCATAGTGATCTCTCCACAATACAACATTCTCTTGAGCTTCATGCAATCCCATTTAGCAACCTCAATTTAGTTCAATGTAGACGTGTTCTCCTCCACCATATAGTTACTGGTGCATGCACAGATTACCATGTTGACGCAGCCAAATTCCCTCGACCAGACCGTTGATATGTCTATGGCAATATTGAATATTGTGCTTGAAGCTGATCAGACTCAGATGTCCACTGAAAGTCTCACACATATTGCCGCTGCTTTGAACATCCATGTCTCTGGTGTGCGAAATTTACGTTTCAGGCTTCGTGGTGAACTACGAAAATATTCAGAGAACCTTTGTTCAGTAGACATCAACCATTGATCTTCCGTTACAGTTGCTGAATTGTTCCACTCCTTTGAGAAGCTTCGAAGACCGGCTCTGATATCCATTGCTGCTTTGCATCGCATTCAGATTCCGAACAAGGCAACAATTGAATTTCTCCACACCCAAATCACACAGCACATAATCTCGGGGAATTGTTCACAAAATTCAGAATATTGTCGTCCTGAATTTGTCTCTGATGTTGATCTACTTGTACCTGACTGTGCAGATGTCCATGATGAATGGCGGGTGAATCAAATTGACCCTGATTTACAGGTGCATATACTTTCCGCTCTTTATGGAAGTAAAATTTCCCAGAACTCAATACGCCGTATTCTATCTAATTTGGAAGTCAATCATGACGATTCAGAAAGTGTTGGCCAGTTACGTTGGAAGCTGAAAGGTTACATTAATGACTTGCGCAAAGGTAAAAATGCAGAAAGAATAGAACAGAACAAGCTTGAGGCACAAATGTCCCACCATCAGACACTGCAAAATATCCGTGATTCCTGGCCCCAGCTCGTCCCTCAATCACTGAAAAACAAACTTCTGGATTGTTTCCGCCAAGAAACCTCTTCAGAAGCTCTATCCACATTTACGTGTGCTTCCTGTGCCGAATCAGTACCTCTTCGAACTCACTGTTCACTTCCTATTGATGAATTTGATATTAATGTTCTCAAACGTCCCGATTTGAAACCTGAGGAAGCAAATTTGCTGGACTGTTATAAATGGCTACACCCTGGTTCCATTCCACCTACCATGCCCTTTGATGAAGGTGCCTTGCGTGATGTGCTTGTGGATCCAGACGGTGTTTCTTTTCCTCCTGACGGTGGTAGACCAACTTTATCACTTTGCAAGAACTGTTATTCATTGTTGAAGAACAAAAAATTGCCGGCATTGGCGTTGGCAAATAGAACATTCCTGGGTTCTGTTCCAGACGAGCTTAAAGATCTTACCGTGATTGAGGAAGCTATGATTGCTCGCTGCCGCTCCAAATGCTGGATAATACAACTCAAGGAAGAAAACCAAGATTTGGTGCTTCAGAACACACAACGCAGTATCAAAGGCCACGTAATTATTTACCCTCAACAGCCATCCAAATTAGCAGCCATTTTACCCCCTGCTATCGAAGATATTATCTCTCCGGTATGTGTTTTGTTTGTGGGTTCATCACCACCAACTCCAGAATGGTTGCGTGATCATGCAAAACCGCTCGCTGTGAGTGCTACTCGAGTACGAAAGGCTCTTCAATGGTTGAAAGAACACAACCCGCAGTATCGAGACATAACTATTAATGAATCTTGCCTTCAGGTCCTGGAAGAAAATCCAGTTCTCCCATTCAATATTGAACATATCTCAAACAATGTCGCAAATGAGACTGTAACTTCTCGGTATGATGCTGTTCAGTCTCCAGATCCTTCAACAAATCCGAGCACCACTATACCATTCCAAAATATAGTGATAACAGATGTTGACTGTCATGCCTCTGCGAATGAGCTCCGAGCTGCGGCATTGCAACATGTTAAGAAGAAAGGTGGTGGTTACATTCAAATTCCTCATGATCGGGAGCCTGCGAACGAGTTTGAGCAAGACGGGCAGTTACTGCCCTTGATATATCCTACCCTTTTTCCGTACGGTATTGGGGGACCTAATGATTCAAAGCGCACTGCTCCGCTATCTCTGAAGCATCATGTTAAGCATTTATTGAATCTGTCGGATACCCAGTTTCAAGAACATCCTTCGTTTATATTTACCGCATTTAACATACTGAAGCGGCATGAGATGCTGTTACATACTGGATTGAAGGTCAAACGAGCAAACTTCGCCTCTGTTGCTTCGCAATTCGCAAATGTATCTCCCACTGTTGTGAAAGAGGTTTCCAAACATGTCGCAAAAGGAGAGTCTGCCATACCGAGAAACGAGGAAGAGCGCAAGATTCTCAAGTTGCTCAAGCAGGTAAATGGTGTTACTTCACTTGTGCCAGGGTCCTCAGCTGCCCGTGTATCGATGCGGAATGAAATCAGAGGCCTTATGATTGAAAAGGGGCTCCCAAGCTTTTACATCACCATTAATCCGGCTGATGTATATAACCCAATCGTTAAATTCCTAGCTGGTTCAGAGATAGATCTTGATTCTTTACTCCCAGAAGACATTCCTAATTATTGGGACCAATCTGTTCTGGTAGCCAAAAATCCTGTTGTTGCTGCACGCTTTTTCAACCTTTATATGAAAGCTTTTATTTCTGCTCTTCTTGGCTACGATCCAACACAAAAGAACACAGAGGGTGGAATACTCGGTCTCGTCAAAGCATACTACGGGTGTGTTGAGGCCCAAGGTCGTGGAACACTACATTGCCATATGTTAGTTTGGGTCGAAGGTGGTTTGAACCCCAATGATATAAAAAGGCGTGCTCTCGGATCAGATTTATCAGATGTTGAGTTTGGAAAACGACTACTAGCCTTTCTTGATGATACAATCTCAAATGCTATACCTGAAGATCCTGATCCGTCTCTCACTGTACCGTTGTGATAAGGACCGTGGTGTCGGTATCGAAATGTTTATGATTCGAATCGACTGTGTTCGTCCTCTAGAGGGGAAAATATAGTCGGATGATAGCGAGGAAGGTCGGTGCACGAATCCGGTGTGTGTGTGATGAATATATGTGTGTGTGTGTGAACGGTAATTCGTGGAGACCGTTCGTCTCCTGTGTACGAGCGAGTGTGGCGGACCTGTTGTCAGCCGAACCGGGAGAGAAAGAGAATGTACTAAACCTGGTTCCCTGTACAATGTACCAGAACCCTAAATGCGTTGCCCTGCCTGCTTTCCTTGATGCGCTCTTCCCCTTAGAACCAGCGCTGGAGGTACGATGGATATTGCACAGACGAGGACACCGACGTCGTTCGGACGATGGTTGAGACAATCGGTCTCAGTGGTGTGGACGGCGATTTGAATCTGGTGGCTTCTCTCCGGGCCTGTTTTCTACAGAGCGATGCTCGCGAGAACGGTGATCCTAATCGAGGAAGCCTGAATGTATGACACCGGGTCCGGTGAGGAGGGACCCTGCTGATGGAGGTGTGAGAGGTGAGACACCGATGAACGAGCGAATATAAGATGTGTGGCCTGCCTCCGGCAGTGAACGACGGGAGGAGGGTGCACGAGAGGTACGAGGTCGGGGAAGGCTGGGAGTACCCCTTTAGATTGAGTGTGAGTGGTACAGAGAGTGGGGAAAACGCCCCAAGAGCTACTTCTGCAGGCCGGGAACTACTGACTACTCCTCTAAATGCGCTCCCTTTTATACCTTTGTACGACTTCCCACGTTTCCAGAGGTGCCATGCGGGTCGCAGGTGGTTTCAGGGCCAAGGGACGTCATGAGGCGTTTCGGGGTGCATTTATGGCAGGAGGCTGGCCACCTCTGTCGAGGAGACCAATCGTCTTTGGATGTGGGAAGGGCCTAACGAAGCCGAGAAACCTCAGAACACGACCAGAGCTTCAGGCACGGCCTGGGGGTCGCCTCGGAAGGCGCTCGAGCGTTCAGGGAGAGGGAGAGACGAGTGGTCTCCCTCGGCTAGTCGATGCGTCGTGTGAAGCGGAGGAGGAGGCGGTGCCGGGATAAGGTCTGCCTCGTCCGCTGGATCGGCATCAGGCACGGGCAAGGTCCGCCCGGCGCGAGAAGTCGTACGGAAACGGCTACAGAAGGGGTCGGCCACGCGCTCTGCTACAAGTGTGGGCCGGTCGTATCGTGGAGTGTCGGCGACGCGTATCGTCCATGTCGAGGAGAGCGTCGGTCTCGACCGTCGGAGATGTGTATAGGCCTTGCGTCGTAGGAAGGAGGTGAGAGTAAAGCCGGGGAACCATCGTACCCTGCTGACGATGGCGCGGAAGCGAGTTCGAGAGGCAAGAGGGCGTTTGGGAAATGGGGAGAGCGTTGGTCTCGCTCGGAAGCTGCTTCCGGTAACGTAGAATCCCGTTATGGAAGATCCGTCGCGTACGTCCGAGCTCGTCCGTCATTCGTGCAGATGGTTCGCAGGGGCCATGAGGCGACGAGCAGTGCATAGCACGCTCGGAGACCTCACACCGTCAGACTCACATCATCCATGTTCAGTTCGAGGTATCCCGATTCATCAGAAAGAATCCCTTTCGCAGGAGCAACAGAAGGATCTGAGAAATGTTGTTACTCAATGCCAGAGTCATTCCCACTCAAAAACCTGTTTCAAATACTGGCGTGGTCCACCTGAACCAAAGACATGCCGGTTTGATCTACATGAAGATAATTTCCGAGCTGAAAGTTCTTTCGACCCTGAAACTGGAGAGCTTACACTACGCTGTCTGGATGGCCTGGTGAACAATTTCAACTCAACAATTATTGAAGCTATACGATGCAATATGGACATCAAATTTATAGGATCTGGCGCATCCGCAAAAGGCATTCTCTATTATATAACTGACTATATAACCAAGTCCCAGCTAAAAACACATGTAGCATTTTCAATGCTGGAGCTAGCTGTCAAGAAACTAGGGGATTTCAACCCGCTTGAAGACAACTTGACTGTGCGGGCTAAAAAAATGCTCCAGAAATGTGCCTATGCTATGCTTTCTCAGCAGGAACTCTCGTCGCAACAAGTTGCCTCATACCTCCTTGACTTTGAGGACCATTTTACAAATCATTCCTACAGGAATTTTTACTGGACCTCATTTGAGAATTTCATCAACAAGGAGGATCCAAGCCCGGAATGTTACATCACCAAATCAGAAGTTAACAACGGCCCCGAAGAAAAGGAAGGTGAGCTAAATGTCGAATCTGACTCGGATTCAGACTCCGATGATGAGCCTGTGGTGTCAAACCTACTTAATGACTTCCTTGATCCACAAGAAGCTGAGGACGTGCCGGATACTACGAACATCAACGAGGAAATACGTGTTTCTGTGGATGGCAGTGGTAATCTGTCAAGTACCGGTTCCCGATCGGAATCCGATGGAAGTCCGAGATACGCCTGAGGAATGAAGTGCGTATAAGCAAGACGAAAAGGCTGAGATACAGTGGGAAGGTCGGAGTCCGAACGGAATACCGAACCCGTATACTGGAAGTGGAAGGGGCTTGGCTTCAGCTCGTGCGCTGCGCCTTTCTCTACGCCTAGTGCCCGATTTCGGAAAGAGACTCGGAGGAGGACGGAAGTCCGAGAGGAAGAGTATAGGGCGGAACTAAGTCGATATTCAAACTGAAGTTCAACTACGGACATGGCTCGTATTTATAGGAGAGTAAAGTATTAGCAGGGATATAATGTAAGTACCGGAGTTTCGGAGCTCCGAGTGGGTCCGTGATGGATTGAGTCATAATGAATCAAAGTAAATCAGTATGACTCGGAAATCATCGGAGGTCCGAGACTCCCGTGATGAAATGAGTCAAAACATAGCATAGGCATAGGTATGAGTCAAATGCACTACGAACCAATGGAAACAAGAGTATTGCGGAAAGGCTGTGCGTCGGAGATAGTCGGAGTCCGAAGGAGCCGAAAAAAGGGCTTGAAAGTCACGGTACGTGACAGTATCCCCCCTTTAAGGTAGACGTCCCATTGTCTACCTCAAGTTAAGCCATTACACCCGCATAAGGAGTGAAAGGAAGAAAGCCGGAAAAAACATCGGCCTCCGAGGGAATCCATGACATCGGTGGTGGACAGATCCAGTAAACTGGCAGTTGAATGTAAATGCCAATGACCGAGGAATTCCGATGTCGAGATGGGTCGGAGGATGGAGGTGAAGGAAAAGAAGCGGAACTCCGAAGTGTTTGAAATGATCGGAAGTCCGAATTGAAACAGAATTAGTGCTTCAAAATGAAACACCAAGAGGATCAGGATACCATAGTGACGATCCGTCGAGGACCGGGGAAGGGAAATCACTATGGGTGCACCGCATGTTACATTTTCTGCATACCACCCCTGCGTGGATATAGCTAAGTGCCCGCAGGTCAAAGGTTGACACTGATGCATGTGGTCACGTCGGAGTTCCGGCGGAGCGTGGGTGTCGGAGGCCAACAGATTCCGCAGGAAAATTGTCGGAGGTGACAATTGTACCACATGTAAGAAAGCTCGCTGAGAAGAGCTTTATAAAAGCTCCAAGGAATAGAGAGGGAAGAAGTTGGACGCCAGCGGAATCGTAATAGTGGGGAAAGGCTCCCAAACTATGTTGATAATTCAGAGAGGATCCGGATTCCGATGGAATCCGGGGTGAAGGAATTTCCGAGTGGAAAGCGAAATCAACATATGGCCGATGGAGTTCCGAAATGGAAACCGACGGGATGGCCGATGAATTCTTGTTAGAGGATCCGCAACCTCTTCAAAGAAAGAGATGCCCGAAAGGGCCCGATGTCGGAGTGAAATCGGAGGTGCCCCAGAGGACCAGAAGTGTCCCGAAATGGGACCAGAAGCCAAGCGATGATGTTCAGGAAATTCAACAGACAACGGACCGGAGTCCGAGGGAAGCCGAAACAGAAACAGGCATTGCTGCCCAATTGTGTGCACACCCAAAACACCAAAAGAGTGGAGCGGAAAAGGTTTGTCCTCCTAACCTTCGATCAACGGATCGTAGTGGTTGGGGACAAGGTATCCAGGAACCAGGACCAACGGGAATCAGACAGGATAACATTTAATCCAATCAATGGTGGACAGTCCCGGTCTCCGAAGTCCGAAGGAAAGCCGAGGGGAAGTCGCACATTAATGTGGAACATCGCGAGGGAAGGGTCGGAGCAAACAGAGTTCGCAATCCGAAATGCCAGCAAAATGAATGGCTAGCCAGAGGGGTATGCCAGGGATTGGCAAGTCGTGAAGGCATGAGTTGGGAAATCCGAAGGGATGTGAGTTGAATGACAAAGTCCGAAGGAACTCCGAAAATGAGGTCGTCAAAGTCGTAACTCAGGACTCCGAGAGGAATCACCGAGATTCCAACCTCCAGGTGAAAGGTGAAGGTGGAAAGAAATCCTGAAGTGGAGGTGTAAGGGTGAGTTGGGATGAAGCTCGGGCCGGAATGAACTGAATTCGGAGGGGAACGGAGGTCCGAGCGGTGATATCAGCCCAACCTCCACAAAGGTGTTGACTACCTCAGTGCAGGTGGCCAAGTCGCCTGGATATGAACCAAACAATGAACCGAAGTGTTGGTCATAAGGGGCGTAGGGAATTGGGAGTTTGAATATACTGTCAAGTACCGGTTCCCGATCGGAATCCGATGGAAGTCCGAGATACGCCTGAGGAATGAAGTGCGTATAAGCAAGACGAAAAGGCTGAGATACAGTGGGAAGGTCGGAGTCCGAACGGAATACCGAACCCGTATACTGGAAGTGGAAGGGGCTTGGCTTCAGCTCGTGCGCTGCGCCTTTCTCTACGCCTAGTGCCCGATTTCGGAAAGAGACTCGGAGGAGGACGGAAGTCCGAGAGGAAGAGTATAGGGCGGAACTAAGTCGATATTCAAACTGAAGTTCAACTACGGACATGGCTCGTATTTATAGGAGAGTAAAGTATTAGCAGGGATATAATGTAAGTACCGGAGTTTCGGAGCTCCGAGTGGGTCCGTGATGGATTGAGTCATAATGAATCAAAGTAAATCAGTATGACTCGGAAATCATCGGAGGTCCGAGACTCCCGTGATGAAATGAGTCAAAACATAGCATAGGCATAGGTATGAGTCAAATGCACTACGAACCAATGGAAACAAGAGTATTGCGGAAAGGCTGTGCGTCGGAGATAGTCGGAGTCCGAAGGAGCCGAAAAAAGGGCTTGAAAGTCACGGTACGTGACATAATCTCATCCCTATAGGCAATCAGTTGGCCGATTATGCGATGCGCGGCCATCCCCTGGACGGTGTATGTGTCTGGGATTTCATTTCTCAGATCGACAGAGTGCGAAAAACTTCAGACAACCGGCGACATCAATCAAAATCTGAAAACGAAGAGATTCCGGAAGGTAACATTACACCAGACAAGTATTTTGACGATGATGCTATGGAAGAGGATATTGAAGATGGATATGAAGGTTCCGAGTCGGTTCTAGAGTCTCAAGCATACCGACGGCCGTGTGTTCCATTTCTCAAGGGTCACAATCAAGAAAAAACCCATATTCTCAAAGTCTGGTCCCCTCAAGAAAGAGTTATCCCGGTACCGATTGGCCCTGGAATTCCACGACGGGATAGATTGGATCTTCATGCACGCTACTGTCGATTGATGTTGATTTTTTTCAGACCCTGGCGACATGCGACCGATCTCAGAGAAACTGGCCAAACATGGGAAGAAGCCTTCAACGAATTCAATGAAACTTGTTCCGCAGATGTGAAATACAAAATGGATAACATGCAAATACTTCATGAATGTCGAGACAGCCGTGATGATCATTTTGCCGAGAAGCGCTACTTGGCTAGGCGCGCAGTCAATTTGGACCGTCGTAAACGCCGACGCGAAACTGAGGATGACTTTGTTGGGGAGGATGTAACCGAAGAAATGATTCTAGAACATCTCGAAGAAATTTCACAACGATTCTCGTTGAGAAAGGCAGCTTCCCACCTAACAGTTTTGGAATGCATCAATTACGCCGAAGCAGCTGGTATGTATGACGCACCCCCACAACGAAACTCACCGGATATTTCTGACGAATATATGGACTGTGTTCATTTTGGCACGCAACTTGTTTCGGATACATATTTGGAAGACACTTGGGAGAAAGAATATGATGAGCGCCATGAAAAATCGAAAGCCAGTGCTTCCCAGGATGCATCACCGATACCAACAGAACAGACCAAAGACGACCAACAAACGAGTCTCATCGACGATGGATCATCTTTCCGGAATGCATTGTTCACCCCAAATGAAGTACCTCTTATTCGGCAGGAGATCGAAGCCTCGGAACCTGTTCAAAGTGTTGATATAGAGGCCCATATAACAAAGTGGACACTCAATGAAGAACAAGCCCAAGCATTCCGAATCATAGCTTGTCATAGCTTGGAAAATAAACCAGAACAATTGCGTATGTTCCTGGCTGGACCTGGCGGCACAGGAAAATCTAGGGTGATCCATGCATTACAAGACTTCTTTTACATCCGAGGACAGTCACAAAGACTTCGCCTCGCTGCCTACACTGGGGTGGCTGCAAGGAATATCAACGGAATGACTTTGCATGCGGCACTGTGCATCAATCAGCGGTCAGCAACATCAGCACAAGGCAGAATGCGAAGGGATCTTACTGCAATGTGGGAAGGGGTCGACTACCTTTTCATCGACGAGGTATCTATGGTTGGCTATTCTCTATTGCTAGACATTAACCGTGCGTTAATTGAAGCTAAAGGAAACACAGCGCTATTCGGCGGTGTCAATATGATCTTTGCTGGTGATTTTGCACAGTTACCTCCTGTAGGCGAGAAAAGCCTCTACGCAAGAATAAGTACGGTCACCGAGAGCGCTGCAGGAAAAAGAGGGCAAGACAACATACTTGGCAAACTCCTGTGGCTCTCTGTAAAGACCGTTATTACATTGAAAAAAATCGAGCGTGTAAGACGGAGAAAAAATGAAGTGACCGGTGAGATAATTGATGCAGATCCGGAAGCGGTTCAGTTTGTGGATCTGCTTGGGAGACTTCGCCAAGGACGTTGCATGGACGAAGATTTTGACACCCTGAACACAAGACTAATCACTAGGTTGCGCCCGAATTGGAATGAGACGCGAATGCATCACATACCGATAATTGTATCAAATAATGAGTTGAAAGATGCCTTGAATGAACGCGCAGCTCAAGCCTATGCTGCGAAATCGAAACATGAGTTGAATTGGTATTATGCTAAAGACGCCCGAAGCGATGGCTCAATCATTACAGATACGGTCCTTCGTGAACATTTGATTTACCAAGTACATTCAGGACAAACCAAATATCGGCTCGGACGCCTTCCTCTAGCCGTAGATATGCCAGTGATGATTACGCAAAACTTCGATGTTCAAAATGGTATTGTAAATGGAGCCACAGGAATTGTAAAACAGATATGCTATACTGAGGATGAGTCAGGGAACAGACACATTCAATCTTGTGTTGTCTACATACCAGATATGACTGGACCCCCGCTCCCAGGTCTTCCTCCTCAACACGCACCCATTCTCTCCGAGACAGTGAGTATGACCTTTGTCCATCCAGATTCAAAAAAAAATGCATGATTAAGCGTACACAGATCCCTCTTGCTCCCGGATTTGCCATGACAGCGCATAAAGCTCAAGGAAAAACAATGGAGGCCATTATTGTAGATCTCGAAAGTACCAGTGGAACAGAGTCACCATATGTGATGCTTTCACGGGCAAAATCATTAGATGGCATATTCATTCTTCGACCGTTCCAGCAGAGGGTTATCCAGCGCCACCCTAGTCAAGATGTATGCAGTGAATTTCGACGTCTTGACATGTTATCACATCAAACAACCATGAAGTATGGAACAGCAGAGCAAGCACAAGAGGCTCAGCAGTACTTGGTCAGCAATTTCTCATCCAGTGCTTTAGCCATCGAGGAAGAAGAGATGGAGGAAGCATTTGAGGGCAACGACGCGCACCGACTTGAGCGGCTACAAGCATGTACATCACGTTTGATGGACGGCAATCATCGACCGGTCCGAGATTCGGCTTCTGCTTCTGACACTTCCCCCTCAAGTCATCACGGCCGTCGTCACCAGTGCTACTCAAGAATGGACGTGGATACCTGTATTACTGGGACAATACGGGAAAAACGACCCCGGGATGAGTCTCAAGAACTTACTCGATGTGTGCGCCGCAATAGGGACCGTGACGAATGAACAGTTCTTTATTCAACAATCTGAATCTACACAAGTCGGCATGTGTACGCTGTTCTCACCGGAATTGAATGATCTAAAAATCTGTCTGACTACCTTCACTTCACCTCAAGCCCATTATTTTCCCGGACGAATGAACCAGAGCGTGTGGAGGTAGTGCCTGTTAGCCGAACAACCTCGGTGGATTTAAATACCGTAACGGTAACTTACGTTACCGCTCGTGGGATCGAATATTTGTTGTTCTTCGCCCTCCATGTCCGCTGCAGTCAAAGGAAAGGCTGATACCGCCCCTCTTGAGCGCAACACTGAGCCTGAGTCCGCCATTGCCGGGTTTTGGTTGAATTTTCATGTTCAGTAATCAATTCCGAAGTTCACTCGGCCGTCGGCTACATTATCACACGATCTAGCTTTGTTTCCCTTGTTTTGATTATTGAAAGAGTACCCTGAACTTCGTCCTCTTACGCGCAACTCCACAGGCACCATTCTGACCGACCTTCGGGCCAAGAGTGGGTCTGGATTTTTCTGACTGGGGATGCCCTGGTA
Organism: Mycena olivaceomarginata; assembly: GCA_029378375.1. NCBI lineage: Eukaryota > Fungi > Basidiomycota > Agaricomycetes > Agaricales > Mycenaceae > Mycena > Mycena olivaceomarginata. The sequence goes on along the minus strand of JARKIC010000202.1, from coordinate 172,974 downwards.
AGTTGCCAATTTTTCTATCGCTAACATTTGGCCAAGAATTTGTGTCAGTGGGTCACGCCCAATGAGCGCGGCCAATCGGCTGGTGAGGAATTGTCAGTAAGTTCAGTTCTCTGCGACAACTACAAATCCATGATTTGTTTCAGCTTTTGCCGAACGCGGGACCTCCAGCCAGAGGGTAATTGTGCGCTGCCCTAACCATTTTTGCGCAGCAACCATCTGCGACACGGTCTCAGCTCCGACAAGCGTCATAGGTACGAATTTATTTTCCCGTTAATGCTTGAAACATTTCTCATGGAACTGTTTCAATACATAATATTCTAGACGTCACCTCATCAGCCTAACCCTTGCGCTCTACTTAAGCCGGCAAGCATTCCCGCTCTCTTCGTTTTTTCCAATGTCTCAGTCCAGCATCACAGACTATACCGATATGCAATGCTTTCAGCGGCGGAGTGTACGAGTCATTTTTATCGGAACTCGAGGAGAAGCCAGACCTTCTTGCCAACGCCGAGCTCATTGGCAGTGCCAAGCACCCTGCGAACGTCTTTTGAGTCGAGCATTGGGGCCTGAACTCGTTGCTCAAAGTGGGCACTTCAGCTGATGCCGCCGTGTACCACGCTGTGGTCTTTGGTAAGTCGCTGTCAAGTAACGGTTCCCGATCGGGATCCGACGGAAGACCGAGATACGCCTGAGAGATGAAGTGCGTATAAGCAAGATGAAGGGGTCGAGATATAGAGGGAAAGTATCGGAGTCCGAACGGAATACCGAACCCGTATACTGGAAGGGAAGGGGCTTGGCTTCAGCTCGTGCGCTGCGCCCTTCTCTACGCCTGGTGCCCGATTTCGGAGGAAGACTCGGAAGAGGACGGAGTCCGAGAGGAAGAGTATAGGGCAGACTAAGTCGATATTCAAACTGAAGTCTAACTACCGACATGGCTTGTATTTATACGAGAGTAAAGTATTAGTGGGGATATAATGTAAGTACTGGAGCTTCGGAGTTCCGAGTGGATCCGTGATGGACTGAGTCGTTATGAGTCAAGTGAAGTCAAATTGACTCGGATATCATCGGGTTTCCGGTGGCTCCGTGATGGAGAAGCATAAGGCGTAACCTAGGAGTCAGAGGGAATCATATGTAGTACGAACCAATAGGACAAGGGCGAATACAGAAAGGCAGTGTCGGATATAATCGGGATCGGAGATCGTCGGAGTCCGATGGCGTCCGAAAAGGATGTGAAGTCACGGCACGTGACAGTATCCCCCTCTTAGCGCCGAACCCTAGAGGCGCTTTAATGCCGAAGGGAACATTCGATCCGAGGTTGCCGATCCGTCGGCAATCGCAGTCAGCTATATAGCTGGTCACGTGATGTGAAAGTGAAAATTTTCACTTTCGTCCACACACCACCATCACCACCCCGCGCCACTCGCATCTCCGCCATGCCCCAACTCCCCAATGAATCCGAAGCCAAGTTCCTCAACCGGCTTTGTGCAATGAGTGAAGACGCCGCGGAAGAAGAACTGGACGACGTCGATGCTGAGGAACGCCGCAAGGAGAGAGGAAACGGCGCAAGGACGAGAAGAAGGAGGCCGAGCGGAAGGCGAAGGAGGCGAAGGAGGAGGCCGAGCGGAAAGCGAAGGAGGAGGAGGCCGCACGGAAGGCGAAGGAGGAGGAGAAGAGGAAGAAGAAGAAGGAGAAGGAAGAGAAGGCGGCCAAGGCGGCAAAGGCGGCGGCAGCGAAACCGGTGTCGCAGGCCTCGGTTGGCATCGGGTTCCGGCGGCCAGTGGAAACTGAAGAAGCTCCGCAAAGCGGCGGAGATTGACGAGGGCGAGGCGGACGAAACGCCAGCTGAGAAGAAGGCGAAGCGGGGACCCGGTAAGTCGGTATACCGTTGGCTCCGATGATGCTGACTTCATTATAGTGTGTACGTTGTGCGAAGATGGACACTTCGTGCGTTCTCCGGAATCCGACGGATGGCCGATCGCGTCGCGCCTGTGAGGGGTGCCACAACTCCAAGGTCCGTTGTGTCTGGCCGGACGCCGACGGATCTTCTACGCCGAATTTTACTTCGGCTCTCCAAGAACTCACCGATTCGAACGACGCGGGTTCGCGGATCTGTTCACCTCACTTCGTGAGGCGAACGGAACCCTCAACGATATCCTGAAGGCGGAACTCGTTCGGCTCCGATTGGATTTCGGAGCAGCCGGGGAAGAAGAGGCGGAGAAGATCATGGCTTCCCGGGAGAAGAGGAGGACTCGGTGGCTCAAGGAAGACGAAGAAGAGGACAAGGGTGAAGGGAGTTCGAAGGGGAAGTGAGTCGGGGACCGAAGGAGATCGGGGCCGAAGGGGCCCGAAAAGTACTTGTACATAGTTTCTTGGATGTAATGCGCAAAGTCGGAAAGAGTCGGGGGCCAATCGGCCCGAAATGTATAATGTTTTTCTTGGTTTTATAGTTGAGTGAAAGGAAATAAAATGAGTTAAAGGAAAACGCTCAGTAGACCTTCATTGCGTAAAAACCTTGTGAGACAACCTGCTCGGGGCCGGCGGGGCCCGAAGCTAGTGACCAGGACGGTCTGGGTATTTGGCGTGATATTCTTCCACTAGCTCGGACGCGTGCTCTAGCTCCTCAGCTTTGAGCCACTGAGTCTCGTCCGGAGTTCCGGCATAGCCGTCCCAACGGACCAAGTACAAAAGCGGAGGCCGGCGGCGCCGATCGAGTTTGCTATCCAATATCTCTGCAATCTCGTACTCCAACTCGCCCTCAATCTCGATCGGAGGCGGCGGAGGTTGGATGCGTCCCGGAATTGTATTCGGATGTCCGAGCTCGAGTTGGGAAATGTGGAAGACAGGGTGAATTTGCCGCATGTCTCGGGGAAGTTTAACGGTGAAGGAAGCGGGACCGGCTTGGCCGATGACTTCATAAGGACCGTAGAATTGCTCGGAGAACTTCTTCGTTGGCCGGGCCGATCGGAATCCTTTGGCATTGATGTAGACTTCGTCCCCAATAGAGATTTTGGGATCAACGGTTCTTCGTTTATCCGCAGGACCTTGATAGCGCTTCTGAGCAGCAGCCATCTGTTCTCGGAGTTCCTGGTGAAGAGAATCGAGGTCCGTGACAAAATCTCGGGCCCGAGCGGAGGTGAGATCCCGCTCGGGGTGGACGGTAACCGAAGGGTGATAGCCTTTGTTGGCGAAGAAGGGAGTAACACCCGTAGTGTCGTTCAGGGTGTTGTTGTAAGCGAATTCTCCGAGGGGAAGGAGCGGACACCAGTTGTCCTGCATGTAGTTGCAGTACATCCGAATGTATTGTTCCAGAGTCTGGTTGACACGCTCGGTCTGTCCGTCGGCGGAAGGATGGTAGCCGGCGGTGAAGTGGAAACGCATATTGAGCGCTTCAGCCAAGGATCGGGAGAAATGGTTAACAAACTCGGAGCCCTGATCGGAAGTGACGTGACTCGGAACTCCGTGCTTGGAGAAACGTGAAGGATGAATAAATGAGCCAACTCGGACGCTGTGAGTTTTCCGTGACAGGGAATGAAGAGTCCCATCTTGGAAAGGCGGTCAACAATAACAAGAATGCTGGTACAGCCCTCGGAGAGCGGGTAATTGCTCGATGAAGTCCATGGAAATGGAATGCCAGGGCCGATCGGGGACCGGGAGTTGCCGAAGGAAGCCGTAAGGCTTATGGTGGATGAATTTGCCACATTTGCATGTAACACAAGCTCGGACGTAATCCTTGACAAAGGTTCAGAGTCCGGGCCATACATATTCTTGTCGCACCATGGCAAGTGTCTTGTTCTGTCCCCAATGACCAGCGAGTTTGTGATCATGTTTGTCGAGTAACACTCTAAGTCGGAGTTCGTCGGACTCCGGAACATAGATGCGTCCATCTTGATAGAGAAGGCCGTCGCGAGAAACCCACCGGGGGTTGGAGGTATCGTTAAGGTGTCGGGAAGCGACGGGATCCGCGGGGAGTGCAGCTCGGATATCTGCGTGGAGTTGATTAACGTCCATAACATGCGCCGCTCGGAGTACCGGCTCGTATAAGAACGTAGCTCGGAGTGACGCGTTAAGTTGATCTTGAGTGAAGACTGGACGGAAATTATGCGGATTCGCACTGGCGTAGCCACTATCCCCCTCTTTAGGGTAGACGTCCCATCGTCTAGTGAGAGCATCGGGCTTGCCACCGAGCCGTCCCGGCCGGAACCGAAGGACGAAATTGAAGGCAGAGAGAAGCTCGGACCACCGAGCTTGCCGGCGAGTCAGGAGCTTGGTCGTAGCAAAATATTCCAAATTCTTGTGATCCGTGACCACGTCAATCGCGGGAACCGCACCCTCGAGGTACCGACGCCAGACGCGGAACACTTCAAAGATAGCAAGCAGTTCCTTGTCGTGGGTGTCGTAGTTTAGCTCGGCGGCCGAGAGGGTCCGAGAGTGGAAGGCCATCGGACGAATTTCGCCGTCGGGCGAAACAATTGAGAGGATGGCCGCAATTGCGTAGTCGGAGGCGTCGGATTCCAGAATTAACTGGGCGCCTGGGATCCAATGGGTCAGAATCGGAGCCGAAGTAAACACAAGTTTAAGCGTATCAAACGCTTTTTGGCACTCTGGGGACCACACCCAACGTTCGGATTTCCGCGTAAGCCGCGTCAGCGGCACCACGATGTCCGAGTAATGGGCAATGAAGCGCCGATAGAAATTGGCAAAGCCAAGGAATGACTGGATGTCCTTGACTTTTCGGGGTTCCGGCCAATCCCGAATAACCTTGACCTTGGAGTCATCCATAGAAAGTCCATTGGGCGAGAGGATGTAGCCCAGGAATTCCACCGTTTCGACGCTGAATGCACATTTCTTGAGCGAGGCAAAAAGCCCGGCTTTCCGAAGGCGCCGAAACACTTCGCGTACATGTTGTCGGTGTTCCAATGGATTTTCGGAGTAAATGAGGATGTCGTCCAGATATACAGCGACATTGACGTTGAGGAGGTCCGAAAAAAGGTCATTCATGAATCGCTGGAAAGCAGCAGGAGCGTTGGTCAGGCCCTCAGGCATAACTAGCCACTCGAAAGAGCCGTAGCGAGTTCGGAACGTGGTTTTCCACTCATCGCCGTCGGCAATCCGAACGAGGTGATAGGCGTGCTTCAGGTCAATTTTGGTGAAGACCTTCGCACTCCGACCGGCGTCCAGAAGATCGGAAATGAGGGGAAGTGGATATCGGTCCTTCCGGGAGATGCGATTCAACGCCCGGAAATCCACGCAAAGCCGAAGTTCGCCCGATTTCTTCTTGACAAAGAGAATCGGAGCTCCGTGGGGCGACGAGGACTGTCGAATGAACCCATTGTTGAGGTTCTTGTCCAGAAATTCTCGAAGAGCCGCCAGCTCAAGCTGGGAGAGGGAATAAATGGGGCCGGGCGGTGGAGATTGCCCGTCCTCAAGTTCGATCTTGAGATCATATGGCCGATGGGGGGCTAACTTTTCTGACTCGGAAGCCGAGAAAACGTCAGCGAAGTCCTGATACTCCGTCGGAATGCCGGACAAGTCCGGAGCGGACGTGGTATCGGATGACTTTCCTAATACCTCAGAGAGGCCTAGGCGATAAAGTTGACTGCCTTTAGCGCGAAGTGCACTAGCAAAGGCAGCTGCTCCTATGAAGGAGATCGACGGGGGTTTAGCATCGACCGGAGGAGCGACAGATGGCTCCGCAATGGGAGGAATGGTGTCGGCGGAATCCGACGGACGGAGTTCGGCCGGAGCCGAAGGAGGAATAGCAGAGCCAGGCGAGTGGAAAAAGATTTGGCCAGATGCCCAGTCAATCAACGGATTGTGTCGGGTCAGCCAATTGTATCCAAGCACAACAGAGCAAGCGGAATCCAGAGGTGTGACGTATAATTCAACCGGAGTCGAGTCACCAGAGGGGAAAGAAACATCCATTAGGACTTTCTCGGAAATCATTGTTCCCGGAGATCCATCGAAGAGACGGAGACCGAGCGGAGGAATCGGAACACGAGTGAGATTATTGGTGGTACAGAGGACAGGGTCTATGAAACAATCGGACGAACCAGAGTCGACAAGGGCTCGGAAGTCCGACTGAATCTGCGGAGATCGTAAGATGGAGCATAAAGATTTCGGATCGGAAAGGGCAGAGGCATTAAGTCGTAAGAAGGATTCCGCGCGATCGAGACTATTTTCACGACCCTCGGGTCGCACAGAGTTCCGAGAGTCGCTACTCAGTTTCCCGACTGTGCAGCGGGAGCCGGAGCCGACGCGGCCGAATCGGTAGTGGCAGCGCGTCCAGCCGCGGGTTTCTTCTTAGGACATTCATTGCTGCGATGTCCCTTACCTCCGCAAAGCAAGCAGAGGTTTTCGGCGAGCCGACGGGCTTTCTCGGCGGGAAGCAATTTGCCGTCCGAACCAAGGACCTTAGCGTACGGTTTTTCCGAAGCCGAAGGAGACGAAGTTTGAGCGGAGGATCCACCGGAGTTCCCTCTGTTCCCCCCGCCGCCCTTTTTCTTCTTCTTCTTGGAATCACCGGCTTGCGCCGTGGTAGAATCATTGGACGTGGACTTGTCGTTGCCCGAGGATTTTGCCGAAGATTGGGGATTCCGGGCCCGACGGAGTTCCTGCTCACGTTGCCATTCCCAATGGGAGGCATCGATGGATTGAGCCGAAACCTTCAAGACGTCGAGCGAACTCGGTTTACCGCCGGGGAGATCGCGCATCTTGATCTGAATGCGTTCAGGAAGCCCATCGTAAAAGACCTTCCGGAGAGCGATGGAGTTCCAGCCCGTAAGCTGGGAAAGCTTATTGAAACGGACCAGATAATTCTGGATGTGTTGTTTCTCGCCCATCCGGAGAGCGACAATCTTGTTCTCGGCCTCCTGTCGGGGATCGTAGGTGCCGAAGTTGAGCTGAAGCTCGGAAACGAAAGTGTCGTAGTTGTCGAGCCAGATCGGGACATTCTCGGGGTCCGGGTCGACAATGGAAGGTTCAAACCAACCAAGGGCGTCACCAGTCAGATAGGAGATCATGTAATTGACCTTCTGGTGATCCCGGACGAATGCCGAGGGGCAATCCTTGAAATTGAGGATGCCCTGGAAAAGGAAGGTGCGGAGCTTTTCGGGATCCTTCCCATCGAAGGTGTCGGGGTCCCGGACTCGGGCCCGAGACTTTTCCGAGGAGGGAGAATCTCGGTTTTTAAGCGCGTCTCCGATACCTTGCCCAATGACCTGGGACATTGCGCGCATGAAGTCCGAAGAGGACCATTCATTGGGAGGTCGCGGACTCCGAGGGGGGCCCGAACCTCCACCTCCACCTCCACCTCCACCTCCATTGCCACCATTGCCACCGCCTCCACCTCCGCTGGGCCCCGGATTTGGAAGGGGTACACCATGTTCATCGAGGAAGGGATTGTAGCTGCTAGATCGTTGACGCCGATCGGGTGACCGAGAACGGCGACTAGAGCCTTGCGAACCCGGAGTTTCTTCGTCTTCGGGAACCGGCTCGTCGATATCAACCAAGCGACCTTGCCTCATTCGGGGTCCGCCGGACTGCGAGATGGATTCATGAGGGGCCACACCTGACTGGGTGTGGGCCGTTTCGGTTGCGGTTTGAGTTGCGGTGGACATAACACCAACAATGTGCGCTCCTTGACGGGTGCGGTATGCTGATTGTATGTCGTTACTAGCGGAGTTCCGAAGAGCTGCGCTGTAGTTTTGGCGGTTGAGGAGCTGAGACCGAACTTGTTGATCACGAAGTCGGTTCTGCTCGGCAATCTCGGGAGGAGTGATGGTTGTGGTGAAGCGTGCAAGACGCTGAAGGGATCGTTCGTTTCGTAGTCTGATTTGTTCTTCAGCAGAGAGCGGAAGTGACATAAACGAGGAAAGGCGTAAGAAGAGTGAGTTTGAATATACTGTCAAGTAACGGTTCCCGATCGGGATCCGACGGAAGACCGAGATACGCCTGAGAGATGAAGTGCGTATAAGCAAGATGAAGGGGTCGAGATATAGAGGGAAAGTATCGGAGTCCGAACGGAATACCGAACCCGTATACTGGAAGGGAAGGGGCTTGGCTTCAGCTCGTGCGCTGCGCCCTTCTCTACGCCTGGTGCCCGATTTCGGAGGAAGACTCGGAAGAGGACGGAGTCCGAGAGGAAGAGTATAGGGCAGACTAAGTCGATATTCAAACTGAAGTCTAACTACCGACATGGCTTGTATTTATACGAGAGTAAAGTATTAGTGGGGATATAATGTAAGTACCGGAGCTTCGGAGTTCCGAGTGGATCCGTGATGGACTGAGTCGTTATGAGTCAAGTGAAGTCAAGTTGACTCGGATATCATCGGGTTTCCGGTGGCTCCGTGATGGAGAAGCATAAGGCGTAACCTAGGAGTCAGAGGGAATCATATGTAGTACGAACCAATAGGACAAGGGCGAATACAGAAAGGCAGGTGTCGGATATAATCGGGGATCGGAGATCGTCGGAGTCCGATGGCGTCCGAAAAGGATGTGAAGTCACGGCACGTGACAGTCGCGTACTTTGCACATAATCCGAAGGTCTCATTCAGCTCACTAGGCGAAATTGCCGATGCTACTCATGGTACAGTCGTTCGCGCAAATGGGAACCATTATGAGGGAGGCCTCGAGGCTGCCATAAGAATACCTATTCCATAATGCGTCCCCACTCACCTTACCTCGTATGTAGTTCAAACCAGTGTCCGACAAAAATGCACCTCGCCATGTTCTCGTTCTCAAGACACCTACCGATGCACCCGACGAATTGACCAACAAGTTCTTCGATCAAATCGCGTTCGCCCGGGAGCTCGAAAATGTAGAGAAAGCCACGACAGAAAAGCTGGGAAAAGTAAGTCACCAACATCAGCTGAACAACAACAACTGAAAGTTCTACAGACCAACGTCCTTTATAAAGGAGTCCTCCGTTTAAGTACATCGACTAGCGATCGCCAGGATTTGCTGGTAATTGTGACAGGCAGAATTTATGGGGTGCGACATAATCTCCTGGATTCATCTTGTTACTCATTGTTTACTTTTTTCAGACTCCCTCGAACACTGAGAATGCGGCCGGCGCAGCAAGTACACCGCAAGCGCAGGAAGAAAACCTCCAATCCCTATGTGTTAGGAGGAGACGAGACTCCAGTCCTGAGCCCGCGGTCGTCGAGGAGCATGAAACAAACAAATTCAAGTATAAATCCGGTGACCAGACTGATTTCGAGCTTCCCCTTGGTACATTCAATTGTATATAACCTCACATGGTCGGCTCACACACCATTTAGATAACGAAATCAGGCTCGGTGCTGGTTACGATCCACGGGTCTACTACGACTTCAACGGCCCCCCGTACTTCATGCTTGAATCTGCCATGGCAACACAACTTAACATCTGCGACCACAATAAAGCCCTCATTCCACCTTGGAAACTCTACAATGCCTTCCGACCTGGTGCCCTGATCATGGCCATTGTCCAGGTATCTACGTTCGGTTTCACGGAGAGGTCACGAGTTCGCAAGGTACTGATTGATGTGTTCCTGTATATTGCTTACTAACACATCCAAGACTTTCCAGCTGGAAGCGAAGCAGATCTGGGTATATGATGAAGGAGACGGTCCTGTAGCGATACGGCGCCCCCCAGTGCCCCGCAATCCCACCGACTTTTCACCCGCTATGTCCACTCCGTATACCCCGCAGTGAGGAATGACAGATCTCTTTTCTACGTGAGTTTTGCGATACTTATACTTTTCTGGCCGCTCACAAATTTCTACAGCGGTCATCAGACACCGGGTACTCCAACGCCAGCCAGCAAAAGTGCAGGCCCGTCGTCGTCGCAGGAAACCCTTGGAAGCTTTGATATAATTGATGACTCTGACAACTCGCGCGAGGCGCCACCAAGAAAGAGAAGTAAAGGAACTGCTTCTGGAGAGAAGGGTAAATCTTCGGGACGGCGGGGCACTGGTTTTGCTTAATTAAATGTTTCGAGATTGTCTGTATGCTCAAAGAGTGAATAAATCATCATTTCCGGTATTTCGGGTAGTGGTGGTGGGCAAGCGCGGTTCCTGATCCGTGATGAGCACCGCCACCACTTTGCAGGCGCCATCAAAAAAATGTTGACCCACGCGTTCGACTCGCCGTATGGCTCCAAATCGGCGGATCGCCTCCATTTTTTTCGGCGAGAACTTATGGTAACATCGATTTGTAGTGCCTACCAAAATCCCTGAATTTTCCAAGACCCCGAATGTGATTAAACCTAGTGATTTGCCCGCGCGCGGCTGTTGTGATGAAGGTCACAAGTGACTGATGGACCGCACACAGGCGAAACTCGCTGCACATTTTGCGAGCTCTACAGTAGGATTCAGGTACACATTGATTAGGCAAAAATATTCAAAACTACTTGAAGAATGGGATGTCCTGGGGAATTTTCAAAACATGAAGATTTGATTTTTTAACCCGCTGGGATAGCGTGCGATCTCAGTGAAATCAGCAAATTTCGGAAATTCCCCAGGACATCCCATGGAGAGTATAGATTCAAACATCTTTGCCTCTGGCCAGCCAAAACTTTCTTGGGGGGAACACTTGGAAAACGTGCAGCGAGTTTGGGTCAATTAATGTTCGGCAACTCGGCATCTCCGACCGCGGGAACAAATTGATGGCACCGGGGATTGCCCACCATCACGGGTAGCGGGCCTTGCCGCTTGCCGGCCCTACCCGCCTTATTTAATAGCACTGGGAACGATTTTCCAACACCTGGGAGTCAACCCGGACAACCTTTTGTGGTCTTGAAGTTTCGACGCTCTGAACTCTTGGGAGCACTCAGATGCTCTTGTGATTCCTTGTAATCTCTGCCAAGTTCTCCGTTCCAGACGACAAAACCGTACTCTGCGACATTCGGCGCCGGCCGACACTCCTCGCGGACCTCTGTGCGCGAGAACGCACCGCGACCGCCCTCGTCACGCTGTACCCGGGTGGATCGCTGATGTAGACTTCTGGTACTTCGGGTTCGTGAGCGCGGCAGCGCGAACCTGCGGCGCAGAGCACGCGCTGAGAGCGCTGCCGGTTTTTGTTGGCCCGACTCTGTGCGTGGGCTTTCTGTTGTTTCATTGATTCTCGTGCTGAGACACGCGCTATGCATACATAGGATTCTATTCATTCGCCGGATCGTGCAAATATGGTATGCACGCAAGGGAAATGCGGAGGGTGAATCTCTTTTTCTCGCACAACGGGCTCATGCCGGATGCGCGTGAGATTATCTTCCGAGTGTTTTCGTTTGCGCGGCTTTCTGCTTTCTTTGCCCCTTTGTGCATTCCTACCCTCGGCCAACCATCCCTCACCGCTCTTTTCTCCTTCCTCCTTGTTCCCCTCACCGTATTCTTCCTTCTCTTCAGCTTTCCACTCGACTTCTGTTAAAATCGTGTACTGACCGACTCAACGCACAGAACACACCTGCCCCAAAATGCGGCCACTTCAACCCCTCCGCGCCTCCTCGCAAGCAGCGTTGTGTCGCCCTCCTCGCGGAACCGAGCCCCGGGTCCCGGTCTCCCGCCGCCCTCCCCTCTCTCCCCGTCTCCCCATTCTCCACCATGTCCTTCGCCCCTCAGCCGCCGACACCCTCAAAATCCACGCCCAACGCTGTGCGGCAGCGGTTGGCGCTGGCGCGCGGGGGCTCGGACGACGACGAGGATGACGGGCAAGAGATGGAGGTGGATTCGTAGCTTGCGCCGGCGGATTGGATCTAGTAACATTTTTGGTTTCGCAGTAGGTAGGTAGATAGGATATACATACATACTATATACACGATGGAAGGAGGGCTTGGATATCGAGTAATAAAATCATCGTTACACCTCTATGGCTTTCCATTTTGAGCAGTTGGTCCGTTCACTAAGTCACGGTCACTCGTTACCACACGCGTCTTTCCTCTCAACCTCTACCTCCCAGTAAACTGAACCTGGCGGCGCGCGACCGCTCCAGCAAGCTTCAACCAAGAGGTGAGTGATCGGAAGATCCTGTCCTCTGATGTGGCCACGAGCGAGAGATTTGTAAGCACCGATCATTTGTATTTCCAGTGGACACTTGGCAGAGAATGCACCGGATTGGGACGTTGGTGTATGGATGGGCACCGCTGGAGTTAGAAGTGGATTTTATCGCAAAGTCGTAGGCAGGAGCATGTGGAACTGGATGGCCGCCTTTGCTGCCGATATTTGTGCCTGCCAAACAATTTCCCAATTGGGGGTGTGGTGTGTCGTGGGAACGTTGGCCATGATCTTCCGATCAAGCACCTCTTGGCTTCAACGATCTCTGGACTTGATATTGACTTGATAGGCAACAAACACATTCGCCCGAGGCTTAGAATTCAATGACACTTGAAAATGATCTTTCTGTGGCTTTCTGTGGTCTGGCTTGCCAATCTGGCTTGCCAATCTGGCTCGGGGTTAATTCGACTCGACTCTTGGGCTGCTCTGCAATTTTCTGCAAGAAATTCTGTAATTATCTTCCAAGTCCTCCGTTCCAAGATTTACTTCCGCCTGCCATGATCGACCAACGCACGGAGATCGATCGAGCAATGGAATGGAGGGAGGCGGATATAAACTGCATCCGCCCAGCTCGACTCTCCATCGTCTCTTGTCCTTTACCACCTCCATCCCCCTCACACTCTCTATACTTTACTCTCTTTTGCCATGTCCTCGATGTCCCTGTTCTTCCTCCCCTACCTGCAAGCGTTATGGCGGCTCGTGCGCGCTCTCTTTGGTGGTGCTCGCCGTCAGGCAGACCCCGAGGATGGGAACTTCCTCGCCGTTCATTTCCCTGGTAAGCTCCTCGTCTCTCGATACAGTATTCCCCAGCTAACGCCTGTTTCTTTCTGTAGCCAAGAATGCTGCTGTCGTCGCTGGTAAGTGTATTTCCCCTCTATACGCTTCTCACTCTTATACGCCTCACAGACCCAATCGCGACCTTCAAGCCCGATTTCACCGGCGGCCCAGCTCTTGCCCTTTCTAGTATGACGGTCGGGGCCGCCTTCGCGCCTGACGGTCCGATCAGCATCAAGGCGGCGCAGTTCCCCAGCGCGCCCGAGATACCGATAATCATGCTCACGTCTCCGACCCTGGAGGACCTCAGGATCGTCGAGAAGGAGATCGTCAAGACCCGACTCCCGCTGCGGTCGATAACGAACACCGCCCACCGCGTTCACGGGAGGACGCCCCGCAAGCCTCGCGGTCACGATAAGGAGAACATCGCCATCCACCCCAGTGCGCCTCGTCTCACCCACCCCCGCATCGTCTACCCTGCTTCACCCCCTCCCTTCCGCCCCTCCACGGTCCGTCTGCCTGCTTCGGGGTCCCACCGCGCCGCCAACGCCGAGTCTCTCAAGGTCGCCCAGCCCGCCTCGCTGCAATGGGAGGATGAGAAGGCTTCGCACTTCAAGCAAGCCCGACAGTGGAGCGACGCCGTCAAGGCTCGTCGCCGGTCTCTCCCCGCCCCGTCTTCATCCTCCTACGAATCCAAAACCGCCAATCGCCGTGCTTCTGCCCCCATTCGCCTCCCACTCGAACAACGGCTTCGCAACGCCGTCGCTGGGTGCGCGTCGCCGCCAGTAATCGTTCCCGAAGCGGCCAAGTACGCCCTTCCCGACACCAAGGCTTTCGCCCGCCCCGGCTCGTTGACGTCCCTCGAATCTGTGTCGTCCTCGACATCAATGGAGTCGGTTCTCGCATGCGTTCTAGAGGAGTTTGAGGCGGAGCTGGAGTCGGCGGTGTGGGTCGGACTCCGTCAATTCGGCGGTGGGTTCGACGAGAAAGATTTGAGGAGGAATATCGGGGTGTATGGTATGATGGAGAAGGTCAGGCAGGACGATGGGCTCAACGGCGAGGAAAGCAGCGGGGACGACCACTGGTCCGACGTGGTGTCGCTCGAGGACTACTGAGGACGCTCATCCCCGACACGCTCAACGCAAAGACGACGGCAACGGCAACACGCACCGGACACCTCCACCCTCGCACCGACCGGGTCTAACCCCGCACGAAACACTCACGAACCCGCCAAAACCCAAAAACATCAGAAAACCCCGTAAAACAACAGAAAACACCAACACAAAAACAACGCATAACGAGAGAAAAATCATCGCACTGCGCGGGGAGGGGATGGCAGGTGGGAGGGACGGTACTTGTTTGTAAATCACGAAACCCAAAAACAACGCATAACGGTAGAAAAGGATTGCACTGTGCGGGGAGGGGATGGTAGATAGGAGGGACGGTTCTTGTTCGTGACAGTAGTAGTTAGCGCCAGAAAATCCACGCAATGGGTCGTTTTTGTCTCTCTTGTACTTGCAAGACAAATGTCGAGAAGCAAGGTAAGTTGCAAGGACCATTATTATCACTCATATACGCCTCAGATATCCAGACAATTTCGCAGAATCATATCGCTCGTCCAACATCCAGAAACGGAAATAAAATACATAGAGGTCAATGGTCACGTCGTCCTTACCGAATCCGTCTCGACGGAATAGTCCTCATACGACGAACAAGTACTGGCACTCTGACTCGAGATCCACATAGTGGAACGCGGACTCGAAAGATCCACCATGTCTACATTGGTTTCTGTGCCCGCCAGGTGCTCAACCATGGCCGACACGTCAAGGATGGTGATCAAGCCAGATTGGCTTCCGATTGCGAATAGTCGCCCGGATTGGGAGGTGGCCGACGCGCCGGGGGATGTGCTCCGGCGATCCGCCGGAATCCAAGCGAGTTTTTGTGGACGGATGTGTCCATGTCCGGTGTGCGAGACCCATCCCGATTCCTCGACGATATTCGGGTACTGCTTTGCACGAACGTGGTTCCACTGCGGGCCATTCGAATCGAGAAATTCGCCGTTGCCGTCCCATAAGAGTCGGGAATCGATAGCCGTGGCGGCGACGTAAACAGTGTCGCCTGCCTCGGAGAGTGTACAGGTAAGCTCGGCATTCCTGGGCGACCGTAGCTCACAGGGAGTGTGGATGCCGATGATGCGGCTCAAGTCCATGGCTCTTTGGATGGCTGCGGTTAGGATGTGGTGGTTTTCCTCTGTATTCCAGATGCCTTTCGAGCACATCGCTCTTCGGGTCCCATCCGGCGCCAGGGAGGGAGTGCTGCGGTCTGTATCCCAGATGTCGACGACGCCATTCGAGCACATCACGATTCGGGTGTCATCGGGAAAAGGTGCAATAGAGTGGATTGGCATGTCGCCCATTTGATGTACTCGATGTCTGCTCAACCGCGAGACGAATTTGCTCAAGCCGTCAAATATTTCGGGAGATTTGGGAAGACTGAGCGTGCGAATGTTGGTCTTGCTGGTACTATCCCACAGTTTGATGGTCCCGTCCTGAGATGACGAAAACAGGGTGCGGCCGTCATGGGAAAACTGAACGCAATTAACCCTCCCGGTATGACCTTGGAGTTTGGTGGTTTGTTTCCACGTCTCTGAGTCCCAGAGACAAACATGTTTGTCCAACCCACAGGCGAACGTGGGAGAAGTGGACTTGGGATGGAAGGAAAGGGGTGTGAGGTGAAGAGCGAAGGCTCCTAGCCGACCGGCGTACTTCCCCGATTCTGTATCCCATACAAGGACTCCTGAGTGGCCAGAAGTCGAAACTAGCCATCGCTCATCGGGGGAGAATGCCACGGACAACACTGATTTCGGATGAAAACTCCGACGTTCCTCCCGCGAGCTCGACAAAGGTTCGTGAATGGAGGGAGGTGCTGAGATCGGGACGAAGCCATCGGAGAGACTCCGTCGAGCTCGCGGCAGGAAGATCAGGCTTCTCCTTCGGCTCGACGAAGGTTCGTGAATGTCGGGAGGTGCTAATGTCGGAAGGGAGCCATCAAAGAGACTCCATACCCTTATAGTCCCATCAGCCGATGCGGAGAAGAGCCGTCGGGAATCGGCGGAGAACACAACTGATCTGACCCCCATGGTGTGCTTGTCCAGTTCGCCCAGCAAACTTCCGGAAGAGGCGTCGGAGATCCGAATCAGACCATCCCCACCTCCTGATGCTACGAGGGAACCGTCGGGGGAGAAAGCAATGGAGTTTGCATAGTGTGAAAGATGCAACCTCATTTCAGCCAGACCATCATGAGTGCTCCAATAACGGACTTCACCTTTGCAGCACCCAATGGCGATCTGGGAAGTGTCCAGAAAGACCACCGTAGAAAGCCTCTTGTCGCCAAGACGGAAGACTTTGGTGGGAGTACACTCGCGTGTGGCTATATCCCATAGCCGCACAAAACCGTTCGCTGAGCCGGAGACAAGAGTGGTCCCATCCGGGGAGATCGACAAGCAAAGAACTGGATCTACGCAGTTCAATTTGACTTCTTCTTGGCCGCTTTCGATACTCCAAATCCGGATCGTCCCATCTCTGGAACCGGACACCACGCGTTCACCGTCGACTGTGTAGATCACCGAGTTCACCGCACCAGAATGCCCGACGAACTGGACGAGCGTGAGCCCAGTTCGACTCTGAACATCCCACACCCGGATTGAACCGTCCTCCGCAGCCGAAACAAGCTGGGAACCGTCTGGCGAGAATGCGACCGAGAGCACTGGGGCAGTGTGACCCGCCGTCTCCAAAATACAGTGCCCTATCTCGACGTCCCATATCCGCACGAACGTGTCCTCCGACGCCGATGCGAGTTTGGCGCGACTAGGGGAGATGGCCAGGCAATTCACGCTCGCTCTGTGTTTCCCAAAAATCCCGGGCTGGCTGCTCCATTCCTGAGAGGGCGTCGTGATAAGGCGGACTTTGAGATCTGGAGGAAGACAGATGTTCGACTGCACGTTGAATGCCGGGTGAAAGGACGCAATCTGGTATATGTGCAGCGCAGATTCGGCTACCTCCGAGTCGTATAGAACAAAGTGTCTGACGCTCTTGAGACGTTCAATCTCATCGTTCATATTTCGGCGCTGAAGACGGGATCAGCGTGTGGATACATGGGGTAAAAGTCGCTCCTTACCATACACCAGACTTGTGCCACGTCCAACGCAGGCAGGGCCTTGGAGATGAAACTAAGGACACTCAGAGACTCGATCCACGGCAACAGCTTCGTTAAGATGAAAGATCGCATCATCTCCATCGAGGCGGGATTGTCGTCAGTTGTGAGATCGAGGTGCGCCTTCCAGAAAATGCAGGCGTAGACAAGTTCGGGGAGTATGTAACGCTGGATGCGTTCCGAGAGGTCCTTGACATCCGTATTCTTCAAGGACGGATCACGAAAGTCGCACATATCGTAATGCAGGGACGTATTCATAATCGCAAGACACCGTCTGGTGAGCTGACTATGAATCATTCCAGCTTGGACTCCGAAGCGCGGGTCCGGGCACCGTTTGGGGTCGAGCAAGAAGTCGGGAAAGGATGGGTGGAAGATCCGGATAGGATCGTCTGAATCGATGGGAGGGATTAATAACATGGCCGCCATACCATCCAGCGCGAATTGGACGTCCTTTGGGCGGATGTGCAAGATGTTGGAAAGCATCCGGATGGATACAGGTACCTGCAGCAGAACGACCGCACCGGCAACCTCCTGCATATGCTGAGCCAGAGCTTCATCGACTCCGTGGCTATGGGCGTCCGTCACAGCTATCTGTAGAACCTCCATGTACAAACTGTCGAGCATCGACAAACCCACTGCCGTCGGCGTCTTCCCGGTTGATTTGATCAAAGTCTCCAGCCTCCGCTCTGGAGAATGGCCTGCGACGTCCACGAATTTGACAACAGTGGCCGCATAGATGAACAGAGCGCCGGAGCGCGAGACAAGGGTCGAGATATCCTGCGAGGATGGCCATTTAACGTCAGTGGGGAAGACGTGCGTATTCTTGAGGGTAATTTGACGGAAGGAATGATGTAAATAACGCTGGATGTCCGTCTGTACGATGTACTGCTCGATATCGTGCAGTAGAAAGGAAGCGTGTCCAATCGTAGAAAACATGGAGCGAATGTCCCCCTCCAAGCGGCTCGTGATCACCAACTTGACACGAACACCATCGAGTTCCGACGTCAACCTGGCGAAGAGAGGGAGAAACTCTGCACCATGGCCATCGCACTCGTCCAACGCATCGAGAACGATGACGATGCAGTTAGGAAGGGCGCTGATGGCGCGCTCAAGTGGGCCGATGATGAGCTCCATGATCTTGCTCTCCATGTTCTTCGAGGTCACGATGCGGGGATTCAGACGCAACGCGGAGACGAGGAACGGCCGGACGGAGGGAAATCGGTCCGCAAGTTGATATGCAATGGTGCACACGATGCTGTGCGGGTTTCGCCGAGGGGCAGAATGCCGCGACATGAAGAAATCAGCACCCAACTTCACGACGGGCAGGTGGTCACCGGCCGAGATGCTGGTCTGGGCCTCTCTTGCGTCCAATTCCTCGCAAACCGTGGTCGCGATGGTAGTCTTCCCGGTTCCTGCCAGACCAGCGAGCCAGAAGATGAGTGGACCGGGTGCAAGGCTGTCGATCCACTTGAATATTGTTTTCAGCATTGCTTCCCGAGTGCCTTGAAGACAAGAGTCCGCTGACGTTTCGTGATCAAAGCGGGCTTCGTCGACTGGAGCGAGACTTTCCAATATGGCTGACCCAGATGTTAGCAATGTAGTGAGCGATCGAAAGGGTAGCCTACCGTCTTCTTCGAGAAAAGGAACCCGATATCGTACTTTCGTCGCTGGCTCTGCCGGTGGAGCTACAAAAAAGCCGGGGGAGACTGGTGTGGTCACCTCGATACTTCGTGTCTTCATCATGTGCATTTGCGCGGCGACCTAGCGGCCAACATAGCTCAGTGAGCCTGAGCAGGAAAAATAGCAGGAGTGCACACCCCGAAGCGGTCCATGGAATCGGCTAACTTCCGTCGAAGGTCATCTATCTTCTCTTTATCATCGGTGGCATGCCATGTCTGAGTTGCCAAGGTCCTGCTGACTGGAATGGAGGCCTTGATCTCGGAGAGGACACTGGAAATGCCAGAAAACCATTCGGTGAATGCAGGGCCAACAGCGACAAAGCAACCAACCTCATAAGCTGCGTGGCAGCCTTCTCACAGGCTACGGATGAAATTGCTTCTCCCTCCTCGAGTTCCTCCTTCATCGTGGAGGTAGTGAGGGCAGCATGCTCAGCAAGGGCTTCCCAGTCCTCTCTATTTCTCCGCACAGTCTAAGAGTTTCAAGATATCAGACTCGAAACTAAAACGACATGAGGGTACCAAAGCACCTTGACCAGCTCACAAATTGTCGACGCTAATTCCACCGCCGCCTTCATCTGCTCCCCACCGACAGGCAACATGCCCGCCACACCACCAGCGGTCTTCAGAACCAGCATGTTACGGTTCAAAGACATGCTGAGCACCAGAGAATTCGTTGACCGCAAGATATTTTGAGTTTTTCGCTGATGGCATTATACCTTTTGCGTGGCATTCGTGGAGTCGAGGTCGGGAGCGATTGCATCGGAAACCGTCAGCAACCGGTACAGTGTTGTGCGGTGTTCATCGTAACACAGGCGTCATTCCGAACAAGAACTGAACTTGAAGTTTCAAGAAGTCGAAACCAACGACGTCAAGCTTGAAGTCGCCGAACAACGCCTTGTTCCAAATTAGGCAATTGTGGAACTTGCCGTTACTTCTTCCCTCCTTTCTTACTTCTCGCCAATCCGCACTGTCGATCCAATCGTGGGTTTATTTACATTCCAAGGTGGCTAGCCGCGGGAGGCCGTTAGCGTACTGTAATTTCCGTGTCGGGAGAAAAAAATAAACCCAATAAGTATGTGTGCCCGTGGCGTGGCCGTGGGCTGGGGGTCAGCGGTGCTCTGGGTGCATAAATTTTCATTTTTCAATTGTACTTCTTTTCTATGACTTGCTTCTCGCCAATCTTCACTTTCGATCGAATCGTGCGTTTATTTAGATTTTGGTAAAGTAGCCGCCGGAGGCCGTTAGCCTATCGTAATTTTGGCGAAAAAAAGAGGACCGTGGCGTGGGCGTGCCTACGGTGATCGCTTGGGAATCGGGATAGATCTATTAATATTAATGGTTCCTGGGAGCCTCTCGCAGTTCCGATTGTGTGCGCATTCGGCCCTTCTTTTGTTTGCGTTTCGCCTTGTGCCTTTCTTTTTTCTTTTTTTTGGGAAACTGCGATTGGAAACAACGGGCGGGAGATATATTGCAGCGACGTAAACGATACACGAAGTCTAGTCCACGCACTATTGCTGCAAAATAATATGCATTGATTTGGAGGAGTGGGAGGAGTGGGAGTGGGAGTGAGGTAGCACGAGGAGTAGGTATGTACTAGGAAGAGACAATTGGGGAAACCCGTAATTTACATGAATGGTAAGTTACAACTATTAATAGCAGAGGAAATAGCGATAGCGATACAGTAGGTGAGGTGGTCGTTATGTACAGAAAGCAGAAACAAAACGAGAGCGTGGGCATCCATAGCATAAGCGACGTTTAGGGCGTGATATCTCGGGCTCTGGTGGAGCCAGGAGAAGGACAACGAGGAAGAGACAGGGAATGCAATGCAAAGACGAATTCGAGTCGATCGAATGGGTGGATGGGTCGTGAGTGGGTGGGATCAGAGCAAGAGAGCAAGAGAGCAGGATTAAGAAAGCTTTTAGGGCGTCCAGTCGGGCACTGCGTGGGGTCTCAGCTCGAGTTACAAAAAGGAGTGAGGGGGAGGACGTACGAGACCGGACAAATATTAAAGGGTGTCGATAACGACAACTTAGCACAGCTGGCGCCCCGCGGCGCGCGCCCAGCTCTTGCGCTGGTACTTCGGGCACTTGTCCACGACGACGCGCGCCTCGTCGAAGTCAAGTATGGCGGAGGTCTTGCGCTTCTTCGCGGAGGCGGAGTTGAAGGCCGCGAGCAGCCCGGGAATGAGCGCGTCGGCGTCGTCCTGTAGTCGTCAGCATTCGACCAGCAAAAGGAAGGAGGTAAGGGAAGGGATACTCACGGGTGTGGCGGGACCGCTCCCGGATGAAGAGGAGCCCGACGAGGAAGACGCACACGAGCTCGACGACGAAGCGTAGTCCGCTGCGCCAGACGCAGGCGGGTATCCCAGCTCCCACTCCTCGTCCGCGTCGAACTCGAAAAGCAGTTCTGGCACGACCGGCGCCTCCTCGGGCCTCGGCGCGGGGCGCGGGGGGATGCTGAACAGGTCCGCGTCCGCAGGGATGAATGGGGCGTGGTCGGACGGGCCTTGGCGGCGGAGTGCTGGAGCGACGCTGAAGATCGGGTCGCTGGGCGTGACGGAGAAGCGTGACGTGGGCCCGCGCCAGGGGACGTTCTGCCCGCGCAGGACGGTCGGCGCGGCCGCGGCCGCGGAGGGCTGGGGCGTAGGTGCGAGCGAGATGGTGCTGTACGGCCCGGTGCTGGTCGGGACGTCCGCCTGCGCGCGGGGCAGCACAAGCCGGAGGGCGGGGCGGCCGCGCTGCTGCTGGAGGGTGGGTTGTTGCTGCTGCTGCTTATGCGGCATGGGTGATGTGGGCGGCGGGGTGCTGCGCTCGAGGACAGGGAGCGGGTGGACGGAGACCTGCGCCTCGGGGCAGGCGGCGGCGGCGCGGACATTGACGGCGAGCCCGAGCTTGTGGGCGCGGGCGCGGGCGGAGTGCGAGGGCTGGGTCGCGGCGCGTACGGAGGCGGCGACGACGGCATAGCGCGCGTTGGCGTCCTTCAGGAGGGCCGAGAGGCGCGAGAAGTGGCGCGGGGAGAGGGCGGGGCGCCGGGTGTAGGCGCAGGAGGAGGACATTGTAGGGGATTTATTTCAGAGTGGGAGTGGTGGACAAAGAGACAAAGAGATATCGATGGGGCGCTACACGTGTATGGAAGGCCGTAAAGTCGAGAAAGGGAGAACAGACGGGGGGAGAGGAATGGAGACTCTCCGCCGCCACAGCGCGAACTTATACAAATCGCTAACACTTGGACCCACAAACCGATTCGACGCTGATGGCGAAAACAAAAGCACGGCGCCGTATCGGGAAATCCTATTGTATGGATTAAGCGCCTCGTCGGGGCGGAGAAAGGCGGAATAGAGAACAAGAACAAGGCAGGGCGGTAGGCGGCATCAGGAAGCCGAATTGTCCTTGTTCTCCGATTTGGAGTTATTGTATGGCCATATGGCCCGTCACACGCGTGACGGTGTGATTTGGCGGAATCAAGTGATCGTGTCTCAGTGCCGCGAAGGATTCAATTGTAGTCAATGCACAAAATAGGTCAGTTTTTCTCTGGAATCGAGGCAGGCAAACAACTAACCGGTGTGTACAGGCTCGCTCCTGTTTTGCCCCAGATGCGGCACCCTGCTTGACCTGCCCAAAGATGGACAAGTGGATGTAACGTGCGAGCAATGTGGGCATGTCGAGCCGGCTAGCTGTGAGTCCACGTTTCCTGCCGTTCATTTGGTGATAACTCCTCGGCGACCCAGCGTACGAGAACACGGAAATAACAACGCGTTCTGACCCGGACGCGTTTCCATCGGCGCTGCGGCAAAAAAGGAAAACGCAAACGAAGCTGCATGAGACGGGCGATCAAGGCACACTGGTTAGTGGAGCGGGCGGTATTGTACGTTGCTGATGCTGCACAGGTCAATGAAAAATGCCCCTCGTGTGGGGCGCTAGAGGCGTATTCGAAGGAGATGCAGGTGGGTCAGAGACACTGCACTGGCTATCACGAGTTAACGTGGCGCAGTTGCGGAGCGCGGACGAGGGATCTACGATCTTTTACACGGTATGTGGGGCGTTTGGGCTCTCAACGGGGTCTGACAGACTTTTGTATTGCAGTGTGTAGCGTGCAAGCACGGGTGGCGGGTCAATAACTGAGCTATACGTTTACTCCGACGGCGCAAAAGAGCGCGACGACGCCAAAACCACCGAGAAGGCTGGCGAGGGATGAGACGCCAATCTCGCGGACAACTGCCTTTGGTACTCTGTAGCAAATTTAATGAGAGCAAGAACACGATATTGAATGCGCACGTTGACACGTAGAACGCGAGAGTGAAGGTGAGAAACAAGAGAATGAACGCGATGTATGGCAGGAGGCCGACTGGGACGAGGGGGGTGAATGCCGGGGACGTAGTATACAGGCTCTGGTGCTGGTCAGTCAGAATATAACCAGAAAGGCCATACTTGCCTTGAGAGCGGAATAGTCTGACATAGTGGTTGTGAGGCGCTGACGTATCTGTGACCACTGCGTAGCCGTGACATTTGGTATCTGGACTCCCGTATCGTCTCTTGACTTCCACCACCACCTTCCCCTCCAAAAGTACAATCTCCCTTCTCAAACAGTAAGTCCTCGCCTTTTCTACCTCTTTTCTCGCCTTTTGCGGTGGAACGGGTCGCTGACGACGCCTCGTTCGCTCCAGATGTCGGCCTCGCAAAAAGTGCAGCAGCACCCTATGTTCGTGCAGGCGCAGGGAAATATCTCGTACTACCACAACCAGCTCGACAAGGAAGTACGTCGCCCTTTCTCCATTCGAAACAGACACCACAGGCTGACAACGCACACGACTCCAGCTGACGAAGTACCCCATCCTCAACAAGTTCGAGCAGCGCACGCAGGTCCCCAAAACATACGCCGTCATCGGCGGGGCCACCCTCGTCGTCCTCCTCCACCTCATCAACCCCCTCGCCATGTTCATGTCCAACCTCGTCGGCTGGGCCCTCCCCGCGTACCTCTCCTTCAAAGCCATCGAGACCCCCCGCGCCCCAGGATGACATCCAGTGGCTCACCTACTGGGTCGTCTTTGGCTTCTTCAACTTCCTCGAGAGCTTTGCCCTCCGCGTCGTGCTGTACTACCTCCCCTGGTATTTCGCCTTCAAGACCGTCTTCATCTTGTGGCTGCAGCTCCCTGCGTTCCGCGTGAGTGTCGTTTCGTTTCGTGCTAGCCACACTCTCTCCGTGCTGGCCTTTTTTTTTTCTCGGCTTTACGACACGCGCACGCGTACGCACATCCGTGTGTTTCCGGCGTGTCGCTTCGCCTCGTTGATTCCGTGATTGCATGCCTTGATCGTCGCTTACTCACTCTTTGGTCTTCACTCCTTCACACTTTCTTGCTTTACTCACACCTTGCAGGGCGCACAAACGACCTACCTCACGCTCCTCAAGCCCGTCCTCGCCAACGTCAACTCGCGCGCCGTCGCCCCCACCACGACCGCCACCGCGACCGACGCCCTGCATCAGGAATAATTGTAGCAGTTAGTTCGGTTCGGGTTGGGTCCGCGCGCGTGCGTGCGAGGGAGGCGTAGCGACGCGGGTCCCGGCGGCGCCTAGAATCATCTCCCCTCATCCTACTCTGCTCTACTCTACTCTTTCTGTGACTGGACTACGTCTACCTTTACGTTTACGTTTACATGGCCTTAACTTTTCTCTCT
Organism: Mycena olivaceomarginata; assembly: GCA_029378375.1. Lineage (NCBI taxonomy): Eukaryota > Fungi > Basidiomycota > Agaricomycetes > Agaricales > Mycenaceae > Mycena > Mycena olivaceomarginata. The sequence goes on along the minus strand of JARKIC010000202.1, from coordinate 148,615 downwards.
TTTTCGTTTCCTTTTCGTGTGTTGAATGCTTCTTACGATCCACGTATATTATGCCGTGCCCGTCTCTCTAGCTAGCTAGGTGCGGGCGGGCGCGGCTGGATGTACAGTACACGTAACGCGTAACGATTCTTGCATGACGACGAGATGATTAAGGGCCTGGCCCGGGTGATAATGGTCGATGAGCGAATAGGCGCGTATAATATATTGCGTGGTGAAGCGCCGCGCGATTAGCGCTTAGCTTTGAAAAGCTTCAAAGGCACGCCTTGCTCCTTGATGGTCGGCAAAGCTTTAGCTCCAGCTTATCTTGACAGTGCCGACCCACAAGCAATTTAATTTATTTCCAGCGATTTGAATCATTGACAACCATAACACCCTCCGCAGCGAGCCCAAAAATCCAGCTTTATACTTGTACTTGACGGCTTTGCCAGTGCGATGCATGGGTATTACATGGGATATGATGGATGGACAGACGAATAATAAGCTTAAGGAGGACGATACGCTAACGATAATTCAACAGGGGACGGACTGCGCATGGCATTGCATCGCGGGACGAACGAATACAGCATTTGGTGAACGGGCACAGCAATGACACGGACAGTCGAGGTGAGCAGCGCGGCACCTCATGAGCAGCAGCCGGCTGCGGGGGCGGCGGCGGCGGGTTGGCCGATGCGGACGCCTTTGTCCGCGGGGCCGCCCGCTGCGCCGCTGTCGCCGCCTTGCGAGTCGATGAGGCGGGTTTTGATGTCCCTGCGCACAACTTAAATTGAGAGCAAGAAGAGGTGACGCAGAGCACCAACCTTGCCAGCGTGAAGAACGCCTCCTCGACGCCCTCGTTGACCTTTGCGGAGGTCTCCATGAACTTGATGCCGAGCTCGTTCGCGAGCTCGCGGCCCTGCTCCTCGGTGACGGCCTTCTTGTCGGTCCAGTCGCTCTTGTTCCCGATGAGGATCTTGTTCACGCCCTCGGATGCATGCTGCTCGATGTTGGCGTGCCAGGTGCGGATGTCTGAAATGAGCCGCAATATAATGCAATGAGCGGGTGTAATAGTGAGACGGAATTGATTCGTTCTACTGACTGTTGAAGGACCGCTCGTCGGTAACGTCGTAGACGAGAAGGATGCCCATTGCGCCGCGGTAGTAGGCGGTGGTTATCGTCCGGAAGCGTTCCTGGCCGGCTGTGTCCCACTGCGCGCCAAGTCAAGTGAGCATACTACGCTCTGCGGGCTACAAAGGACAAACAATCTGGAGCTTGATGCGGCGGCCGTCGAGCTCAATTGTGCGGATCTTAAAGTCGATTCCGATGGTGGTGATGAAGGAGGGCGTCCATGCGTCGTCGCAGAAGCGCAGCAGCAGACACGACTTGCCAACCCCAGAGTCCCCGATGAGGAGCAGCTGCGTACTGTGAGCACAGTCCCAGCGCAGCGTAGTATACTGCGGGCTATACCTTGATTAGAAAGTCATAATGAGGAGACATGGAGGTTAAGACAAGAGGCGGTGACCATCCGTGACACGTTACCTTCTCCTTCTACCTCTACTACCACCACCGCATATAATTCAATATGGAAGACGAAGTCGCTGCTCTCGTATGTAGTTTCCCCTCTATGCTGCCCCCGTACTCACAGCTAGCAGGTTCTCGACAATGGCTCTGGAATGTGCAAGGCTGGATGTACGTTTTTCGCTTGTTTTTGGCTTATCATGTCTGACATTACCTGGCAGTCGCTGGTACGTTTTGTGGGCGCTCTGGGTGGCCTCGCACTCATTTTTGCAGGTGACGATGCTCCCCGCGCTGTCTTCCCGTGAGTCTTCCCCTGGCGAGTTGAAATTGTGCAGTATTGACTAGGGGTACAGATCCATTGTCGGCCGGCCCCGTCACCAAGGTGTAATGGTCGGCATGGGACAGAAAGACTCTTACGTCGGGTGCGTACGGTGGATCTGACCAAATCGTCGCTCATCGCTCCTTTCTTCAGTGATGAGGCCCAGTCGAAGCGGGGTATCCTCACCCTCAAGTACCCCATCGAGCACGGCATCGTCACCAACTGGGACGACATGGAGAAGATCTGGCATCACACCTTCTACAACGAGCTGCGTGTCGCCCCCGAGGAGCACCCCCGTCCTCCTCACCGAGGCGCCCCTCAACCCCAAGGCTAACCGCGAGAAGATGACCCAGATCATGTTCGAGACCTTCAACGTCCCCGCCTTTTACGTCTCCATCCAGGCCGTCCTGTCTCTGTACGCCTCTGGCCGCACCACCGGTATCGTCCTCGACTCGGGTGACGGTGTCTCGCACACCGTGCCCATCTACGAGGGTTTCTCGCTCCCCCACGCCATCCTGCGTCTTGATCTCGCCGGGCGCGATCTCACCGAGTTCCTCATCAAGAACCTCACCGAGCGCGGCTACCCCTTCACCACCACCGCCGAGCGTGAAATCGTCCGCGACATCAAAGAGAAGCTGTGCTACGTCGCCCTTGACTTTGAGCAGGAGCTGCTGACCGCTGCGCAGTCCTCGGCGCTCGAGAAGAGCTACGAGCTGCCCGACGGACAGGTCATCACCATCGGCAATGAGCGGTCAGTCTGCTGCGCTTCTCCCGAAACCCCATTATGCTCACATAGCCCCGTAGGTTCCGTGCCCCCGAGGCCCTCTTCCAGCCTGCATTCCTCGGTCTTGAAGCCGCCGGTATCCACGAGACGACGTGAGTGCTGCGCGCTGATCCGTGTCTCATTCAGCATCATCCTGACTCACCCTTCCTCTTCCCCAACACAGCTTCAACTCAATCTTCAAGTGCGATCTCGACATCCGTCGCGACCTGTACGGCAACGTCGTCCTCTCGGGCGGCACGACCATGTTCCCGGGTATCGCGGACCGCATGCAGAAGGAGCTCACGTCGCTCTCGCCGGCGAGCATGAAGGTCAAGATCGTCGCCCCGCCGGAGCGCAAGTACTCTGTGTGGATCGGTGGATCTATCCTCGCGTCCCTCAGCACGTTCCAGAACCTGTGGTGCTCCAAGCAGGAGTACGACGAGAGCGGCCCGGGGATCGTGCACCGCAGTATGTCGTTTTTTCTCTTCTCCCCTTCTTTTCAGAGTGCTGACGAGCGTCTGTGCAGAATGCTTCTAAGTAACGACGAAGACGACGACGGTGGAAGTGTAGGATTGGGTGAGGCTGTTTATTACAACGCGTACCGCATAGTTAGTTGGCCCTTATGGCTTTCTTTGAGATACCGACGACGAAAACACAGAACGGCTTTTTTCTTTTCGTGTACTGTTCTGTCCTCTTTTTTGTAGACGTTCCCAAATACAGAGCGGCTCTTTCGTTGTGGATCTGTTCTGTACGTAAACCTGTGACGGTGATCTGCCGAATGTTTTTGACACTGGTTGATCGACTTGGGCGGGCGTGCATAGGCGTGCATCTTCGCCACTGCTTATGAGTAACAAATCTCTCGTTCTTAACTTGCAATGAAGCTTCAAGGAAACGAAATCGAGCCATTGCGTGGATTTTCTAAAGCTATCGAGTAGTATCACAAGCAAATTTGAAACGACGACTCTCTTGCTTACTCCCGGCCTCTCAACGTTCAGAAAAACCTCTCGCTCCCGCCTCTCAGCCGTGTTTAGAGACTGTCGCTTGACCAATCGATGCTGCGCGTTTCCGCTCGCCCATTTTCTAATCAGCCTACATAGCTGCCACTGGCACCCCTCTCGCACTCCAAGTCTTTTTACCCAACGCGGACGACCCGGAAATCGAAATATCCACGGCTCACCTGCTAATGCCATTGTGCAGGTGGGGATCTTTCACGGGGAGTCGACTCGGAACCCGTCCAGAATGAAGAAGAGGAGGAAGCATTGTTGAAGAACTCCTCACGCTACACAACGACTCAGAATGACCGAGAGGAAGGTATCCACCGCGTAATTTATCCAGCTACTGAAATTCTCCTCGCAACAGCTTCACGCGGTCTCCAAGGGCTGGTACAACCGCTCCCGACCTCCCGCGCTTCTGGTCCTGCGACTGGGCCATCTGGAAAGGCACCGAGCTGTGGTTGCCCAGCCTCGGCGGCGTGGAGCACAAACTCACCGGCCCCATCGCGCCGATAGTGTTCGACGCCAGCGGGTACATACGGCGACATGGACGCGTTCATCTGCGAGGGGCGGTACTACCTGTACGAGCACGGGCCCTATCGCATACGGTGGTACCACGCCCCGTACGCGGACCCTGGGGCGTTTTTGCGTGCGTGCGCGGATTCGTTTTTCGAGGTACCGCTGGAGACACCGCGGTACCACGCGTTGTTCGAGCGGGCGCTCGAATTGAGAAGCATCAAGGAACCGATTGGGCCCGGCATCTGGCAGATGGAGGAGGCGTTGGCGGAGCTGCGTATCGTGAATCAAGAGCAACTCTGGGAGGGCAGGAATTCACCCCCGAACGACCGTTAAACCTTCCTGCTTGGGGACCCCGAGGTTTTCGGGGAATGGCCATAGGTAGGCGCTAGTATCGAAAACCAAGAAGTGAAGAAGCGATGGGTTCGATGTATATTTCTTGGATGAGGCGTGGTTAAATTGGAAGCTCCCGACGCAGAACGAAACGCGTACAATCATTTCACCTCCTTGAGCACCTCTGGCGCGGCAGACTATACTTCCTTCGTACGCTCTTTCCTCGGCGGCCTCCTCATCGGGGGACGGTAGCGTCCACGAGTGGCTTCAGGCCCCACACCCGTAAGCACCCTTCCCCCTTCCTTCCGTCCTTTCCTTCCTTTCAGGGTCGGATGCTGACGACCACCGTACGCGGAGGACGACGCCGACGCGCTCCGCCTTCAAGTCCGCCTCCGCGGCGAAGAAGCGCAAGACGAGCGCCGTGCTCGATTTTGACGAGGCGCGCGTCGCTGCGGACAAGTGTCCGAAGTACAAGCGCAAGAGCTGGGCGCCCCGCGGTGCGCCAGCTGTGCTAAGTTATCAATACCCTTTAATATGTGTACGTGTCCGGTCTTGTACATCCTCCCTCAGTCCCTCTGTAACTGACCCCCCATCCGCAGTGCTGATGCCGTAAAAGCTTTCCTAATCTTGCTCTAATTCCATCCACCGCCGCATACTCTCATTCGATCGACTCGAATTCCCCTTTCTCCTCTCCTGCCCTTTCTCTTGGCTCGAGAGAGCTCGAGGTGCTATGCCTTGAATGCCTCACTTATGCCGTGGATATGGACCCCCACACCCTCGTTTTGTTTGATTCTGTTTATGACCACCTACTGGGCAGATAGCGATACAGTAACTGTATCGCTATCTGCCCACTATTAATAGGTGTACCACTTCGTGTAAATACCGGGTTTCCTTGTCTCTCTTCCCACTCGGTCGCGCGTTATCCCACTCCCTCCCATTCACACCAATGCATACCCCCTTCTTTTTCTGCAGCACCACAGTGCGTAAACTTCGTGCATTGTTTACGTTGCTGCAATATATCTCCCGCTCGTTGTTTCCAATCGCAGTTTTGAAAAGAAAAAAAAGGCACAAGGGGAAACGCAAACAAAAGAAGGTCGCACACAATCTGAATTCGAAAGACTCCAATTCAGAAAACAACTTTCTATTGCGCTTTACAGGTGAACATGTGAATTCATGTATTCATATTATCGTTGGTGAACTCGTTCAACTCATTCACATCACAGTCCTATCGTCCTTCTCTCAAACTTGCAGTACATCAAGGCCCCCCGCGGCTGGACCACACCAGATCCAACTACCCACGATTCGATCGACAGTGAAGATTGGCGAGAAGTAAGAATAACAGCAATAATTGCCTAATTTGGAACGAAGCGTTGCTGACTTTGACGTCGCTTGACGTTTTAATTTTAAACACCCTAAGCTTCTTGTTACTAGGATTGATAGCCTAGCTTCGGTTGCGGTGACTACTGTATAACAGTGATAACACTACCTGTCAGCGTCCGACGGCGATGAAGTCACTCCCAACACGCAAAGAAGGTATATATAATCATGATGCTAACAACAGGCAGTCAACGACTTCTCTGGTACTAAGCTATGTCTCTGGACCGTAGTATGCTGTTTCTAAAGACTGCCGGAGGCCTGGCGGGCATGCTGCCTGTCGGAGGGGAGCAAATGAAGTCGGCGGTGGAAACGGCTTTGACGATTTGTGAGTTGGTCAAGGTGATTTAGCATTCTCGTTTTAGTTTTCGTGTCTTGATAACAAATTATAGACGGTACGAAGGAACAGAGAGGATTGGAAAGCCCTGGCTAAGCATGCTGCTCTCACCACCTCCATAATGACGGAGGAGCTAAAGAACAGAAATGCAATTTCATCCATGGCGTGCGAATCAGAGGCTGCGGCGCAGCTTTTGAGGTTGGTTGATTTACCGCTGCTGCCCACTGCAATCACCGAATGGTCCTCTGCCATTGACAGTGTCCTCTCCGAGATCAAAGCCTCCATTCCAGTCAGTGGCAGGAACTCGGCAGCTCAAACATGGCACGCAAGCGATGATAAAGAGAAGATGGGTGATCTTCGCCGAAAGTTAGCAGACTCCATGGGCCGCTTCGGGGTACGCACCTCCGCTTTTCTTCCTGTTTGGACTTAAAAGTATACTAAGCTAAACTGTCAGGTCGCCTCGCAAATGCACATGATGAAAAAATTATCCAGTATTGAGGCTAACACACAATTCTCCCCCAGTTCATTCGTAGCTCCACTGCCAGAGCCAGCGACGAAAGTACGATATCGGGTTCCCTTTCTCGGAAAAGACGGTAGGACCATGCCGATGGCTCGTTACATTTGCTAACGTCTGGCCAGCGATATTGGAAAGTCTCGCTCCAGTCGACGAAGCCCGTTTCGATCACGAGACATCAGCAGACTCTTGTCTTCAAGGCACTCGGGAAGCAATGCTGAACACAATATTCGAGTGGATCGACAGCCTTGCACCTGGTCCACATATCTTCTGGCTTGCTGGTCTGGCAGGAACCGGGAAGACCACCATCGCGACCACCGTTTGCGAGGAATTGGATGCCAGAGAAGCTCGGGCCAGCATCTCGGCCGGCCACCCTCGCCCGCTTGTCGTGAAGTTGGGTGCGGATTTCTTCATGTCGCGGCATTCCGCCCCCCGGCGAAACCCGCACAGCATCGTGTGCACCATTGCATATCAACTTGCGGACCGATTTCCCTCCATCCAGCCGTTCCTCATCTCCGCGTTTGCGTCTAAATCCCCGCATCGTAACCTCGAAAAACATGCAGAGGAAGATCATGGAGCTCATCATCGGCCCGCTTGGGCGCGCCATCAGCGCCCTTCCTAAATGCATCGTCATCGTTCTCGATGCGTTGGACGAGTGCGATGGCCATGGTGCAGAGTTTCTCCCTCTCTTCGCCCGATTGACGTCGGATCTCGACGGTATTCGCGTCAAGTTGGTGATCACGAGCCGCTTCGAGACAGACATCCGCTCCATGTTTTCTACAATCGGACATGCTTCCTTTCGACTGCACGATATCGAGCAGTACATCGTACAGACGGACATCCAGCGTTATTTGCAGCATTCCTTCCGTCAAGTTGCCCTCAAGAATAAGAATAAACACGTCTTTCCTCCTGGCGTCGAATGGCCATCACTGAAGGATATCTCGATCCTCGTCTCACGCTCCGGTGCCCTATTCATCTATGCGGCTACTGTCGTTAAATTCGTGGACGTCGCAGGTCATTCTCCGCGGCGCAGGTTGGAGACCTTGATCAAAGCGACCGGAAAGACGTCAACGGCTGTGGGTTTGACGATGCTCGACAGGCTGTACATGGAGGTTCTCCGGATAGCCGCCACAGATGCGCAGAACCACGGAGTCGACGAAGATCTGGCTCAGCGTATGCAGCAGGTCGTCGGGGCCGTCGTTCTTCTGCAGGTGCCTCTATCTGTCCAAACGGTCTCCTGCATCTTGGGCGTTGACCCAATAGACGTCCAGTTCGCGCTCGATGGCGTGGCGGCCATGTTACTGATCCCTCCCAAGGGTTCAAACGACCCTATCCGGATCTTCCATCCATCTTTTCCCGACTTCTTGCTCGACCCCAAACGGTGCTCGGACCCGCGCTTCGGAGTGCAGGCTGGAACGATCCATAGCCAGCTCACCGGGCGGTGTCTCATCATCATGAATACGTCCCTCCATTACGACATGTGCGACTTTCGTGATCCGTCCCTGAAAAATGCGGATGTAGAGAACCTTTCAAGTACTATCAAGCGTTGTATACTCCCCGAACTTGTCTACGCCTGCACTTTTTGGAAGGCGCACCTCGAGCTCATGACCGACGACAATTCCGCTCCGGCTGAGATGATGCGGTCCTTCATTTTGACGAAACTGTTACCGTGGATCGAGTGCCTGAGCGTCCTTAGTTCTATCTCCGTGGCCTTACCTACGCTGAGCGTGGCACAAGTCCTGGTGTATGGTGAGGAGTGACTTTTGTGCCATATATTCACATGATGAACCCGTTTTCAGCGCCGAAATATGGACGATGAGATTGAACGTCTTGAGGGCGTCAGAAACTTTGTTCTATACGATTCGGAGGTAGCTGATTCTGCCCTGCACATATACCAGATCGCCTCCTTTCACCCCGCATTCAATGTACAGTCAAATGTCTGTGTTCCTCCAGATCTCAAAGTCCGCCTCATCACGGCGCCCTCTCAGGAATGGAGCAACCAGCCCGGGATCTTTGGGAGACACAGAGACGGCGTGACCTGCCTGGCCATCTCCCCTGATGGCAGAAAACTCGCGTCGGCGTCGAAGGACACGTTCGTCCGGATATGGGACGTCGAGATAGGGCACTGCATCTTGGAGACGGCGGGTCATACTACCCCGGTGCTCTCGGTCGCATTCTCTCCAGACGGCTCCCAGCTTGTCTCGGCTGCGGAGGACGGTTCAATCCGGGTGTGGGATGTTCAGACCGGGCTCACGCTCGTCCAGTTCGTCGGGCATTCTGGTGCGGTGAACTCGGTAGTCTACACGACCGACGGCGAACGCGTGGTGTCTGGTTCCAAAGATGCAACGATAAGGATTTGGAGCATCGAAAGCGGCCAAGAAGAAGTCAGCTTGTACTGCCAATCTGAAGTCCTTTCCCTGTCGATCTCACCAGGTGGAACCACTCTTGTCTCCGGCTCAGTGCGCGGTGTTGTGCAGCTGTGGGATATTGCCCAACACAAGTGCACTCGCGAAGTCTTACATCTTGGCCACATCTCGACGCTCTCGACGGTGTTCTCTCTTGACGCCTCCCGGATTGCCATTGGGCGCTGGGACAGGCAAGTCAATATTTGGAACACTAGCACTGGCGTGGCTGAGACGACATTGTATCATCGAGGGTGCGCAAGTTCGGTTGCTTTCTCCCCTGACGGTTCCTCCGTGGCCTCAGGATGTGGGGATGGTTTGATTCGAATTTGGAAGGTCTCATCGGGAAAATTGCTTGGCGAACTCGACAAGCACCCATGGACTCGGAGGTTGGAGCGGTTGTGTTCTCCGCCGATGGCCGGCGGCTCTTCTCCGCATCGGCCGACGCGACTATTAGGGTGTGGAGTATGTTTGACGGCTCTTCCCGTCACAAACTTTCATGGAGGTCGTGTGCTCGTCGCCAACAGCAAAAGGACCACGAAGTGGGCCATTCAGCACCAGTGTTGTTTGTGGCGTTCTCCGCCGATGAGCGATGGCTGGTTTCGAGTTCCGGCCGTTGTTCGACTTCTGGCGACGTCCTTGTGTGGGACACAAAGTCGGGGAAGTGCGTTGCTAAGCTGCGGGCCTTCGCTCTCCGCCTCGCACCGCTCTCTTTCCATCCCAAGTCCACTTGTCCCACCTTCGCCTGTGGATTCAACAACCACGTTTATCTCTGGGATTCACGGACGTGGAAGACAACAGCGAAACTCCGAGGTCATACCGGAAGGGTTAACTGCGTTCAGTTTACCTATGATGGGCGCACTCTCATTTCGTCATCCGAGGACGGGACCGTCAAACTCTGGGATAACACCAGCAAGACCAACACTCGCACACTCAGTCTTCCTAAATCTCCCGAAAAATTCGACGGCTTCGAGAAATCTGTCTCGTGGTGGAGCAGGGCGTCGAGTACATCAAATCGGCGCGATGCCGATTGACTCTGTTGCACCTTTTCCCAATGACACCCAAATACTGATGTGCTCGAAAGGCACCGTCGAAATCTGGGATACAGACCACAACCCTACCGATCAGCGCTCCCGGCTACTGGCGCCCTCGCTCTGGAATCCCGAGCTTACGTGCACACCCTCAGACAAAGGCGATACTGTCTACGTCGCCGCCGTGGCCATGGGTTCCGCAAGAGTCTTATGGGACGGCAAGGGCGAACGGGTCGACTCGAATGGCCCGCAGTGGAACCACGTTCGCGCGAAGCAGTACCCAAATATCGTCGAGGAGTCCGGATGGGTCTCGCACACCAGGCATGCACAAATCGGTCCGCGAAAAATCGCTTGGATCCCGAAGAACCGTCGGAACATGTGCGCCGGCGCGTTGGCTACGTCCCAATCCGGGAGACTATTCGCAATTGGAAGCCAGTCTGGCTTAATCACCATCCTCGATGTGTCGGCTATGGTCGAGCACCTCGAGGGCCCAGAGCCCAAGTAAGATACGTCGGATCTTCTTCCATAATGGGCCCCCACCAGCATGCGAAGGCCATGGGATTGTCTGATCAAGCGCGGCATTCGCCTGTACATCTAGGTAGTTTTCTAGCAATTATCATCGGCGTGCTCGCGCCCTGCTACTCGTAATAACTCCCTTGCTTCCCCACACTGAGCTTGCAGGTACACCAGCGAAGAGAAACGAAAACGAGCCATTGCGTGGATTTTCTGTCGTCTAAATGTACCGTCGCCACAAAAAAGAACCGTCCCTCCCATCTACCATCCCCTCCCGCGCAGTGCAATCCTTTTTCTCTCGTCATGCGATGTTTTTTGCGTTTCGTGATTTATGAATTACCGTCCCTCCCACCTCCCATCCCCTCCCGCGCAGTGCGATGTTTTTCTCTCGTTATACGATGTTTTTGTGTGTTGTGATTTTCTGGTGTTTTTTGGGTTTTCTTGCTTTTTTTTGGGTTTTCGCGGGCTTAGACCCGGTCGGTGCGAGGGTGCGGAGGTGTTCGGTGCGTGCTGCCGTTTGCCGTGGGTTCGTCTGTGTTGAGCGTGTCGAGGATGAGTATCTTCAGTAGTCCTCGAGCGAGACCACGTCGGACCAGTGGTCGTCCCCGCTGCTTTCCTCATCGTCAAAAGTGTTTCCCCGCCCGCACTGCTCCTTCCGGCCGTATACGCCGCAGTTCCTTCTCAACGCCTTCTCGTCGGACCCACTCCCGAAGCGCCGGAGCCCCATCCACACTGCCGACTCGAGCTCTGCTTCGAACTCTTCCATAACGCACGCGAGGACAGATTCCATAGATGCCGAGGACGACGCCGATTCGAGGGAAGTCGACGAACCGGGGCGGGGGAGGGTGCACATGACGGCGTCGGGGAGGGTGTCCTTAGCTGTTCCGGGGACCACGACTGGTGGCGATGCGCACCCAGCGACGGCGTTGCGCAACCGTTGTTCGAGCGAGAGACGGACGGGGGCCGAAGATCGACGAGCGATGAACTCGGACTCGCAGGACGATGACGACGGGGTGGGAAGTGACTCGCGACGGGCCTTGAGGGCGTCAGTCCACTGCCTAGCTTGTTTGAGGTGGGCTTCTTTCGCCTGCTGCCATTCAGCTGAGGCGAGCTTGACGTCCTCGAGAGACTTGACGTTGGCGGCGCGGCACGACCGAGGAGCAGGAAGACGGACAGTGAAGAGGCTGAGGGGAGGGGACAGCGCAGGATACACCGACACGCGGGTGGGTGAGACGAGGGGCACTGGGGTGGGTGGCGATGTTCTCCTTATCGTGACCGCGAGGCTTGCGGGGCGTCATCCTGTGAACGCGGTGGGCGGTGTTCGTTATCGACCCCAGGGGGAGCCGGGTCTTGACGATCTCCTTCTCGATAATCCTGAGGTCCTCCAGGGTCGGGGACGTGAGCATGATTATCGGTATCTCGGGCGCGCTGGGGAACTGCGCCGCCTTGATGCTGATCGGACCGTCAGGCGCGAAGGCGGCCCCGACCGTCATACTAGAAAGGGCGAGAACTGGGACGCCGGTGAAATCGGGCTTGAAGGTCGCGATTGGGTCTGTGAGGGGTGTAAGAGAGTGAGAAGCGTATAGAGGGGAAATACACTTACCAGCGACGACAGCAGCATTCTTGGCTACAGAAAGAAACAGGCGTTAGCTGGGGAATACTGTATCGAGAGACGAGGAGCTTACCAGGGAAATGGACGGCGAGGAAGTTCCCATCCTCGGGGTCTGCCTGACGGCGAGCACCACCAAAGAGGGCGCGCACGAGCCGCCATAACGCTTGCAGGTAGGGGAGGAAGAACAGGGACATCGAGGACATGGCAAAAGAGAGTAAAGTATAGAGAGTGCGGGGGAATGGTGGTGGTAAAGGACAAGAGACGATGGAGAGTCGAGCTGGGCGGATGCAGTTTATATCCGCCTCCCTCCATTCCATTGCTCGATCGATTTCCGTGCTTTGGTCGATCATGGGAGGCGGAAGTAAATCTTGGAACGGAGGACTTGGAAGATAATTACAGAATTAGAGAATTTCAGAGCGTCCCAAGAGTCGAGTCAAATTAACCCCAAGCCAGACCACAGAAAGATCATTTTCAAGTGTCACCGAACTCTAAGCCTCGGGCGAATGTGTTTGTTGCCTATAAAGTCCAGAGATCGTTGAAGTTTGCTGGAGCGGTCGCGCGCCACCAGGTTCAGTTTACTGGCAGGCAGAGGTTGAGAGAAAGACGCGTGGTAACAAGTGACCGTGACTCTGTGAACCAGCCAATGGAAAGCCATAGAGGTGTAACGATGATTTTATTACCCGATATCCAAGCCCTCCTTCCATCGTGTACATAGTATGTATGTATATCCTATCTACCTACCTACTGCGAAACCAATAATGTTACTAGATCCAATCCGCCGGCGCAAGCTACGAATCCACCTCCATCTCTTGCCCGTCATCCTCGTCGTCGTCCGAGGCCCCGCGCGCCAGCGCCGACCGCTGCCGCACAGCGCTGGGCGTGGGTTTTGAGGGTGTCGGCGGCGGAGGGGCGAAGGACATGGTGGAGAGTGGGGAGACGGGGAGAGGGGAGGGCGGCGGGAGACCTGGGCCCGGGGCTCGGTTCCGTGAGGAAGGTGACACGACGCTACTTGCGAGGAGGCCGAGGTTCCGCGCGGAGGGGTTGAAGTGGCCGCATTTGGGGCAGGTGTATTCTGCGTCGGTGGGTCAGTAAACGATTTGGCGAGGAAAGGGAAAAGGAGGGGAAAGCGGCGAGGAAGAGCAAGTAGAAAGCCGCGAAAGCGAAATACGACCCAAGAGACTCGAAAGAAAAATGACTCACGCGCATCCGCCCACACTGCCTCGGGCACAAGCCCGTTGTGAGAGAAACACTTGGCACAGATGAGCGCAAACTTTTGCTTCTCCTTGTCGATCTGGGGGGTGTCGTCGGGTCCGACGAGGACTGCGAGGAGTAAGGCAAGTCAGTTTCGTTTAGGTTAGGATATGAAGGAAGGAAGGTGATGAGAGAGGGATGGACAGGGAAGAAGAGAGGGAGAAAGAGGAAAGAGTGACGAAGGACACAGTTGCGTGGCTCCGAAACCATGCGGGTAGGATAAGACGGTGGCGAGCACGCCTATCAAGCTCATCCCCTTCAACGCGCGTGCCAGACATGCGACAGCGCCGCCTCGTTCCTCTACATGACCGGCGGCGCGACCAATCTGAGACCGAGACAAAGACCCCGCCCTTTCCGCATGAACAGTGGGCGTGCAAAGCCCAAGCCCTCTACACCCGTCCCAAGTCTGATCTGACTGGGACGTTCGCATGGGGAGGGGGGGGCAGGGATGGGAAATAAAGCAAGCGAAGACAAGCCAACGGAATTCCAAGAAAAAAAGGAAAGAGAAGGAGTAAGTCACACTTACCATCCGCGAACGCGTCAAACCAGCCCCGGCGGTGCGGCTGTGGCGGGGGCGGGGGTTGTTGTGGCCCTCCTCCTGCTCCTGGTACGCCTATTGCCGAGGGCCGAGGGCCGCCTGCTTCATGAAACGTATCAGCTTCACAGTTCCATTCAATCAACCAGACGAAGCCTCTTACCTCGCCCCGGCGTCCCCGGGCCCGCCCTCTGTGGTGTATTGGGACTCGAGATCGAGCCGGGCCCCGCGCCGTTGGCGTTTGGTTTGGAGTTAGAGGACGGGGACGGAGAGGAGGCGGAAGGGGAGTCGCCGCGCTCGTACCGCGACAGAAGGTCGCGCGTCTCGTAGAAGTTGGTTTTCTTTTTGATCTCTTCGACTTTTGCACGTTGGGCTTTGAGAAGGGTTTGGAGGGTTTTTTCTGGGAGGTGTGTTAGTGGGGGTGAGATTTGAGGAGGGAGGTTCGAGGGTATGGAGGGAGAAGGAGATAGCGGGGTTATGAGGACGGCAAGGCCTCGCTTCGCTCGCACCGTCCTGGACCAAGAATTTCGGCGCACGCCAAGACGTGTCCGCAGTGCCGTCCACAATATTCGCGGGACGTTCAGTCCAAGTTGTTTGATACGAAGCACGCAGATGGGGCATGAACCGGGCACCCAACCGTGTCATAGGATTTCCATTCCGCGGCGTCCACGTCCACGTCCTTTACCAACGATACTCCGCGCGACAGGATCGATGGGGAATAGGTAGAATAAGACTTTGAAAAAGAGACTCACCCTCCGCATTTCCCTTGCGTGCATACCATATTTGCACGATCCGGCGAATGAATAGAATCCTGTGTGCATGGTACGTGTCTCAGGACGAGAATCAGCGAAACGACAGAAAGCCCACGCACAGAATCGGGCCAATAAATACCGGCAGGGCTCTCAGTGCGCGCTCTGCGCCCCGCGTTCGCGCACCGCCGCCGCTCACGAAACCAAAGTACCAGAAGCCGACATACGCGATCCACCCGGCGAGGGTGTAGAGCGTGACGAGCGCGGTCGCGGTGCGTTCTCGCGCGCGGATGTCCGCGAGGAGCGTCTGCCGCCGCTGGATGTCGCGTGCGAGGGAGGCAAGGACAGTCTCGTCGTCTGGAGGTTTTTCCTGCAAGTGAAGGCGTCGGTTTGGTGAAAGACAGAAAGATAAAACTAGCGGCGCACGGAGCGGAAGAGGCGCCAAATGAAAGACATGGGCGCGCCAATTACAGGCGTTGAGAATGAAAGGAAGGCAAGCGTGTAAGGCTGACAAAGCAAGTCACCGCTTGCCTTCAGCTTGCCGCTCCGTCTCGAATACATTGAATCACAATCTGTGCTCTATGTAAATCGCCACCAGGTTCCTGAAAAAATCTACGCGTCGAGCTCCTATTTGATTTGCATGCGACATGACTCGGAGTCAGGGTCCAGCTCTTCTTGTTCTTTACTACAAACTGGGACTCTCTACTGCCCGTATTCCCTGGCCTTCTATAGTGTTCACATAACAAATTCGACCTATGAGCGTACGACTTGAGCCTCAAAAGGACCGGGTGTCTACACTGACAAGGAAAAACAGCGCTGTAAGCGCAAGGGAAAACACGAGCGCGCCAGAGAAAAGACTCTCAACAAAGAAGGTTCAGACGCGTTTCATTATTTCTCTGCCTAATTCTGACGGTCTTTATCTAGTCAAGATTGTGTATCGACAAATGCTGAAGGAGGACCAACAACTGTATTATGCCAACCCTGCGTGCGCGCAGACATCAGGGCGGTGCTCAAGACCAGTACGTACATAGCTGTACTCCTGTCTCTCTCCATGTTTGACGTCGAGACACAGTTGTAGTTCGCCGGGTGCCAAAGCGCGAGAGCCTCACCGATGATGAGCTGTATGATAGGTTGACGGGATCATGACTTGTGCTACGGAATTTTATTATGAACTCAGTGTGCGCCTGGCCAACACTTGACGAGACGGAGAAGCCGACACCCTATAGGGAGGAACTGCGCTTTGCTTTTTGATTTCTACAGTCGCTCGATCAGTAGCGCAGTGTCTGTCCCTTCCTTTCCATCCGCGCGCACAGCACCTTAGTCGTGCTGGGCAAGAAAGTTATTACATCGATGTGTGCCCTCGGTTTCAGGCTAGGCAGCTGTTATGAATACTGCAGGATGTTGTTAGCTGACACGAAAAAAAAGAAAAGAAACTAAAACACACCCAGGTACTTCGACCGAAAGAGACTGTAATCAAGGGAAACGCGCCACGATAGGAATCCCTGGATTCTGGTGTACTGTCGGTGACGCATAGTTCCTCTAGTTGGCAGTGGGATTTGGATATGAATGCGGCTAGTGTTTCGACGCATTCAGGCTCGAGAAATAATTCCGAAACTCGGAAATGGCGGAGAGCAGGTACGATAAGGGTCTTGAGGTACCCTTCCGCGTAGCCTGCCAGCTCCAATGATCGCAAAGCCGGGAGGGTGATATCGGGAATCGTCACGTCGTCGTCGTCGTCGACGAGAGCCAGCTTACAATGCTCGAGGTTGGACGTGTACTGTAAAACGGGAACACATTCTTGCGGATATACCCCGTGCAAAGTGAGCGAAGTCAGTTGCACCCAAGGCAATGTCAGGACCTTGGCAGCATGGTCGTTGAGAACAACCGTGCGTAATAGATGCGCCTCCGGGAATACAACTTTGGCGGTGATAAATCGGGGTCATCGTTGGTAAGAAACAAATCTAGGCTGCGGAGGAGAGGCATTGGGACTTGAATCATGCGGAGAAGGGGTATTGAAAGGCGACGAAGATTTAGATGCTGCCAGCGCGCGCAGTGGAGGAACAGTGGAGATAGGAGCTCCGTTCTGCGCAACAGATAGATAGCAAGATCCAAAGAAAGGGGAGAACAATTAGACCTGTTTAGCCACATGCTCGACAGGTGAAATTGGTGTTCGAAGGGCATCAGAGACGATATCGATATCGCCCCGCCATAGAGCGGCTGTTCCAAGAGCGATTTCTCGCCACTCGCGACAAATTTGTGTCAAAAGAGCCGGCGAATCAAGACCCGCCAGAGGTGGACAGAGCGGGTAGGCAGGGAGGAAGTGCATGAAGATCTCGATGGTGAGTTCGTTTGGCAATGTCAGGACCGGGTATTTATAGGAATCAAGTCGTTCCAGTACCGGCTGCCGCTGAGATTTCAATTCCTCGAGGGGAGCGCTCGAGAAACAAGATCTGGGCGTCGAGATCTGCGACGCGAGCGCGATCTGCTGCAAGTGAGCTGAGCATGGGAACTGTATCGGGTTGAGGATCAATTCCGATTCAATATGCACAGTACGCACTGATGTTTTTGGGGGCCAAGGGTTGAGAGCTTTCGGAGAGTTCGAACCGGAGGAATAGAAGAAGGCAATAAGTTTCAAAGAATTCGAACGTGGAAGTTTGTGGAACAAGCGCAAGCCGGCACAAACAACCGCTCGCGTCCAAATTGGGCAATATGGGGCTATGCAATTGCATGATTCGCAGGGCATACGTCGTGTAGCTGACTGTACGCTTTCTGATCCGAGACAATCGAAAAAGTAAAGACAACGAGACAACTGTTTGGCGGAAGTAAATAAAACGCCGCTCGTAGTATCAACCACTGGCAAGTACTTGCTTTTTTTCGTCTCTAATTCCGTTTCCTCTCTCTGTTTCCTAGGTAAATAAGCCTCGTATAAACCCCTCGTAGTTACTTACTTACAAAACCCCACCTACATTTAGTAGAGTACTGCCGCGTAGCCCCTGGGCCAGGTACGGCGTATATAGAAATAATGAAATGAAATGAACCCGAGCCTCCACATGTCGCCTTCCGAATAAATCACCGAGACTCATCACCACAGCGGAAACGTCAAATCGTAAAGTTCAAACCTCCATGTCGAGGGAGTCTAGGTATAATTTTATCAATCACGAAAGTCCACTCATAGACGGCGCCAGCATGGCGCCCATTGTGACGCTTGGTAGAGGTCAGGATTCGTCACGGCGCCGAAGAAATCGTGGCAGCCCCTGTCGCTTTGGTCTGTTAGCTGGCTCGTCCCGTCGGCGTACTACAACGGCGTCGTCAGTAGTCTCTCAGACACAGACGCTACAATACTACTTGATCTCGTACCTCGATGTATTGAACATCGTCGGTGTTTATTGTCATTCTGAGGCACGTATCATATTATCTGGCTGTGCGTATACTGAGCCATGCGCAGTGCCTATTTTTTTCGGGGCTGGCGAACTTCCAAGCCTTGCCCAATTCTCGACCCGCTATCTTTTCCCTTCTACCCGTCCTAGTCAAGGCGCGCACCATCAAGAAATCCAGCTCCTGCGCGATCTTCGTTTCTATGTCTGCATCAGTCCAGCTCGAGTGCGACGGCAGTCCAAACAAAATGTCTGTCACATTAACTTCAAGTTCATGACAGCTGCACGGCGCCGAATTTTTCTTCCCATCGGCCGGTGCTTCTGCAGAGAACCGGGGTGGAAGTTCTGTACCCGGATGAAGCGAGGCCCTAACCTCTTGGAGTTTTCGGTGTTTTGTCATGACAAGCAAGAAAGTCGAGCCCCCGAACATACGTATACGCATGAACCACGAGTCGTTATATCACGAAGAGTATGTACTTACCCCTCCAAATAATCTTCGAGTCCCTCCTCACTCGCGTTGCAGACCACTGTTCGATTACGCGGAGGACGAGATTGTTGGCGCCGCAAGGAACTCTGACCGGTCGAATGAACTGTGTGAAAAACGATGCATAGATAAGGGCGTGGTCGGACACGAATGCGAAAGCGCGCTCGTTTCGATCCCGAGAAAGTGCCGCAGAATACATGGAGAACATATGGAGAATGAGCAGAAGTCGTGCAGCGGGGCGAGAAAGAGTGGGTACACTGGTTGTGTGCTCGAGTTCAAGCTGAGCAGTTGTTATGAATCCTGCAGGATGCTGTTGGCTGACACGAAAAAAAGAGAAGTAGCCAAAACGTACGAAAGAGACTGTAATCAAGGGAAACGCGTCACGATAGAAATCCCTGGATTCTGGTGTACTATCGGTGACGCATAGTTCCTCTAGTTGGCAGTGGGATTTGGATATGAATGCGGCTAGTGTTTCGACGCATTCAAGCTCGAGAAATAATTCCGAAACTCGGAAATGGCGGGAGAGCAGGTACGATAAGGGTCTTGAGGTACCCTTCCGCGTAGCCTGCCAACTCTAATGATTGCAAAGCCGGGAGGGTGATATCAGGAATAGTCACGTCGCCGTCGTCGTCGTGACGAGAGCCAGCTTACAATGCACGAGGTTGGACGTGTACTGTAAAATGGGAACACATTCTTGCGGATATACCCGGTGCAAAGTGAGCGAAGTCAGTTGCACCCAAGGTAATGTCAGGACTTCGGCAGCATGGTCGTTGAGAACAACCGTGCGTAATAGATGCGCCTCCGGAAATACAACTTTGGCCGTGATAAAATCCTGGTTAAAGTTGATAAGAGACAAATCTAGGCTGCGGAGGAGAGGCATTGGGACTTGAATCATGCGGAGAAGGGGTACTGTAAGGCGACGAAGATTTAGATGCTGCCAGCGCGCACAGTGGAGCATCAGTGCAGACAGGAGCTCCGTTCCGTGCAACGGATAAATAGCATCTTCGTTGAGATCCAAGGAAATGGGGGAACAACTGGACCTGTTCAGCCATATGCTCGACAGGCGAAGTTGGTGTTTAAAGAGCATCTGGGCCCGGAGCGGTATCGATATCGCCCGCCATAAAGCGGCTGTTCCAAGAGCGATTTCTCGCCACGCGCGACAAACTTGTGTCAAAAGAGCCGGCGAGTCAAGACCCGTCATAGGTGGACAGAGCGGGTAGGTGGGGATGAAGTGCATGAAGATCTCGATGGTGATTTCGTTTGGCAACGTCAGGACCAGATATTTGTAGGAATCAAGGCGTTCCAGTACCGGCTGCCGCTGAGATTTCAATTCCTCGAGGGAGCGCTCGAGAAACAAGATCTGGGCGTCGAGATCTGCGACGCGAGCGCGATCTGCTGCAAGTGAGCTGAGCATGGGAACTGTATCGGGTTCGGGATCAGTTTCGATCCAATATGCACAGTACGCACTGATGTCTTTGGGGCCTAGGGTTGAGAGTTTTCGGAGAGTTCTAACCGGAGGAACAGAAGAAGGCAACAAGTTTCAAAGGATTCGAACGTGGAAGTTTGAAACAAACGCCAGCCGGCACAAACAACCGCTCGCGTCCAAATTGGGCAATATGGGGCTATGCAATTGCGTGATTCGCAGGGCATACGTCGTGTAGCTGACTGTACGCTTTCTGATCCGAGACAATCGAAAAAGTAAAGACAACGAGACAACTATTTGGCGGAAGTAAATAAAACGCTGAGCGTAGTATCAAGCAAGTACTTGCTTTGAACTCGAACCTCCACATGTCGCCTTCCGAATAAATCACCGAGACTACTCACCACAGCGGAAATGTCAAATCGTAAAGTTCAAACCTCCATGCGGAGGGAGTCTAGGTATAATTTTATCAATCACGAAAGTCCAGGCCAAGAACGAAATAGGCTCACAGACGGCGCCAGCATGGCGCCCATTGTGACGCTTGGTAGAGGTCAGGGTTCGTCACGGCGCCGAAGAAATCGTGGCGACCCCTGTCGCTTTGGTCTGTTAGCTCGCTCGTCCCGTCAGCGTACTACAACGGCGTCGTCGGTAATCTCTCGGACACAGACGCTACAATACTACTTGATCTCGTACTTCGATGTATTGAACATCGTCGGTGTACATGTTTATTGTCATTCTGACTCGGAGGCACGTATCATATTATATTATCTGGCTGTGCGTATACTGAGCCGTGCGCAGTGCCTATTTTTTTCGGGGTGGCGAACTTTCAAGCCTTGCCAAATTCTCCACCGCCTATCCTTTCCCTTCTACCCGTCCTAGTCAAGGCGTGCACCAGAAAGAAATCCAGCTCCTGCGTGACCTTGATGTCCATGTCTGCATCAGTCCAGTTTGAGTGCGACGGCACTCCGAGCAAAATGCAAGTCATCTGTCACATTGACTTCATGACAGCTGTACGGCGTCGAATTTTTCTTCCCATCTGTCGGTGCTTCTACGGAGAACCGGGGTGGAAGTTCTGTACCCGGATAATGCGAGGCGCTAACCTCTTGGAGTTTTCGGTGTTTTGTCATGACAAGCAAGAAAATTGAGCCCTGAGCATACGTATACGCATGAACCACGAGTCGTTATATCACGAAGAGTATGTACGCCTCCAAATAATCTTTGAGTCCCTCCTCACTCGCGTTGCGGACCACTGTTCGATTACGTAGTTGATGCCTCTCGGAGGCCTGCTCAAAGGTACGTGAACTCGATACATGAATTCTGAAGTGTGTGAAAATATTTTCATGCAGATTGTCCATGAATTTAAGAATTCATGGAGAGGCTATATGAAACTCACTCTTGACAGCCCCAGTGTACGCGGAGGACGAGATTGTTGGTGCTGCGAGGAACTCTGACCGGTCGAATGAACTGTGTGAAAAAACGATGCATAGATAAGGGCGCGGTCGGACACGAATGCGAAAGCGCGCTCGTTTCGATCCCGAGGAAGTGCTGCAGAACATATGGAGAATATATGGGGAATGAGCAGAAGTCATGAAGAGTTGGTACATTGATGTGTGTGCTCGAATTTAAGCTGAGCAGTTGTTATGAATCCTGCAGGATGCTGTTGGCTGACACGAAAAAAGAGAGAAGTAGCCAAAACGTACGAAAGAGACTGTAATCAAGGGGAAAGCGTCACGATAGGAATCCATGGATTCTATTGCAACGTCTTCGACACAGAGTTTCTGCAGTTGGCAGCAGGATTTGGATATGAATGCGGCCAGTGTTTCGATGCATTCAGGCTCGAGAAGTGATTCCGAAACTCGTAGATCGCGGAGAGTGGGCGCGATGAGGGTCTCGAGGAACCCTGGCCCCGCATCGCCGGTCACCGTCAATGATTGTAAAGACGGGAGGGAGATATCGGGAACATCAACACCATCGTCGAAGAGCTTCAGCTCGCAATGCACGAGGTTCGATGCGTGCTGTAGAATCGCAACGCATTCTCGTGGGAAAAACCCGGGTAAAGTGAGCGCAGTCAATTGCGCCCAGGGTAACGTGAGATGTCCAGCAGCATTGTCGTTGAGAACGACTGTGCGCAACAGAGGCGCATCCAGAGATGAGACTTTGGCGGTGATCAAATCGAAGTTCACAAGATACAAATTTAGGTTGCGGAGGAGGGGCATGGGGCCCTCGATTATGGGGAGAGAAGATATTGAAAAGCGAAGACCAATATGCTCCCAGCGCGCCCGCTGAGGAACGAGTGTAGACAGTATTTCTGTTGCCTGTGCTTCGATGAGGGCATTATTGTAATCGACAGACAACGGGTAAGAACGAGACCTGCTCAACCACAAGTTACACAGGTGAGCTTGGCGTTCGAAAGGGATGCGATGGTCGTTTAGCGATATCGCACGCCATAGAGCTGCTGTTCCCAGAGCTATTTCTCGCCACCCGCGGCAGATTTGGGTGAGAAAAGTCGGCGAGAGAAGGCCTATTAGCGGAGGACAGAGCGGGTAGGTGGGGAGGAAGTGCATAAAGATCTCGATGGTGATTTCGTTCGGCAACGTCAGGACCGGGTATTTGTAGGAATCAAGTCGTTCCAGTACTAGATGTTTCTGGGAGTGCAATTCCGAAAGGGAGAACTGGTTCTGGGATCGCGATTCCAGGGGAGAATGCTCGAGTAACACGATCTGGGCTTCGAGATCCACGAGGCGCGCACGATCTGCTGCAAGTGTGCTCATGAGACTGTGGCGATTCTAGGTTAGTATCAGATATAATGGAAATGAGATGACACACGGAACTCGGAGTCTTCGTCGAGGTTGGGCCTGCGGCAAGGAACGACTGATCCGGGTGATGCATAGCCGGCACAAACAAACAGCCGCATGCGTCCAAATTAGGCAATATGGGGCTGTGCAATTGACATCAAGAGTACCTCATGGACACCAAAGAGTACATGGGTTCAATTGGGAGGGTTTTCTGGAAGAATGGTATTGGGAA
The DNA here is from genome assembly GCA_029378375.1 of Mycena olivaceomarginata. NCBI lineage: Eukaryota > Fungi > Basidiomycota > Agaricomycetes > Agaricales > Mycenaceae > Mycena > Mycena olivaceomarginata. Next base: position 125,575 of record JARKIC010000202.1, on the reverse strand, counting down.
CCTTTATTCGTGTAACTGACTGTACGCTCTCTGATCCGAGACAATCGAAAAACAAAACATTGAGACAAGAACTTTTATCGAAACAGCACGCGTATCTAGTAAATTCTTTTGAACCCGAGCCTCCACGGTAATATGACATTGCCTCCAGGAAAAATCACCGAGACTCCCCACTGCGGTGGAAATTTCGAATAAAAGTTTAAACCTCGACACCAATGCTACGCTGGCTGCGCCGCCAGACATGGTGGTCTCCCCGCTCGCGGTCGAGCAGATTGGAGTCGAGCCCCGCTGGGTGAAGAACTGGACCTGCCACGCAGATGCGGACGGGAGCGCTAGCAGAGCGGTGAAAACAAGAAAGGGGACTTTGAAATGCAGCATCGGTTAGTGATGTGGGCGGGGGGAACGGAGGAGACTAGGCGTTCAATTTATACGCCCAACCATCTTCGAGCTCGTGCTGTGATTTCCTTTATGGAGAGGTGAGTTAGCAGGCATGTCGGATTAAAATTGAATACTGATGGATATTCCAAGAACAATTTTTTTCAACACAGATGCATATAGGAAACTGTAGACGCATGATTTAGAGCCCGGGTCCCTGAAACTCCGCAGTCGCCAACGAGAGGGAAAAGAATTGAAAGCCGAGGCCAATATCCGCAGTGTACGGTTGATGGTCTGCATACTGACTCTGTATTGATTTGGGGCAGAAAGTAGGCCCGCCCAAAAGGAAATTTGCAAAGCGGTTGTTTGGCGGGGGGGTCGGGAAACAACTTACGCGCCACGTTTTGTGCTCGCTGCTTACCACGCGATTCCGGGTTTGTAGCTAAACGACCTACCACTGCAAGTTGGTCTCCTGGCAGTCTACGCTACTCCTTTTACGAATCCCGACGAAACAAATCCGACATGTCCGCCGCTGCACGCGCTGAAGCCCGCCGCAAGGCAATCCTGAGCCGCGGCACCGACCGCCTCGCGAAGCTGACCACGTCGGGAAGGGGAGGAGACGATCCAGTTTATGTGCGCGGGTGTGAGTCTCTTGCTCAGCTTATTTCAAAATTCCCTTGGCTTTGATGCCGTTTTTATACCTTCTCAAAATTCCAAACGCTGCATGCTGCAGACGCGTTTTTTTCCCGTTCAATAATTAACTAACTACTGCTGCAGTGACCCCCGACCCGCCGCTGCCCACTTTCCCTGCGCCGACGAACCTCGGAAACTTTGTGGGGGAGGAGAACTACGCGGACGGGGAGGCGCCGCGGGTGAGGTCGCGCGTGCCGTCGCGGGCGAGCCCAGGGTCGAGTCCCATGGCGAATGCGACGAATGTGACGAATGCCGACGCGACTGGACGGCCGAATGCGCACGGGAACGGGAACGGGCAGACGCCGGACCCGTCTGTGTGGTCGGCGGACCAGCAGGCGCAGTTCCTGCAGGCGCTTATGGGGGCCGGGGCGCCGCCCCTGCCTCTGCCTCCGTCGGCGCAGGCTGGCGGTGCGGGGGCCGGGGCCGCGAACGGGACCGAGAACCCGTTCGCTGGCCTCGAGGGCGCGGGAAACCCGCTCGCGGCGATGATGGCGGCGGCTGCGGCGGGCGGTGGGGCCCGGGGGCGGGAGTCCGTTTGGTGCATTCGGCGCCGGGGGCGCGTTTAGCCCTGACACGGGGCTGGGCCTGGGGAAGGCGCCCGAGGTGGCGAAACCGAAGACGCTCGTGCAAGCGCCTGATGCCCGCGGTACACCTCGTGGCGGTGTGGGCGCTGCTCGTGTATTTCGTGCTCGTGGCAGAGCCGGCGGCGCACGGCGCGGGGGTGGAGGGGGAAGAACCGGGCGGGATCGGGTTCGCGTGGCGGTGGAGGCAGCTTGCGGCGGGTGTGAGGAAGGCGCAGTTGGGTCGTGCGGGGTTTGCGAGCGGGTGGGGGGTGCAGGCGTTGGTGCGTTTTTCTGAATCTAATCTTGCTTGGATTACGCGACTGACGCACGCGCCATATACAGCCGTTTTTCTGGGCGTTTGTAACGCTAGAGCTGGTGCTGCACTCGTTGCGCATATTTTCAGGATTCGTAAGTACCGTACCCTACACCCACTGCATATTCTAATGCGACACTGGCAGGATGCCTTCCGCCCGCCGACGTTGCTGGCACTCGTCCTGCCCTCACTTCCGCCGCAGATATCGGCGGTAATCGTGCACGGCATGAAGTACATGCAGATGGGGTCGATGGTGCTCGACGATGTGGCTGCGGTTATTGTGGGGATTGGGCTGGTGGTTTGGCTGGCGACGTGGGTTAAGGCGTAGCACCGTCTGTTTGTATTTTCTTTTTAATCGAGTGGTTGTCGTTGAAGAGCGAGATCCACCCAGCGTCCCGATTCCCGGGACACTCTTGTGGTCCTCAGTCGATGTTCTCCGCTGACCAGAACACAGGCTGATATCGGTGGGGTACGTTATGTGAGTCTGACTCGATCTTGTTACTTTCACTTGAGCTGAGGGACTCATTTTATATTCAAAGCATAAATACAACGAACGACCGTGGCGTTGCATGGGACGGCTCGGCTCGTTCTCTGCGTTATAGACGTCAAAGATCTTTGCCTCGGAGACACCCACATTCTTCGACACGGGCTTCGTCACTGCCAAGTCACTGCCGTCCTGAATGTCACCCTGTCTCATTCTCAGCTACGGTTACGAGTCCGTCCTGGACATAATATGTTTTTTCCCTGTGTTACGGGAGCTATATTCTTCACAGTAAGCCACACCGCATCTTGGGTCCGGAGATCGTTTGGCCGATACTCGTGTGGTTATTTAGAAACGTCGAACCAGCTTCCCAACGCAGACACGCTGACGCTGTCACTTCCACATCCCGACTGTGCGTGGGGCGGTACAGCAGCGCGGCGGTGCTCATCGCCATCTCGGCATCGACCTGGCACGGGTGGGTGCGTGGCTCTTTTTTTTATCCACACTCGTTCATCTGCCCGTACACCGTTTGCGACGCTGTACCTCTGAACCCGCCGGACGACGACTTCGATCCCGATCAGTTCATACGGCTCATAAAGAGGCTCGCGGCGCCGAATCTTGAGTGGCTGACGCTGAACCTCGAGGTCTCGACTGGGCGGTGCTGGATAGCTTCTTGTCCATGGACCGTTTTCCGCGTCGTGACTCATGGTGGGCGCCCCGACAAGGAGTTTGCTCGCCGGGTTCCGCCTTTTCTGGGGACATCAGGCATAATGCAGTTCGATCAGATGCTATGCTGTAGGGTCCTGTCTCACCTTAGAAATTGTGGCCGTATGTACGTATTTGGAGAGGATTCGAGGCGACAGGAAATTGCCACGAGCTGCCCAAGCAGCACGTATGCAAATAACTTGATGATGGCCCATTAGAGAAACATGAGATGGAGTATGTGTTGGAATTAAAGCCGCACACCGAATATTCAGCAATAGACCCTCGGCAAACGCGCGGGGAATTCATTCAGTATCTACAAGTATTTAAACACAAGTCTATAATTACCGTATGTAATTAGGTACGAATTTGTCTTGTCAGTGCCAGGGCAAGGAACAGGTACATTAATTGCGGCGTTGTGCGAGCGGGTGCAAACTCATCCGCCAACAGTATGTCACCTTCTGTAGCTAGAAATATCGTCCATGCACTCGCTATACATCGAAAAAAAGCGCAAAGGGAAGCGCAAACAAAAGAAGCGCCGCATCCGCGCACAATCGGAATTTCGAGGAACTATAGATCCAAGTTACACAATTGCCTAATTTGGAACCGATCTGAACCGATGCTGTTGGCGGCTGACACGATGTGCGTCGAAGCCGAGTTCCACTCGCATCGGCGGCGGCACTACTGCGGGAGTGCTTGGCCGACGCAGTCGGCCCTTTGTAGTGCTAACAGCAGTGAGAAACTTGAAATATCCTGCTGTCAACGAATTCTCTGGTGACTTCAGCCATGTCTCTGGACCGTAGCATGCTGTTTCTAAAGACTGCCGGAGGCCTGACGGGCATGTTGCCGGTCGGAGGGGAGCAAATGAAGTCGGCGGTGGAAACAGCGTTGACTATCTGTGAGTTAGTCAAGGTGATTTAGCATTCTCATGTCATTTCAGCTTCAAGCCTGATAGCCTGAGACTTTTAGACGGTGCGGAGGAACAAAGAGGACTGGGAAGCCCTCGCTGAGCATGCTGCCCTCACAACCTCCGCGATGAAGGAGGAACTCGAGGAGGGAGAAGCAATTTCATCCGTAGCCTGTGAAAAGGCTGCCACGCAGCTTATGAGGTTGGTTGCTTTACCGCTGTTGCCCCTGCATTCACCGAATGGTTTCTGGCATTTGGAGTGTCCTCTCCGAGATCAAGGCCTCCATTCCTGTCGGCAGGACCTTGACAGCTCAGACATGGCATGCCACCGATGATAAAGAGAAGATAGATGACCTCCGACGGAAGTTAACTGACTCTATGGGCCGTTTCGGGGTGCGCACTCCCATATTCCTCCTTCGGTTTATACTGAGCCAAACTGCCAGGTTGCCTCACAAACGCACATCATAAAAAAATTATCCAACCTTGAAGCGAACATACAACATTCCCCTAGCACATTCGTGGTTCCGCCGTCAGAGCTTGCGACGAAAGTGCGGTATCGGGTTCCCTTTCTAGGCGAAGAAGGTAGGTTGCCGCGCCCTATTCCATACATCGCTAATGCCTGGTCAGCCATATTGGAAAGTCTCGCTCCAGTCGACGAGGCCCGCTTTGATCACGAAACATCAGCGGAATCTTGTCTTCAAGGCACTCGGGAAACAATGCTGAAGACAATATTCGAGTGGATCGACAGCCTTGCAACCGGTCCACTCATCTTCTGGCTCGCTGGTCTGGCAGGAACCGGGAAGACTACCATCGCAACCACCGTTTGCGAGGAATTGGACGCAAGAGAGACTCAGACCAGCATCTCGGGCGGTCATCGTCTGCCCGTCGTGAAGTTGGGTGCTGATTTCTTCATGTCGCGGCATTCTGCCCCTCGGCGAAACCCGCACAGCATCGTGTGCACCATTGCGTATCAACTTGCGGACCGGTTTCCCTCTATCCAGCCGTTCCTGGTTTCCGCGTTGCGTCTGAATCCCCGCATCGTGACCTCGAAGAACATGGAGAAGAAGATCACGGAGCTCATCATCGGCCCACTTGAGAGCGCCATTAGCACCCTTCCCAGCTGCATCGTCATCGTTCTCGACGCGTTGGACGAATGCGATGGCCATGGTGCAGAGTTTCTCCCTCTCTTCGCCCGATTAACGTCGGAACTTGGCGGCGTTCGTGTCAAGCTAGTGATCACGAGCCGCTTTGAGACGGACATCCGCTCCATGTTTTCTACAATCGGACATGCTTCCTTCCGGCTGCATGATATTGAGCAGTACATTGTACAAGGGGACATCCAGCGTTACTTGCAGCATTCCTTCCGTCAAATCACCCTGAAGAAACCGCACGTCTTTCCTCCTGGCGTCGAATGGCCATCACCAAAGGATATTTCGACCCTTGTCTCGCGCTCCGGTGCCCTATTCATCTATGCGGCCACTGTTGTCAAATTTGTGGACGTCGCGGGTCATTCTCCAGAGCGTAGGCTGGAGGCTTTGATCAAATCAACTGGGAAGATGCCAACGGCCGTGGGTTTGCCTATGCTCGACAGTTTGTACATGGAGGTTCTCCGAATAGCCGTCGCAGATGCGCATACCCACGGAGTCGACGAAGATTTGGCTCGGCGTATGCAGCAGGTCATCAGTGCCGTTGTACTGCTGGAAGTGCCTGTATCAGTCAAGACGCTCTCCTGTATCTTGGATGTTGACACAAAGGACGTCCAGTTCGCGCTCGATGGTATGGCAGCGATGCTGCTAATCCCTCCGTGCGATTCAAGCGACCCGATCCGGATCTTCCACCCATCTTTCCCCGACTTCTTGCTCGACCCCAAACGGTGCTCCGACCCACGCTTCGGAGTCCGAGCTGGAATGTTTCATAGCCAGCTTATCAGACGATGTCTCGTGATTATGAACACGTCCCTCCACTACGATATGTGCGACTTTCGTGATCCGTCCTTGAAAAATGTGGATGTAAAGGACCTCTCAGAACGCATCGACCGTTACATACTCCCTGAGCTTGTCTACGCCTGCACGTTCTGGAAGGTGCACCTCGAGCTCATGACCGACGGCACTTTCGCTCCGATGGAGATGATGCGGTCTTTCATCTTAACAAAGCTGTTGCCATGGATCGAGTCTCTGAGCGCCCTTGGTTCCATCTCCGCAGCCTTGCCTGCATTGGGTGTGGCTCAAGTTTGGTGTATGGTGAGGAGTGACTCTCGGTTCCCTGTCTGCATGCTGATCCCATTTTCAGCACCGAAACATGGACGATGAGATTGAGTGTCTTGCAAGCGTCAGAAACTTTGTTCTATACAATTCGGAGGTAGCCGATTCCGCATTGCACATATACCAGATCGCGTCCTTTCACCCGGCATTCAATGTACAGTCAAATCTCTGTCTTCCTCCCGACCTCAAAGTCCGCCTCATCACGGCGCCCTCTCAGGAATGGAGCAACCAGCCCGGGATCTTTGGAAAACACAGAGATGGCATAACCTGCCTGGCCATATCCCCTGGTGGCAGCAAAATCGCGTCGGCGTCGAAGGACACGTTCGTACGGATCTGGGACATCGCGATAGGGCACTGCATCTTGGAGACGGCGGGTCATGCCGGCCCGGTGCTCTCGGTTGCATTCTCACCAGACGGCTCCCAGCTTGTCTCGGCTGCAGAAGACGGTTCAATCCGGGTTTGGGATGTTCAGACCGGCCTCATGCTCGTGCAGTTCGTCGGACACTCTGGTGCGGTCAATTCGGTAGTGTACACGATCGACGGCGAACGCGTGGCCTCTGGTTCCAAAGATGCAACCATACGGATTTGGAGTATCGAAAGCGGCCAAGAAGAAGTCAGTTTGGACTGCGAATTCGAGGTCCTTTCGTTGTCGATCTCACCGGATGGAACCACCCTCACCTCCGGCTTGGCAGTGCACGGTTCTGTGCAGCTATGGGACATCGCCAAACAAAAGCGTACTCGCGAAATTTTACGTCCTGACTACTTCTTACGTCGCGATTACAGCCCGACTCGGAGGCTCTCCACAATGTTCTCCCCTGACGCTTCCAAAATTGCCATCGCGCGCTGGGACCGCCAAGTCCTTATTTGGAACATTGGCGCCAGTGTGGATGAGACGACTTTGGATCACGGACCCTACGCAGCCTCCGTTGCGTTCTCTCCCGACGGTTGTTTCGTGGCCTCAGGATGTAGCAAGGGGTCGATTCGGATCTGGGAGGCGTCTTCGGGAAGTTTACTGGGCGAACTAGACAAGCACACCATGGAGGTCAGATCGGTTGTGTTCTCCGCCGACGGCCGACGGCTCTTCTCTGCTTCAGATGACGCGACTATAAGGGTGTGGAGTCTGTTCGACGGCTCCCTCCCGACGTTAGCACCTCCATCCCGTCACAAACCTTCATCGAGCTCGAGACAGCAGCAGAACCATGAAAAGGGCCATTCGGAGTCAGTGCTGTCCGTGGTGTTCTCCCCCGACGAGCGATGGCTGGTTTCGACTTCCGGCTCGGGTTCGACTTCAGGCGACCCGGAAATCCTTGTATGGGATACAAAATCGGGAAAGCGTGCTGCTAAGCTAAGAGCCTTCGCTCTTCACCTTACATCTCTCTCTTTCCATCCCAAGTCCACTTCCTTTGCCTGCGGGTTTAACAAAGATATTTATCTCTGGCACTCGCAGACATGGAAGAACACCGCGAAACTCCGAGGTCATACGGGGAGGGTTAATTGCGTTCAATTCACCCATGACGGGTGCACTCTGCTTTCCACTTCCGAGGACGGGACCATCAAACTCTGGGATAACGCCAGCAAGACCAACACTCGCACGCTCAGTCTACCCAAACTTCCCGTAAAATTTGATGGCCTCAACAAATTGGTCTCGCGGTGGAGCAGACACCGAGTATATCAAATGGGCGAGATGCCGATTGACTCTGTTGCACCTTTTCCCCACGACACCCGAATCGTGATGTGCTCGAAAGGCACCGTTGAAATTTGGGATACAAACCACAATCCTGCCGATCACCGCGTCCAGCTACCGGCTCTCCTGGACTCCGAACTTATGTGCACATCCTCAAACGAAGGCGTCTACATCACGGCCATGGGTTTGAAATCTAGACTCATATGGACAGGTGTCGGCGAAGTTCTCGACTCAAATGGCCCACAGTGGAACCATGTTCGCGCGAAGCAGTACCCAAATATCGTCGAGGAGTCAGGATGGGTCTCGCACACCAGACATACACAAGTCGGTCCGCGAAAACTCACTTGGATCCCGGTAGACCGCCGGAACAGGTACGCCGGCGCGTTGGCCACCTCGCAATCCGGGGGACTATTCGCAATTGGGAGCCATTCTGGCTTGATCACCATCCTCGATGTGTAGGGCATGGTCGAGCAGCTGGCGGGCACAGAGACCAGGTAAAATGTGCTGAATCTTCTTATTCCATAGTGGATCCGCACTGGGGAAGTCTATGCTGATCAAGCGCGGCATTCGTCCGTGTATCTAGGTAGTTTATCAATAATGGTCATCGGCGTGCTCGGACCCTGCTACTCATAACCCCTTCTCCACACTCGGCTTGCAAGTACACCAGCCAAGGGAAACGAAAACGAGCCATTGCGTGGATTTTCTGTTATCTACTACAATGTACCATCTGCCACAAACAAGTACCGTCCCTCCCATCTACCATCCCCTCCCGGCGCAATGGTTGCCAAATTGACGGAAATTTGAGGACCGGTGCCACTTGAGTAGTCGAATGGAGGGAAGCGAAAGCACGCACTTGAAAGGAGGAATCGCAGAAGCACGGGAATCAAAGCGTCAAAGCGGGGTGTGTATGGACTGTTGACGATTTCACTGATGCATACACTCCGTCATTATCACAAGTTACAAGTGGTTCGCAACAGCCTTCGACACCTATCCTCGAATAAGGTGCTCAACATGGCGTCTCGCATCCTTTTGGCTCCGGAATCGTCAGCCATGTAAGTATATGTGGTCATAATCTATCATAATCGCGTATACATCACAGCAAGCAGAAAAAAAAAAAACTGGAGCGATCGTATGTATGTACCACAACGGAATTCCAGCCAAATACGACAAACGACCAACCAAAAAAATACGTACAGTATGGTAGTCCACAGCGAGGTCGCGCCCTCTTTAGACAACAATAAGTATAGCGTAGAGTTAAGAATCCGTCCGTGGTCAAGGAGTTAAATCGAGAAGCGCATCAGCTGAACTCAACGGACGGATAACCCAAGCACCAAGACACGCCTTCATGAGCCCGCTCCTTGCCTTTGGTTAACTACATCACCGGCGAATCCTCCAGCGTCATCACATGGCCCAAATATTCGCCGACGGACGGTGCAATCGGCGACTCCAGTAGCCTCCGTGCTCGCTGAACGTCATCAGCCGGCGCCGTATCACGCCTAACCGGGGAGTCGCCATACGTGGGCATCTACTGCTGAACAACACACCGCCGTCGCCGCCGCTGCTTGGCTCTGGTCCAGAGTGCCTAGAGCGCCAAACAGCCGGCTCGACGAGTCCCGCCGCTTCGACGGCATCTCGAACAGCCCGTTCGGCCGCATGTTCTTTGGCATCGCGAACGGCGCACCGAACTTGATCCCGCGCGACGGCGTTGAGGTCGGGTCGAAGAGCAGATCGTCCATGTCGAACCCGCCGGGTGTCGTGCCCGAAGGTTTGCACACGCCGATTGGAGGAAGTACGAGGGGTGGAGGGAGTGAAAGGCTCGTGCCGAGAACCAGACGAGACGGAAGAGAAGGCAGATCCAAACTCTCGCGGCAGCACACCTGTCTTTGGCCCGCTCCATGGCGGCAGGGATTCTTGCAGCAGAGCGACGGGCAGGTACAGCGGCGTGTCACTCGCGCGACTGGCCCGTGACTCTTTATCCGTCGGCGCAAACGTCGGTTGGGGCGTATCCTCCTCTTCGGATGATTCAGACCTCTCCACGACACAGCACTCCTGGCAATACCACGAATCGTCTTCGTGTCCCAAATTCTTGATGCTGCGAATGCCGTTGTAGTGAAAATACCGCACGAGCCACACCGCATCACGTCGCCCTCCTCGGCGTACTTGCCTCGACAAATGCACAGCACCTTGTCGTTGTCGGCGCCTTGCACCCGCTGTCGCCGCTGCTTGCCGGAATGACAACGACCGGACGGGCTGCTTGGCAAGGAGAGCTGCTCGCGCGCCATCGGGGGTCACTGGGAAAGAATCTGCTGCGCTTGGGCCGCCAGCAGGCCGGTCGACATGGGGGTCTGCTAGCAACTGCACCATCTTGCCTCTCCCGCCCTCGTCGGAATCGGTGGCTGCTGCGTCACCCCGCGGGTTGCGGGGTCCAATAGATCCTCGTCCTCCCCCCTCTTTCGGGTCCTCTTCATCGCTCCCCTCCTCGTTATCGGTATCGCGGTCCAGAAATCAACTGCATGTACTCTTCCTCCTCCTCCGTGATCTTCGCGCGCTCCTCCGACCGCAGCCGCCATGGAAATTCCGCATCTGGCCAGTTGGGCTTCTCCGTCGCATCCTCCAGCGCCGCCGCAACCATCGCTATCTTCTCGCGTGCGCTCGGTTCCTACGTCGCCTTGTTCGCCGCCGCCATCGCGCGCTTCCCACCAGCAGCATTGTTCTTTGACGGCGAGGACGAGTCCGCAACGGCAGCGAAGCCGTTCTCGTCACTCGCGCTGTCGATGAGGACAGATGAGGACGCGGCCCATAGTAACGAGGTTGACGGGAAACAGTTTCGATGTGTGGGCGTCGCTGGAGGTGTTGGTCGTCTCGTTCGACCGGAACGCGTCGAGAATGAGCTCATTCTCCGCCAGTGGGCGCGGCGGCGTCGGCGCTTCGGGGCGTTTGGCGGCCAGAAGGCGCGGGCGTCGGCGCCATGGGCTGCGGTTGTCGGACCTCTAGTCCACCGTCCTCTGAAAAGTATTAGTGCACATTTGAGCAATGAAATAATTTATGAAGCGGAAAATACATATGAGTTTGGGAAAAGGACTGAGTGGGAATCTTGTGCTCGGGGCATGTGACGGTGATCTCTTTTTCTCCTCCTCCCACCACCGCGTCCTGCTTATAGCTTGGCTCTATGCAACAAAATCGGCTCGGGCTGGGGCTACGGCCAGCGCTGCCATCGTACGGCCAGGGCCCGTCGATATCTGCCCTCGCTTACCAGCAGCAAGCTCAGGTCCAACCCCAGAAACAAACCACCCTCTTCGTGGGCTCCATCTCGGGCGGAATCACCGACGCAACTCTCAACCACCTCCTCACCGCCTGCGGTCCCATAAAATCGTTCAAACGTCTCATTACACCCGCGAATAAGCCGCAAGGGTTTGGCTTTGCCGAGTTTGAGGAGCCGGACGGCGCGTTGAGGGCGTTGGCGCTGCTTAACAATGTCGAGCTGCCGGCGTTGGAGGACGGGTGTGCGAATAAGAAGTTGCTGGTGCGCTTTCTCCTCCCTTTATTTCAATTTTTGTAATAATGTACTGACACGACAAAGATAAAAGCCGACGAAAAAACCCGCGCGTTCCTGGACGCCTACGCCTCCACGCGGCCGCTCGACCCCGGCGCGGCGCAGACCTCCAAGGCCGCCATCGACGCCCTCGTCGCGGACATCAACCGCGTCGCCGCCGACACGAGCTCGCAGAAGGAAAAGTACGTCGTCCCGCCCCACCTGCACGACCTCCAGGAGGCGGACCTCCCCGAGGACGCAGCGCGGACTCGTCATCAGCGAGATTGCCCAGTTCCGCGAGCGCGCGGCGAAGCGAGAGCGGGAGAAGATGCGCGAGCTGCAGGCGCAGATCCCGATACCTGGGGGAGCGCCGAGCGGGCCGAAGATGAGAGAGTGGGGGCGGCCGAAGGAGGTGGAGCCGAAGCGCGAGAGGGAGAGGGAGGAGCAGCAGCCGCCGAGGGAGCAGGGGATGGGCAAGGGCGCGCAGGGTTATAATAAGCCTGTGGATTTTGTGCGCGAGCGGGAGGGTGGACGGGAGCCGAAGAGGCAGACGCAGACGGACGAGGAGCTTGAGGCGGAGCGTAAGGAGGGGCGTAGGCGCGACGAGGAGGTGTCGTTCCGAGATGTGCGTTTTCGTTGCTTCTGTTTCGAAATTATATACTCATGGGACAACAGCGCGAACGCCGCTACGAGCCGCGCGAGCGGACGCGCATCCTCACGCTCGAGCGCGCGATTGCACGGCAGCGGCAGGCCGCAGAGAGCGAAGCGCGTGAGCGCGTCGACCTGCGCGCGCGGCTCGAGGCGTGGGACGACGACGAGAGCGACGAGCTCTTCTACCATCGACCGCGCACGGTGGCGCGCCGTGCGCGCGCGGCACCTCGCCGCAGAGGAGAGTGCGGACGCCGCGAGCGCGGCGTTCGAGCAGGAGGAGGCGGCGAACCTTGCGAGGGAGAGCGAGGACTTTTTGGCGAGGCAGATGGGCGAGATGCAGGCGCTGGCGGAGGAGCAGCGGCGCGCGGGGCTGTTGTTGGACGATGGGGCGCCGGTGCGGTTGAGTGTGTCGTTGGGGCCGCTTAAAGATGCACAGGCGCGCGAGAAGGAGAGTGGGGGAGGGAGGGAGGGGCGTGTTTGGGGCGGAGGAGGATGAGGAGGAGGCGACGCGGAAGAGGAAGGTGCCGCTTGTGAAGCTTGATTTTAGCGCGGCGGAGGCGGGGGCCCGAGGCGACGCGCGAACGGCTCGAGGGCATGAAGGCGAACGTGCCGGCGGAGCGGGAAGCGCTATTCAAGGCGAAGGTGCGGTGGGATGGGATGACTGACGTGCGTTGTTTTCTGTTTTCTTCCATATCTGCCTTGGAAGCTGACGCGTTGCAGACTATGATCGACCGCAAGTTCGAGCCGCTGGTGAAGCGCGTAATGACGCAGTACCTCGGCGACGCGGAGGAGGCGGAGGAGCTGATCATGTTCGTGGTGGAGCACCTCAAGGACCACAAGGGGCCTACGAAGCTCACCGAGGGGCTCGAGCCGGTGCGTCGACACGCCATTTCCTCTCTTTCCTGCGCGTACTGTACTACCCGTTTAACACAGGTACTGGAAGAAGAGGCCGTTGAGGTGACGACCGCCGTGTGGCGCCAGCTCATCTTCGAGAGCATGGCGTACGGCGAGGGCCTGCACACCGACCGCATGTTCGTCGACTGACTGACCCCCCGCCGACGAATGCTACTTCCTACGTACATTCCGCAGAAGGAAGTTGTGAGTTGCTTGCTCAGACCCCGCTCCTACCCTACTACTTTTTTTACTCTTGTCGTCGTTATCTACTGCTTCCTGCTGGCGCGCCGGAAATCGAAAAAAAATGTATCATTATAATGTGTTGTGAGTTTCACTCTACTCTCTTGTTGTACGGTGGTGGGCCCCGCGGCTGGGCCCCTTGAATGTGCTTTGCTGTATAGATGCGGTTTTTTCTTGGACGACGCGGGCGGCAATCATGACAGGCGTAGAAGAGTGAATGAGTGGTGAGAGCGCAACTTGAATTCGGTTGGCCGGGGTTGAATTTATGGTAGTGGCCGGCCGGTGCTTTCGCAATGGATACAATGTGGTACGTACAGCCATTTTCGTTTTATTTTTTGTGGCTTGGGCAGACAGACAGATCTGATTGCCAATGAAGAAAGTGTAGAAATGTAATGAAAACAGATTGAACGTGCATCTGAGTGGAATCACACAGGACTAAGCTTAAGGAACAGGAGCTGAAATTTGCTTGGCGGCCTTTGCCCTTTGCAAAGTTTTTGTTATTTTTTAAAAAATTTAAAATTTAGAATCATGTTATTTGCCCTTAAGTATGGTAGGCATTCTTCTACAAAATACGTCTAAATTATGTACAAATGATAGTAGCTCTGATGAACGGGCAGAGTGTTATATCTGTGCCAACTTGCTCGCCTACAACCATTTGGCACTTCATTTCCATTCCCAACCTTGGCCCTTTACCACTACTCCTCCGAGGCTACCCTCTGGTTCTGCCTCTGGTCCACTCAATCCTTGATCTGAGTCCCTTCTGGATTTGGGCTCCAGGTCTAGACCGCATCGTCGTCGATCATCCTCCACCGGTCTGGTCATCTGGGCCACAGGGGTTTTTATGCAATGAAGGATTACTGAGTGTTTCCCCTTTTCCCTTTATTCCTTTGTTCTTGGTTGCTCCTGACCTCCTTCCAGAAATCCTCCAGTACCTCCAGTATTCCTCCAGTTGCATTCTAGGCACCTTTGCCTGTGTCCTGGCTCTGGACTCCGAGCCATCCCCTTCTCCATGGCTGTTTCCTTCTGGGTGACCATTCTGCCATGCCTCCAGGTTCTCCATATCTTCTGGTCATTGTTCTGGACTTCCCTCAGCTCTGAAACTTGTCTGCCTTGACTACCTTGGCTGTCTTGGCTCCAGCTATCCCTCCACGTAATCTATCTGGATGAGCTGCCAATGTCCGACAACTTGCCTGCATCCCTCCGGTCGATTGATACAAAGTCAACTACTCCATTTCCTTCCCAGATTCATTCCCTCCATTCCAGTTCACTCCGGAACTCTGGGACTCTGTCCACCTCCACTCTGGAACTCCATCCGCCTTGGCTCTATCCATTCAGATGCCTTGGCTTCTTTCCCGCAGCTCTGGCAATCCTCTGCTTGCATCGTTCCTCTGTTCATTCATAGCTGCATCCTTTACGGTTGCCTTCCAGCCATTCCCTCCGGTACGACTCATCTCATTGTTGTACCTCTGTGATCTCCTTCCTACTCTGGAACTCTGCTTTGGCTCTGCCTTCTGGATGCCTCAGTTCCTTTCCCACAGCTTCAGCAATCCTCCGCCCAGGTCATTCCTCATTTCATTCATGGCTGCATCCTTTGCTGCTGCCTTCCTTCCATTCCCTCTGGTACGCCTCGGCACATCGCTGTACCTCTGGGACATTGTTCCTACTTGGGTCTGAGACCTCTGGTGAAACACCGTAACAAGAGCACGCGGCATCTAGTGCTATTTTGCGATTTCCTAGGACCAGTATTTATACAACGGGAAAGTGCTAGCACTTCTGAAGTGTTATTACTAGCACTCAGGACTCTGGCTAGGTGATATAAAGGAGAACTGGAGTGAGCCCAAGCTGCCGGTTGTAGCATCAGATACGACTAGTGTGACGCGCTAGTACGGTCTGAAGGCACAAACCATGGGGAAATAACCATAAGCCTACACAGTCAAGGTGCTAGCACCTAGGAAGCGAGACACAGAAGAGTGGAACTGCGAGGACACTAGCTGGAGATGTGAGCACCGAGTCTGGGATCTGAAGGGTAGTAAACTATGCGCTAGCAGCCTTCTAGCAGGGCGTTAGTATGCGGTACCCTACTAGTGACCGACCCGAGACCTGAAACACAGATGCAAGCACGTGACTGTCATGATGTGGTTGTGAGTCACAAATAGAGACAAGCAGACAGTAGAGGAATAGCTAGCAGGCTATTGGTGCGGATGCGCAGGTCACACATATGCAGTAACGGATAAACAGACTGCTAGCCGGTGCTCTGACCAGTGCTAGCTGACTCCAGGCGGCGGATTCAACTCTGCTTCGTCAGGATAGGGATTCCAGCAGCTGATGGCAAGCTGAGGAATCACTTACAATACCCATAAATGGATGCTAGCGGATCAGTGTGGCTGTTCTGCTTAGCATAGACCCATCATAAAACCAAACGGCAGTCGTTTCATTGGCTGTTGTACCTATCACATCATTTTCACTCATTTATATTATTTATTCTGTTTATCACATGTACCATGGACCTCAGTAGTATAAAGGGAGCACAGAGCAGGCTAGAACCTCAGATTATTACACTCCGACTTTGTACGAAGTTGGTGCAGGTGGTCTCAGGTTGCTAGTGGGGATTGTA
Source organism: Mycena olivaceomarginata (assembly GCA_029378375.1). Lineage (NCBI taxonomy): Eukaryota > Fungi > Basidiomycota > Agaricomycetes > Agaricales > Mycenaceae > Mycena > Mycena olivaceomarginata. The sequence goes on along the minus strand of JARKIC010000202.1, from coordinate 109,668 downwards.
CACACACTTCACAAGTAGTAGCTTTATTGGAATCAATACTGTTGACTCTGGACACGTCGAGATCTTAAGTTGAGGTTCCTGTTGTTGACTCGAGGAGTCTTCACGTAAAAAACCAAGGGTGTTCTCTTTGAGAACCAGCTAACAGTTGCGCTAGCAGCTTTGCCTTCACCCCAATATATTTGTAGTGTGTTGGATCACCTGCTAGGTGATTGTGTGTTGACTCGAGCCCACTAAGAAGAAGACGGACTAGGTGCCCCCACCTCTAGACCGACTGTAACTTGTCAGTTACTTCGCCTTCACCCCCAATATTGACAGAAGCACTGTCGTAGTGTGTTGGGTCGCTAGCTGGACGCTTATAGTGTCTATTGCCAATACAAAGTGGAAATGTTCCTGTTCTTGGTTAAGGAATAGGTCAGCGGCTTAAGGACTGCCTTGTCGCTTGAGGATTGAAGTCCCCTTGTTGTTAGCCTCAATAGTCTTTGGGTACCCCATTGCGAGGATTTTCACAAACCTACATACTCTGTCCTGGTGCCCTCGATCTAGTGATCCAGCCACCTTGTATCCAACCCATAAACCCCTGCCCATCCCAGGTGCTAGCGGTATTGTTGTTGGCAGCTGCGTAGTGCTAGTGTGTTGTTGAACGGCTTTGTTGAAGTCTAGCAGTCGAATTGTGTTTGTTCCAAACCCGCTGGTCGCATACTACGGCCCGGACCTGAACTCACAAAGAGAAGCACTTACCATCTTTGGAGGAATAGATTGTTGTAGTGGTGGTTTTGTGGTTGTTTTGTGCAAGCACAAATCTAAGCTATTTCTAGTCGTATATTAAGTGCACCGTTTCACCAGAACTTTCTGTCCTACCTTTGGTCCAGTCCCTTGGACTTATCGGACTCCTTCTGGAGCTCCCTTGGATTGTTCATGAGTGCATTCCTATTCGTCTTTATTGTTTCTTCTGCTTTCCAAGCACTCCCATCCAATTCATAATTATTGTAAGGGCAACCTTAAGCTCAGCGCGGGGCACGGAAACTAGCGGGGAATCTGAAGAGAAGAAAGGATGAGGATTCCCACGCTAGGCGAAACCTTATATACTAAATGGTAATTACCCAGTAGCACGTGTCCGGAGGTATCTACAGTGATCCCGGGCCTGGTCGCATAGCACGTGCCAACGAGAACGGGCGGACGGGGAGTTATCCAGAGGATTAGTCAGAGAGATATCTGGAGCAGAAGCCGGAGGGATATCCGGAGAAGCCGGAGAAGCTGGAGAAGCCAGAGAGGCGGAAGCCGGGGGAACATCCGAAGCGGGGGTTCCCCTGACATCACCCCCCCTTGGAATACAGTGTCCCGACGTATGAAGCAGATGATCCTATTGCGCCTCCGGACAGACAGCGAGTTGAAGGCGGCCGAGGCGATCCAGTGGGGAGTGTTGGGGTAGCAGTGGTAGTAGGTGTCAATGGCATCCTTGGCGAAGACATCAGAGTGCTTTACCCACTTATTGTGTTCCGGACTGTAACCCTTCCAGCGCACCATGTACCAGAGGCTGCTGTATTGGACTTGCGCTTCAAGGATCTTGTCGACCTCCCACCTCTCATCTCCGTCTGTCTGGAGGACGGGCGATGGTTCATCGTGCCGGGGGTGTCCGGGGAAGGGGTCTGGCTTTGCAAGCTCGAGCTTCACAACTGGGAAGACCAGGTGGGGCTGAGAGTAACGCAGCAGAAGCTCGAGCTTGTACGCACTGTTGCCCACAACCTTCATGACCTTGAAGGGTCCGAGCTGTTTGTCCGAGAACTTGGGTGACGAACACGTCGTTTTGATGTCGGACCGCATCTACCCAGACTTGGTCGCCTACCTTGATCTCCGGTGTGGGCACGCTGTGATGTCTCCGAGCGTGCTATGCATCGCTCGTCGCCTCATGGCCCCTGCGAACCATCTGCACGAGTAACGGGACGAGTTCAGACGTATACGACGGATCTTCCTAAACGGGATTCCACGTTACCGGAACCAGCTTCCAAGCGAGACCAACGTTCTCCCCACATCTGCATCGTCTCCCCCGCCATTCGGGCTCGCTCCTGCACCATCGTCACACGGATACGACCCGTACACCACGACCCACGGGTTCTCAACGCCTACGACGCGACCTTCTGCATCCAACGAACCGGCGCTCCCGCAGACTGCGTTCGTCGCTACTCAGCGTCCACCGACAATACGACTGGTCCCCCGGCACGTACGACCTTCCCTTGTTTTCCGTTCTCGGACGCTCTCCCACACCGGACGGACCTACCGTGTGCTTGACGCCGACCCATTGGATGAGGCAGAGGATATCCCGACACAGCCCTTCCTCCACTTCACATGACGCATCGACTAGCCGAGAGGAGACCATCCGTCTCTCCCCCATCCTGAGCACTCGAGCACCCACCGACGCAACTACCATCTGTGCCTGGAGCTCCAGACGTATTCCGAGGTCGTTTGGCCTCGCCGCACCTCACACGCACCCAGAGACGATTGGTCTCCTCAGCAGAGGCGTCCGTTCTCCTGTCATATATGTATGACCTTTTTTATCATTGAAAAATATGCAGGCGAGAAACAGGGTTTGAGGACAGTATTGTAGAGAACAAGGTGTAAGGTTTTTGTGCTATTCCAGGTTGAGGTTGAGGACGAGGGGTAGGTTGAGTACGAGTTTTCATAGGACGAGCAAATGGCTTCAAGGTTGAGTAAGAGACACAAGGTTGTGGGGTGTAGGTTGAGTACAAGTTATCATAGGACAACAAATAACTCTAAGGTTGAGTACGAGACACAAGGTTGTATGTGGTGGTTAGAACGAGGGTTTAGGTTGAGGGCAAGACTTGAGAGCTGAGGAAAACAGTCAAGTTTTGATCATCATTCTACCAATCAGTTGATCAATTGCTAACCTTAGCTGTGACACTGTGACACAACAATTAAATTAGAAAATTGATAAGTAATTTGAAGTCTATTTTCTGGCTTTCTTTACAGTTCTGGTGAGTAATTGTTGCATATACTAGCTGGATAACAACTGGTATTGGTTTCCAATGCTCTTCCAATGTTTTAATCCATATAACCAGGTGGCCACTAGTATTTTTTATCACACACAAAAAAAAAATTGGGCCTTGATTATTTATACAGTCGCCTCTGTCTTAACCCATACCCCTCAGTGGAGCCTCAAAGGTATGGGTTATTGCAGAGTATAGGTTGCAGCAAAGATCACATTAAATATATCTAAAAATAAAATAAAGATATTGATGACCTTGAAATAAAACTAAGCATGAAGGTGCTCAAAATGTGAAAATCCCATGATTCTACGTCTATTAGCCAAAAACCGATCCAAATAGTCACCACAGGGAGAAACTGCACATCAATTTGATGACATCAATGCCATATATGAGCCAAAATCAGCCCAAATTATGCATGTTAGGCATTGGGAGTGAAGTTGGAATCTTAAAAGGTGTAATTGATGCCTATTGCACATATAACACTCAATGGGTCAAAAACAGAGAAAAATCGGGTAATTATGGGTTTTGACACCTGGAAAAGGTATGGGTTATGAGTAACAGAGAGTTATGGGATTTGAGTGGGAACCACCTTGGTGGAGAAGCGAAATTTTATGGGGTTTGAGCAGAGTATGGTTATGACAGATATTGGTTAGGACAGAGGCGACTGTATAGGAAAGCGGGCAATTTATGTCAAGGTCAATGCATACCCCATGATTTGAGGGTGATCATATGTTATATTGTTGTTGAACCTATTCAGCATGCCCCAGGATCACAGGAGACTCTGCTTAAGGCTCCTAGTAGATATTCCAGGACACATAAAGAGCTCTCAGCCAGGAACCACGGGTAATCAGCATATACTTGAAATATGTCAACTGACAGTCTGACTTTGGTTATTTGTGAATTGGGCACCTAAGGGGACTACTGAGTGTGAAATTTTGAAGTGTTTTGATCAGGTTTTGGCTGAATGCTGTTTCTGAGGATATGGGTTTGAGAACAACTTTGGTTCCATATAGTGGTTATGGTTCAAAACACCATCTGGTCCAGAACTTCACCACAACACTTCAAATAAAGCTCAATCTGAGCCATCTACACTGTCTCTTCCTATTCCCTGTGTATATTTTACACTGACTGTCAGGGGAACCCCCTCCGGCCACTTCCGTGTCTGCTGCTCCAGCCCCTTTTCCGTCTGCCCATCCATGGAACCATCCAGGACATCTGTCCGCTCCTGCTGGCACGTGCTATGTGATCAGGCCTGGGATCATTGTAGATACCTATGGACACATGCTACTGGGTTACTGAACTGTATACAAGGTTTGCCTAGTGGGAATCCTCATCCTTTCTTCTCTTCGGATTCCCCTGCTAGGTGCATAGTATTTCTGCTCCTGTATTCTAGTACCTATATTTATACTTCAGATTCCCCCGCTAGTTTCCATGCCCTGCACCAAGCTTAAGGTTGCCCTTACACTGACATGCCTTTCATAACTTGAGCAGCCTGGTTTATTGTGTATTTACAATGAAACATCATGACTGTAAGGGCAACCTTAGGTGGTAGTTTAAGTACAAGAGAGTATGGGAGGTGCTGTGGAGTGATGTGGGTTCATATATCAAACCAGTGGAGTAATGACATCACACTTTTGGGGAAGCTTGGCCAAATCTTGGAGCAAATCCACTGGCCTTTTTCAACACAATTTTTCATGATGAATGGTAAGGAGACCAACCAGGCACCAAGATGGAAAACTGCAGAATATAGGTCATGAAATATACATTGAAATTCAGGATGCTGTTGTGACAAAACATCATGAAACTTGAAGTTCAACATAAAAGTGTTGAAATTTATGATGAATATTTCTCATAGTGCCAGGGGAAAAAATTAATACAGTCAGGAATTATTTATATTGCTGCACCATCCCAAACGGTTTCAATCAGTTCCGCGACCATTGAGTTACTGATTGACTCCTCTACACTCATATACCCCTTCATAAGCTTTGCACCAAGCCACCCGGAGCCATCCAGTGGCTTTTTTGGCATGCAGTGTCTGGTGGCTACACCAGCCACAACGTCATCCAGTAACTCCACTGGTGGCTAAAAATATGATTGTTGTGTTATTTTAGCCACCATGACCGCATGCCTGATGAGCCAGCTCAAAGCCACCTGGTGGCTTCTGGTAGCACAAAGCCTCTATTTACCTTGCATTTATCTTGTCTGTTGTCCTTGGACATCCGACACTGTACCTTAATTACAACCCCTAGGGACTTTAGTATATAAGCTGTAGCTACTTTTTAGTACTTACTATTCTAGTCTAAACTCCAGACTTCTTTGTTGGAACTCTGCATGCTTCAGTCACCCTTGTCATCTCAGAACCCGGAATCTGTTCTGTGCTGACATATGGCCAGGAATACAATTTATCAAATTCGCTTTTTTCACCATATTATTGTACTATAATAGGCTCCGAGTTGGCCTGATCAAATTCAAAGAGCTTAGAATAACATCCCTATATGGTTAGATCACCCAAAATGGTTGAATTATGAGTGAAAGAAGGGCTGATGTAGGGAATTTCCTTTTTGGGTGATAGGTGTTCGCATCCCAAATGGGAAAGTTATGCTCAGATTGTAGAGCTCATCAAGGGCTACAAGAGTCACCTATACCATTTTCCAATCAGTGTTCCAGGTGGCCCACAAAATGCAAAATACTTTCTGTGAGCCATGTGGCATTTCCATCAATTGCTGGAGAACAGAATTGGTAGTAAATCAGTTTCTCCACTTGCACACATTCTGACAGGTAAATATTGTTTCTCTTCTCAGGGTGAAAGTCCTTTGATTGGAATTTAATGTCAAATGCCTTCCACAGTTATTTCTAGATTTGTGAATTCTAGTTCTTGGCAGTGGTCTAGTAATCAAGTACTTTAGTTGCAGTTTACCATCAGCATTTACCTAATGTAGTTGCTCCAACTTTTACTAATAATCAGGGCCCTTTTTTTTTTGCGTGTGATAAAAATACTACTGGCCACCCAGTTGTATGGACTAAAACATTGGAAGAGCATTAGAAACCAATACCAGTTATTATCCAGCTAGTATATGCAGCAATTACTCACCAGAACTGTGAAGAAAGCAGCCAGAAAAATAGACCTCAAATTACTTATCAATTTTCTAATTTAATTGTTGTGTCACAGTGTCACAGCTAAGGTTAGCAATTGATCAACTGATTGGTAGAATGATGATCAAAACTTGACTGTTTTTCCTCAGCTCTCAAGTCTTGCCCTCAACCTCAACCCTCGTTCTAAACCACCACATACAACCTCGTGTCTCGTACTCAACCTTAGAGATATTTGTTCATCCTATGATAACTCGTACTCAACCTTAAAGCTATTTGCTCGTCCTATGAAAAACTTGTACTCAACCTACCCCTCGTCCTCAACCTCAACCTGGAATAGCACAAAAACCTTACACCTTGTTTCTCTACAATACTGTCCTCAAACCCTGTTTCTCGCCTGCATATTTTTCAATGATAAAAAAGGTCATATCGACCTCACGATTAACACCCACAGCCCCGCCTGCCCGCTTGACACGCATGGTGCCGCCCTTGCACTTGATGCGCACCGTACTGCTGCCCGCCTCCACCTTGACCCCATCTGCACGATCCCCTCATGCTTGACACGCGCAGTGCTGCCCTCGCACTTGATGTGCATGGTACCGCTGCCCACCTCCCGCCTTGATCCCATCCATGCCGATCCCCAATTTTTTGGCAGCCTTATTGTCGATGGGGAGAATGATCGGGTGCTCGGCATCAGGGAGCACGCAATAGCTGCCCGAGTCCTGGGTGACTTCGCGCACCCAGCGCCGAGTCGGATGAGTCGGATGAGTGGCGCGTGGCACCTCCTCCTCCTCCAACTCAGAGCCAGGAACATAGACTGCAGAGTCTGTGGGAGTGGGGGGCGGGGCACTGCGGTGCTGCGGTGTCTGGTGGATGTTGGCGAGGTAGGTGAGGTCGCAGGTGAGGTGGGCATCTTGGCACCACCTGTGCCACTCGTAAACAGCTTGTGCGATCGTCTTGCAGCGCACAATTTCGAAGCTTCCGGTCCGGGGAAGCGCGTTTTCTGCTGCGGATCTCCAGGGACGTAAGTCATGCTAGCAGAAAATCCAAGGCACTGAGAACGCACTTGAGAGAATAAATTGCAGCCTTTTCTCCAGCCAGAGGTTCCCGAACCAGATAGAAGAAATGTTTGGGCTGGGAGTCGTGGAACGAATAGGAATCAAAGTTTTCAGAAGCAAAGAACTTGGGCACACAGAATTTGGACATTGAGGAATGGCCTGTGGATCGTGAAGGCAGGAGGCAAGAGAGATCAAAAATAACGCGTGACGTTGATGTGCTGGTACAAACAATGCTAGAGACCCAGCTGCTGTATAAGCGAGTGGTTGAAGGCAGAGGTTGTGCAACAGCATGGTACAAAGTGATGGTTGGATCCAGCTGCTGTATAAGCGAGTGGTCATAAACAACAATTGGCTGGTACCAACATTGGCACTTTAGCTCAGTGGTCTAGAGCACTTCTCTAGAAAGCAACAGGTCCCGGGTTCGAATCCTGGAAGAGCCATCTTTTGGAACATTTCCACAGATTATTTCACTGTCGTTACATCGGTGAAACGGCGTAACATAAATGCGCGGCATCTAGGGCTAATTTTGCGATTTCCTATGACCAGTATTTATACAACGGGAAGCAACTAGCACTTCTGTTGTTACTAGCATACCAGCTAGTACGCAGACCACTTGTTAGGTGATATAAAGGAGAGTCAGAGCCCTAACTGCTGACTGTAGCACGAGGCTGCACTAGTGTGACGCGCTAGCTGCTAGCTGAGTGTACAAACAACCAGGGATTAAACCAATGCCTATACATTCATGAGACATGACCTAGGAGACTCTAGTAGTCCAGAGATGACTTGGGACGGAGCTAGCGAGGGTCTAGCAGATGGATATCTACGAGGGAAGTACAGCTAGGGAGCTACGCCTTGAGCTAGGAAGCTCGGTGCAGTAACCGGTGGTACTATCTAATCTCTAGATAAGCGACTAGATGGTGTTAGGCGGAATAACCCTACTAGCGACCGGCTAGGGCTTTGACAAAGACATACCACGACATACGAGATGAGGCAGCATGCGGCTAGTGCCCGATCTGGGCAGCTAGGGTGAAGGGGAATAGCCAGTCGGCTATTGGAACGGAGCTAGGGACGATCGTACAGCCTGTACCGATGACCGGAGGGTGGATCGATGTTCTGACCAACGAGCTATGACCATTTGATGTCGGTCGCAACACTGCGTCGCCTAGATGTAATAGATTGACACTCTGATGGAGTAGAGATGACCTAGATCACCGGCTACATCGCTGGTTGGTCCGGAAGGGGTGCTCAGCATAGATGGAGGGCTGAGGATCCATTGATATACCCACGGTTGAACACTAGCCGGTCAGCGAGGCTGACCTGGCATATACCAAACCAGTCCCAATACCAAACGGCAGTCATCTCATTGGCTGACCGTATTTCTTATCATCTAATATTGCTTATTGTATTATTCAGCTCGCTTTCACATGTAACTCACACCTAGTAGTATAAAAGGGAGCGCAGGACAGACTAGGGTCTAAGAACATTACGCCCCAGACTTTGGATGAAGCTGGTGCTAGTGGACTCAGGCTGCTAGTGGAGGTTGATACCGAACTTCACTTGTAGTAGTCTTTATATTGGAATCAGTAACTGTGGACTCTGGAAACATCGAGTGACTAAGTTGAGGATTTCGTGTTGTTGGTCCTAGACCTCCACATATAAAACAAGGGTGTTCTCTTTGAGACCCAACTGCAGTTTGCGCTAGTAACTTTGCCTTCACCCCGATAAGACGGAAGCTCTGTCGTAGTGTGTTGGATCGCTTGCTAGGTGGATTGTGTGTTGACTTGAGCCCACTAAGAAGAAGACGGACTAGGTGCCCCCACCTCTAGTTTGGCTATAACTTGTCAGTTACTTTGCCTTCACCCCGATATAGACGGAAGCTCTGTCGTAGTGTGTTGGGTCGCTAGCTGGACGCTTGTAGTGAACTAGTGCCGATAAAAGCAGAAAGGTTCCTGTTCTTGGTTAAGGAATAGGTCGGCGGTCAAGGAGAGTCTTGCCGTCTGAGGATTGAAGTCCATTTGTTGTTAGCCTCAGTAGTCTTTGGGGCTGCCCTTAGCGAGGATTTTCACAAACCTACATGCTCTGCCCTGGTGTTCTCGACCTAGCGGTCCAGCCATCTTGTATCCACCCCATATAAACACACCCCCGGACCATCCCTAGGTTCCTAACAGTGTTGTTGTTGGCGGTTGCATATTGCTGGTACGTTGTAGAGTGTGTTGTTAGAAGCCTATAAATCAAACTTGTGTTTGTTCAAACCTGCTGGTCACATACTACGGCCCGGACCCGAACTCACAAAGAGAAGCACTTAGATCTTTGGAGGTAGATTGGTTGTGGTTGGTTGTTTTGGGTGTTTGTTCGCAATACCTATCAATTAGCTATTCCCAGTCATATAAGAAGTGCACCGTTTCAATGTAACATGTGACAATCACATCGAGGAAGCACGTCAAAGCATCGAAGCGTGTTAGAGTACCATATATTTTGTAGGTCCACTTCGTTCAATTGACCAATATGGTTGATTAGCATCTATTCACTGAATTAAATTCACAGGCTCTGGTTATTCACTGTTCAATCGATTTTCCGTGTTTCAAGCTCAAAATCCGTGTTGAAGGAGAATGTAATGGGACAAGGAGAAATATATTGGCAGATTGGTGTAGCTTGATGCTCGGCTTGCTCAACGCTCAGCTGAACTATAGAAAACCAAGAGAGTCATCGGTAATAACAATCCTGACCTTCTTCCCAAGCTGAAATCGCCGCTTTGCATCCTCATACTCTTCTGTAATCTCCAACTTGAATTTTTTGCTGCGGCGGTGCTTCATTTCATCGATGATAGTAACACCAGCCAGGTTCCCCTCCCCAAAAGGAGAGGATAGTAGAAGTGGTGGTATGAGCGACCACCATAGTTTTCGATATATTTCCTGTGATTGGTTAGCGCTTCTTAGTTGCAGGCCCCAAGGGTAGCATACTGGCAGCATTTACTAGAGAAAATGAATATATTTTCATTTTTTGAACAAAGACTGACTCACCGTTCACGGTAGTTGAAGTCCGCCAAGGAGCGATCAGAAGATTTGTTTCGAGCAGCTTGAGCAGCGCGGAGCCTGCAGAGCAGCATTTATGACTGTTGAGGTAGTTGGATAGGTACGGCTCACCTCCTCATTCGGGCCTTTTCTCGCAGAGTCTCTGCATTTCTGTGGAAAGATACGAATCAGAGCGATCCTTTCAAATCTGCTCGCCTTCTCGAACCTTTCGGCATATTGCTGTAGGGCCTGGCAGCGTTTACGACGCTGCTCTGAGGCTTTCTTGGTTTTCTGAGATTGCTTGAGTTTTGGACTGGAGGTGGTCATGGTAAGTGGCAAGACGAAGATGACCCACATTTGGCATGTAAATATGGCAAGCCTTACGCAACAAAAGCGTGTTCGCAATCGGTTACAGCAAATAAAAGATATAATTTTGCAGACCTCAGGTGAAGTTCAGAGTTATTTTTAAATATCCCTTCATTGCATTAAAAGGCATCTCCCAAAAAATAAGATAATGTAGAAGTTGATACATTGCCCTTGCATGAATATTTTAAGGTGGTGCTCGGCGCAGCGGCCGATACATCCAAAGCATGTTTGCGATAAGTCCGATGATCAAAATTGGCTCAAGTCGACATTTATACAGATTGATCAAGAAGACATTGAATTGTTTTATAAATCATAGACGTACTGAACATCTTGACACCCTCTTCCCAGCGTGTCTCTGCCTCCGCGTCCCGAGCCTCCCTCGACTCCATCGTCGACTTCTTCAAAAAATCCTCATCTGTCATATACCCATTACGAATCCACCGAAAGAGTCCGCCAGCTGTGTATTGGACGAATTAGAATCGTTTCTCGTGAGGCTGGACTGGGATATTCGAATGCCAGATGATCGTTGAGGGGGATAAGGATGGTTGCGCCTGGAGGGAAGCATATGATGAGCTTCAGGTCCCAGAGGATCAGATGCCCGCCTCGATCAGCATCGAACCAGCCGAGGGATGTGATGGAGCACCATCCCCACGCTAGATTACCGAAGTCAAGATGAGAGCAAGTGACAGCCTGTGGTCCGAAATTAAAGGTGCAAGCAGCGAAGACACTGGCTACAAAAGGTCACTTGAGCGCAGAGTTCCATGCGGCAAGCAAAGCTATTTGTGCCTGGTAGAAGGCGAACAGGATCGGGGCGAAGATACGGAACAGGCCTGGGAGACGATTGAGGGTCTACGTCAATAAAATAATATAATGGAGGAACGTACAGTTGGCGAAGCCGACAATGCGTTGAAAACACTCGTGCTCGAGCATCTCGTCCGTGATTTCGATGTTATTGGGATGATTTCAGAGTTCACCGGGTGCCTGAGATGCGGGTGAGATAAATCAAAAAAGGGAGGGAGCAGACATACGGTTTGACCACCGCCATGAGATAAGCCACGGGAAACAGAAGGGTAGGGCGCCTTAGGATGTGCACATCGATGGAGAGAGTCTCTAACGGTGAAATGGGCGCGGGGGAGAAGGGATTCCAGGAGGTGCACCGCACTATCGGTCACCTTCTTCCAGCCAAGAAGGTCCTTTGGCTTCCCACCGAGCAGCACAATCAGGCGACGGTGGGAATCAATAATCGGAATGGTCAATCTGGTAAAGTGATCAGAGTAGTGAGAGAACGAATGGAAAAAAATCTACTCTCCCAGCCAGTTGATATAGGTAAAGCCGTCGGTCCCACTCATACAATTGAGCTCTCCTTGGGTGTAGACACGACTCCCCATCCCAATTGCCTGAGCAGAAGAGGTTGGCAAGGTGCCGACATTGGGGGCCTGTGTACTGTCCTCTGAAGAACGCTTGCCGATCCAGGAAGGTGTGGAATGGGGGAGGTCTACAACGTCAAAGTCCGTCTGGAGCGCATTCTTCTTAGCAGCTGTGCACCATTCCCTGTGGATGGCCTTGAGGCCAGGATCCTGAGCCTGGGATGCGTCAAGCTCTCGCCGCTCACGTTTGCGTCTTTTCGAGCCAAGTTTCTTGGAGTTGAGCTTGGTGGCAGGTGCTTGCTTTGCCGGGAAATCACGTGCCACCCAAAAAGGCGGTGGCGAGGGAGGGCAGGCAGGAGGAGTCAGGGAGGGGGAAGACGTCGGTGGAGATGGAGGTCGGGGGGTAGGAATGATATTCACAGGCTCGTCAAGGATTTGAGTAAATTGCTGAGCCTCTAGGCGTTGTTTGAGGCAATCAGCAATGCTGAAATATTGTGGGGGCGATATGGCGGCGCCAATAGCGAGGTCATAGGCAGAGAACTCCTTTCCCGACCGCAAAATTCTCCGTCCTAAAGGAAAACACATCAGTTCAAATAAAGACGCCAAAAAAAGGGCAAAAAAGCGAAGTATGAGGCAAGCACAGTATAGCAAGTCCCAGGGTCGGGTCTCTGGCAATCTGGCGGCTTATAGCATAGTAGAATGAATAAAAAAGAGGGCTTGATGCGCAGAAGTCCTGTGGTTGGGTCTCATTGCAGCCAGAGAAGAGAAAAAGGCCAAAATGAAAGAATTGGTGCATACCTGCCATAGTGTTCCTTGGTGAGTTCCTTCCAGGCCTAGACAGCTCCCAGATGATACAAAGAAAGCTTCCAGATCGGTTGAAATGCGTGGAACAACTGGATGGATGATGCCAGGTGGTGAGTGGCACAAGGCAGAGGTGGCAGACACAGCCACATCACGTGCTCGTCACACATTGTGACATGTCGCGTTGTGTGCCTAAAATATTCATTCTTATCAAATTCTGCAATCATGAAGAAAGGCCGAGCCAGCATCAAGGCCAGTTCAAATGCCAGATGGGTTAATATTCTGGGCTCTGCATACGACCCAGTCACTCAGTCTCGAACTGCCCCAAAAGAACAAGTATTGGGTTGTGCTGCCCAGGAATGTTATCGGCAATCAGGCTCTGAAGAACTCAAGAGCAGGCTACGAAGTAAGTTTCTGCAGATATAATTTATTTAAAATGTTCTAAAACAGAGCAGATATGACTCAGGAGCATCTCGATAACTTCCGCGCTCTGAGACAGCTCCCGGAGGATCGTGATGTTGATGCTGGTGCTGATGGCGATGATTATGGACCGGGAGACATCAACATCCACAATATCATGGATGGGAGCACTCGTATTGACATCAGCCATGCCGGTGGGGAGTTTGTGGCCACACTCCAGGATGGAATTGAGAGAGAAATGGCGAATATGTCGACAAAGTATTTTTTTTTCATCTGATTAGGTCCTGTCCTTTACTGATTGAGAATTCAGGAAAAAATCTGCTCCGGATTATTGTGTTCGAGATGACCGGACACAGAACTTGGTCAATGGATGGAGTGTGCAAATGGAACGGCTAGTCAAGGCGTATATGATCTGGTGTGCTGAAGCGGACATGGGGCCTTCTTGAGAGTGTACACCAAGAATGGTGGAAGAAATTGAAATAACGGTGGTGGATTTATACGGTGAGCACCGAGCTCTTGTGTTCTGGATGAATTAATTCATTTCTATCGCAGAGACCCAATGTATGGACGTAGAACTTGATGCAGGTGGTGCAGGGGTAGCCGCTGCTTTAATAAAGCAGGGTCTCATGCCATGTGCACCATGGAAGCCGTCTGTTGCGATTGCTACACGTGTTTTGGAATTGTATCGGACCACTCATATCTGTTGCCCTCAGCTCGCTATCCAATCCTTTGTCAAGTCGTTATGTGATCTTCATGGTGTAAGTCATTATATTAATATACGGTCTCAAACAATCTAACAATCTCAATAGGTTCCTTATCGACCTTATCTTCGCCAACAGTTCTCAACCGCCTACGATATCTATCTTGAGATCCGCCGACAAACCGACTGCCTTGTCGATTCAGCCTTGGGCCGTAATACACCAAACTGGTGGCTCAAGCATACATGCCCAGCCTGCATGTACAAGCTAGAGGGGGAGGATGAGCTCATTTTCTCCATGCTCTTCAATATGAATGGAAATGATTCCCTCAAACGGGTCTTGAAGCGTCTCAAGACAGATGGGTCGGAGGAGGAGCCGACTGCTGGACCTTCAATAGAGTGAGACGACTCGAGGGATGGGGGGGAAGATTACTTTTTTGAGACGGGAGCGAGTAGATCGGTGGGTCAGGTCGAGGGTGGAGGAGATTCTACCCACCGATGCAAGTCGTTCTTTTTCCTTTTTTGGAAACTCGGCTAATATGTCTTCGACAGGGCGACCCAAGCAACCCTTGCTCTGGTCGATGGAAGAACATGATCAACGATGTAACATCCAAGATGTGGGGGATTTTCGATGAGATGAGGATCTTTCTGGCCCTCTGTCGGCATGGGTTCGCTCTGGTGGTTGCCGACATGGTCCGGAGCAGGGAATTGTAAGTTGTGGCCTATTAATCTTGACATTCGTTAATCTTGATTATTTAGATCGAAGTATCCTCTTGCTGTCATTGAGGTCCTCTTTGACACCTTTGGGCTGAAACTTGGTGGTGGCTACGACATTGGGTGCCATTTTGAGTCCACCCTCAAGAATAGCGAGCTCAGGGACAAGTTCAAGTCCCTGGTCGGATCTTCATGCACGCAACCGGCTTTGCCAGCTGTCGTTCCTCACGACATATGTTGAGGGCCTAGGGCTTGAGGATCTCGAAGGGTGCAAGTGGTACTTCTCGAGATCCAATGCTCTTGCCAAGTCAGTTCGCTATGCGAGCAAGTTCCACCGAAGGCAAGAGATCATGACCTTCATGAAGCAAATTGATGACCTAGAGGTTTATGCAAACCTCAGTAGGGGCTATTCTTTATGGCTTTCACTACCGCTGATGGCAATCTAGGTAAATTTTTGTGCGATAATTATCAGCAGGCACTCAAGATCCTTCAAACTGAGCCTGCACTTAAGCGCTGGATGCAAGAGGAGGGGGTTGAGGACTATGATATGTTTCACGTGTGGCTGGAAGAGGAGAAGGAGTACCTACTTGGGCTGGATGCGGGGCTGCCAAAGAAGCGGGGAACTGACATTGGAGATGGAGTACCTTCAGAAGCTGGTGAATCTGGAGGGCAGTCAGTACGTTTCGTTCTTTTTGACTACATTTCATTGACTGATCCCAATGGTAGAAAATGTGTTACTACGATTCGAGCTGCTGAACGTGCTGCCCAAGTGGATGGGGCAGACTACTCTCCTGCTCCCATCTCGCATTTGGCCAGGCGGCATGCTATTGAGCAGCGAAATTGGGACATGGAGCTAGTGGAAGATCTTGAGCAGAAGCTTGGTGTTGAGACTCGGTGGACTTCTGATAGTCCGCAATGGACTGCTACTGATGCTGCCCTCAAGAAACACAAGTACCTGGACGCCCTCGACGAGATTGAGCAAATTATACTTGCTCGGCTATTTGAGATGACCAAAGTCCATCAATCGGGGACCGGTAGGTGTCTCAACTCTCAGGATGGCTATGTCCGAACTAAAGGCTATTGCAGGCTATAAAATGTGGTCGCACATCGCAAAAAGCTCTGCAAGCCTGATCAAAGGCGATCAGACATGCGATTGAGCGCTACAACAAGGTCGCACTCTCCATGGAGCCCCCAATGCCTACCCTCGACTGGGATCAGGTAGTGAACTATGGATTTCTTGGGGACTTCGATCTTCTGCAAGATACCACAGACAGCATTAGCTCCAGACTGTGGACTCATCGAAGTTATCAGCTGGCGATGGACAGCTACTTCAAGATCCTCCATGCTCGAGAGGAAATACAGCGCCTCAACATTGAAATCAAGTGTGTTGTTACCTGGATTGACAACGAGGACCGGTTACTAAGAAAGAAGGAGGAAGAATTGAAGGAGACTGACCCCCTTCTCGCTGTTCAGGTCACTCGATATCGCCAACGGCGCGGCCGATCAGACCTGACAGGTCTGATCACATGCATCGGTTCTGGGCCCTTGCGAAGGTTCCAGGGTTCACAGGCTCAGTAGTGCCTGGCATCTCTATTGAGGCTAGGGAGGCTCGACGTCAGGCACGGCAGGCTCAGCATGCTATGTCGGAGGGAAGGGCAATGGATGTGGATGAAGGCGACGAGGTGGATGAGATCGTGGTAGAGGAAAGAGATAGGTGGGAGCAGGAGAGGGATGAGGGTTGGGAGGATGAGATTGAGGATGAGGGGGAACAGGCGAGGGAGGAGAATATTGCAGCGCTGATGTACCAGATGTCGGTGCTTGCAGTAGACCGTGAGGGAATGTCTGGTGTCAATCCCGGGCTTAATTAGCTCCGATTCTCTTTTGGCATTTTTTTTCCTGATTTTCTGTGATTTTTCTGTGATTTTTTCATGTTTTTTACAGTAGCTGTAGAATAATTTCCTTTTTTGGCCACAACTGACGGTGGGGAGCAACCAAGTACCCCAAGTTATTGAAAGTTATTGAAATATGCTTAGAACTGCCCCTACCCTCCCAAACTCCAAAGGTATTGAGAATTATGCAAAAGTTATTCCCATAATTATAGAAGTGAGCCTGAAATCCTGTATTTCCCTATAACTACACCCCCCAATTCTGAGGGATCTCGGATTGACATCCCGGAATTGATGTCGTGAGAGCTTCTGATGGATCTCCCGCAATATCCGAGTGATATCGTATGAAGAGCAATATCTGTATCAATAGATAGTCGTTTGATACCCTCTCGTCTGACATCCTTCTCGGGGTGTCGACAGGATGGCAGGCGCCGCCATCCTAGTGACCGTGATGAAATCTCGTATGACACATCCATGGCTGTTTACCGTTTGTCCTGGGATTCATACAAAACAATGGGGAAAATAGTAGAAAAAATATTTTATTGCAAAAATACGGTACATGCAGTATATACAGGAAATACAAAACCAGCGTGCCACAGGACTCTATGTCAACACCGTCCAGGCAGGTGTGACCGCGGGCTTCTCCGTGCTCGACCGCTCCTCGCTCGCCTTCTCGTTCTCGGCCGCCTCCACGTCCCGATCATGCGCCGCGTGCCCTGTCTCCTGGTGCACACCGTCGTCGTCGATCCACACGTCGTCCGAGCCTCTGCCCTCATCGAACACCGTGCGATGCTTCTCGAAGTGCGAGCCATGGTTCCTGTGGGCGGGTGGTCAGTCAGCATAGTCGCCTCAGAATAAGGGAGGAGGGGGAAAGACGCACTCTGGCCCAATAACCGTGATAAAGATGACAAACGCCGCCACCGCGCCAATGAGGATCTCCTGCACCTTTCTGTAGTCGGGCACCACCACACCCTTCATCATTGTCTTCAAGTGCTCCCCACCGGCTGTGGGAAAACCAAGTGATCAGCAGGCGACCCACAGGGCACGCGCGGGGGACGGTACTCACTAGCCTCAATCTGCGCAGACGCACTAGACGCCATGTTGCCGAGCTGGTACGCGACACCGGGGAAGGTCACACAGAACGCAGGCGGCGCCATCTCCATGAGGTGGATGGGGACAGGCGTCTAAAAACATATGTATCCGGACCCAACACGCACCTCGTTTTGCAGCACCATACACCAGCGACACACTTTCATATATGCAGCAACAGCTTGTGTGGCTGCAGGTCAACAGAAATGAGCGGAGGAAGAGATGGGAGAGGCAGAGAGAAGATGAAGGAAGGGTGCAATTTGACGTGGCAAAAAGTGGGTCGACTTTATGTGGGCGGTGATTGAATTGGTGATGCGCACAGACGTTTGACACAGGGTTTCTAAGTGGATTGATTGATTCATAAATGCCCAGGCAAACAGAATGTATTTAGGCGAGCTTGAGATGAAGTGTCGTTGGAGGTCTCCAGGATGTAGGATATATATTCCGCCAGATATCTAGAGATCATCCGTGATTTGATCTCCAGAAAAGGTTACGGAAAGGTGTTCTCCGGTGATCCGGACGCTGATCTCTTGTTGACATTCAATCAAAATGGTGGTGTAGTGCGGGGATCGGCCTTCCGTCCCCCAACTAACTACTGGGCTGGGCTGGGATGTATAGGTGTGTATCCAATGAGGAACATTAATACTGATGCTCCTAGTCCCTATGTGTTATCACCATAGCGTCTGGGAGTCACCAAGGAGTCATGAGCATAAAGGAACCAACAGGTAGAACCAGGGGGACACCTGTCGCCATTCAAGAGCATAGTTGTCTTGGCATGGATATCAGGAGTGAATATCCACCAACATAAAGGAGTGTAGTCATGATGGGGTCCATATGTATACCAAATGCTGCTCCTGCACGCCCTGCCAAGCGCAGCAGTGGGAGGCATGACACCTCCCTTGCATGCCACATCGAGCACAGTGATTACTTGGAAGCCCATCTACATCCCTACATGCCACCACTTCCATCTTGGCCACCCACTCACCCGCCTGAATCAATTGGAGGTCCATGAGTATACCAAACACCGCTCCTGTGCACCATGCCGAGCACAGCAGTGGGAGGCACAATGCCTCGCAGCAGAGTGATTACTGGAAGGCTCATCTACATCCCTACATGCCACCGCTTCCATCTTGTCAGCCTGCTCACTGCCCGAATTAATTGGAGGCCTATATGTATAAACTGCCGCTCTTCATGACGCGACCTTTGTAAGGGCAACCTTAAGCTCGGTGCGGGGCACGGGAAACTAGCAGGGGAATCCAAATTATAAATATAGGTACTAGAATACAGGAGCGGAAATACTATAGGAGACTGTGGGAGGTGGCTGTGTGAGGTGGCCTCCCATAGCCACAGATCACGGGGTATAATGCACTGGTGCATTGAGAACTAGTTCTAATGCACCATGACATCATAGGTGACGAAGTGCCCGGCAATAGTCTTGGGCCTGATCACAGGCTATGTGCTAGGGTGAGCGCTGGGGGTTGATGACCTGAGGAGGAAGAGAGCACAGGTGGGGAAGGGGGAAAACAGGGGCTAAGGTGGTTCCCCTGACAACCTTGCTCGGTTATGTGGATGTGGTATGGTATGTTCTCCCTTCGTTCTTGCTGATTGATCATATATCATAGAACTTGGAAACCACAATCTATCATTCATATTTCAAGCTTGAACATCGAAACACATGCCCTCTGTTAGGGCTTCAGATCTTCCTGCCTGTCTTTCTCAACCATCCCCTCTGCTCTACCCATTCTCCCGTGAGGGGTTGTGGCTTGGTCCCTCCTGCACATTATTGGCTGTATACACTGTTTCTCCCTTTTCTTTTTGTCTTGCAGAATATATATTGTTTCCATCATTGTTCTCTGTGCTTGCTTTATTCTTCTGTCGCAAAAAGCCCTTTTGGGTTATAGGGGGTTAGGGAGGGTTACGGGCTTATAGCCACCTTATAGATGGGTTACAGGCGAGTTATACGCAAATTATAACCGCAGTATAAGGACTTATAAGGGGGTACAACCTTCTGAGCTAGTGATTGAGCTATTTCTCTCTCAGGCTCAGATTCGGAGACATAGGTGTTATCTGAGTCGCCATGGTGTATATCTGGCATAGTACGGCAGGGAGGAGAGCACGGGACGCTTTGAAAGTAGCGGAGGTAGCTGTGGAGCAAAGTGACATCATGTTGTACAATAGATATATAAGTCATGGGAGCCGTGACTCGGTGACTAAGTCTCTTTTCTCTTAACCACCACCACCAGCAACGACTCGCCACACCACCGTCTCATCCGCTTCTCCAGTCTCTCGTCCCCCATATACCTAGGAGCACTGGTGTGTCATTGCTTCCGTCTTACTGACAGCTGTCTGATCTTGACTCCATCAGAACACCTGTTCTCCTGCACACTCGCTGACGCTCCTTAGGTGAGCTTCCGTTTTCTCATCCACTCCTCAGTTGTTGATTGGATGAAATCTACAACCATCTTCTGGCCCGCCGTCCTATTGATTGCTGGTACGTTGCAACATTCTGTCTTCCTAATAGGTAGTTGACTTTTGCAACCATATAGATCAGCCTGCAGCTCCCAGGTGAGTCTCCCTATCCCTTCATTTCGTCCCGGTACCTTTGCCTTGCATCGAACCACTTGTCTCCTACCTCGCATCGGTCGATGTCTGACCAGTTCAAGTTTAGCGCTGAACAGAGTATTCTGTACTGTAATTTAAATTGTGAATAAATATCTGTTCTCATTTCTTGTGACGACCTGAAGGATCGGATTCGAACAAAACAGGAAGTGAGCTGTATCGGCTTTTCTGGCAGCCGAATGTAGGGAGCTATAAGGTGTTATAACCTCAGTAACACCTTATAGCTGTTATAAACTCCGTAAGTACTTGTAAGTCAGGATAGCGCCATAATCAAATGTATAGGCCCCCCAAAAACCTTACAGGCTTATACCGGGTTATACCGGCCTATACTGACTTATCTCTCAAAAAGGACTTTTGCGACATCCCATATAAATATGCCGCACATCTGCCCCTCTTCCCCATCTTCCTCCTCCCATGGCTGTGACCCTGAAATGCTGCTCCTGCGCACTGCGTCAAGTGCACCCTTGCACGCCATGTCGAGTGCAGCAGAGCGGTTACTGAGATGCCTGCCCCCATGCCCCTGCCTCCATCTAACCCGCTTGCTCACCACTCGGACCAATGTTGCCCCTGCACACTTATTTTAACTACTGAATGCTCACACTCTAAACTATATACATATCTCAATGTATCTCCTTTCTCTATCCACCACTTGACTTCTTTGCCATCTACTTACTCTTTCGTTGTGAAGCTTGGGCTGCCAGCAGGGCATTTAGAAAACAAAGGAAAGGGGCACACGGAACAAAGCCACAGTACTGTACTGGTCAAGGACACATGCAGTCCCAACACAAAAGGCACGTGGATGTAGTCACAGCCTGACAGTGTTGGCATGCAGATGGGCTCCAGTCTCAACAAAGATGACGTCCAGCTGGGCTCTGGACTCGACAAAGCTGATCTGTGGGTGGCGTTGAACACTGACAAAGATACCAGGGATCAAGCACAACTATTTCCCAAGTGGGCATACAATGCGGGGCTTGGCATTAGGAAAAACCAGATTTGATAATTGGCAGCCAATTGTCGTAAATTATCGCCAGGCTTGACAATCCAAATAATCAGCGATAATTTCCGCCAATGTACGGTAGTCTCGGATAATTTCCACAACAATTCACCTGAAGCCTTGAAACAATGATAAATCACTCGATATTGTGTCTTACCTGTTCAGAAAGTGCCTGGACTCCGATGTGATGCCGAAAACTGGGTGGGTCTCAGTGAACTGAAGTCAGAATTTTGCCAAGTCCTTGACAGCATACATCACGTCTCAAAATTGCCGATGGTCAAGAATTGCCGACGGTATACGTCAAGCACACGTGGGCAGCAAAATGGTTCGTTTTGATGGGGTCACAACAGCCACAAATGCTTCTCTCCGTTTCCCCCCATCTCGCCTCCTCCTTCCCTCCCATTCTCCTCCCGCCATGTCCCCACTACCGTTCAATATTGTGTTCGTTCATCTTCCTACGGCATGATGTTCGCATGATTTTGTCTTTCCCGCCCTCATCTACTTGCAGGGTTCATAGTCCAGCCTCATCACCCTGCAACCGCCGTGGCTGGAGTCCTGCCCAACACTGTTCCTGGAATGCTGGGGGGAGGAGGCGGACATTTAAAACGATGGTCATCTTGTGATGCGTGTAAAGAAGTGTCAGGTATGCCAGTGTCCTATTACAAGCCTCATCTTCACAGCCTGTGTAGGTCTATCATGGCGCAAGCGACCTCTTGCCTGTTAACCGGGGACAAGCCACCACTGCAGCGATTTCTGTCACCCTGTTCATTCTGGCTGTCGCCGGGGACAAGCCACCACTGCCGCAATTTCATCAGGTATGTCACACTGTTCATTCTGGCTGTCGACTGACCCTCATTGCACCAGAGCTGTTGATTTCGAAATGATGTAGCTGATCTCTTTATGGCTCTTGCGGTAGCTTCGCAGAGTTGTAGATCGACGGTGTGTCACGCGAGTCGTTATTGGACGCAGTGTGAGTAAGTCTTTCCCTCGGCAAACATATCCCTGACATAATTTTCAGATCTTCTGCTGTTGCTCGCAAGTAAGGTGAGTTCTCTGAAGATGAAGATCGCGGAACATTGTGCTGACATGTTTCCTCACAACGACAAGGGGAACTTCGAGGCGATCATTCCCATGGTCGCGCTTACTTGTGCTGCCGTGAGTCTTCTGCTGTCTGATGGTTTCGTCCATTTATATTGTTCCGGTACAGTTCTACAGTACCCTGGACGACTGGACCACAGGGGCGACCGATTTTGAGGGCAAGTGGGTACAAGAAATCTATGATATTCATGTCGGTCTGCTGCAGAGAATGGAGGGAGGCCTAGTCTTACCTTATACCATGTATATATAGATTACTTTATAATGCACCATAGTTGCTTCATGTAAATCTGCGGAATGCTCTGTGAAAGTAGCAATAGTCCTGAAATACTCTTCAAAAGCCTTGGCAATTGGCCATAATCCATGCAAATGTTCGGCAAGAGTTAGGTAAATGGCGCCATTTGGCGTGGAAATGTAAGGACAACCTTTAGTTGGTAATTGTCGCCAATCAGTCAATTGGCGCCAAATATCTTCAATTGCGGAATCTGGGTTTTCCTGATGGGGATGGGCACAGGGCAGGTGTGGGGCAGGCTGCTGCGTGTATGAGCTCCCCTTGGCCTCTCCATTATTGGACTTATTGGATGTATACTTGCTGTTTATTTGAGAATTGACAGCACCATAAGCCTGGGCTGCATGTGGGGGGAGGGGGGAATAAAGAAAGGGTGGACTCAGACACTGGGGGCAAGAACTGAGGCATGTGACAGCCACATGTGTTACATGCATGTGTGTTGCAGTTAACAATCTACCAAACAAAAGAGGTATGACAATTGGACAATCGTCTTTTACTAGACAAAGGAGGGACAAAGGGTGGACAAAGGGCAGGAGAGGTTTCCCAGGTGCAGGGAATCCTGTCCTGCCCTTTGTCTATTCTTTGTCCCTCCTTTGTCTAGTAAAGGACGATTGTAGAACTGTGACACAGGCTTTGTTTGGCCTGTGACTAGTTGCAGAGCACATGCGTGTAACGCACTCGTGCTCCACATGCATCGGTCTTTGCCCCCAGTGAGATGGCCGACAGGATGTTTGGAACACAAGGGAAAGAGGAACCCAGGGAGGCCCATGGACAAAGCCATAACACCGTGCTGGCCCAGGCCACGTGCAGTCCCAACACAAAAGATGTGCAGACACAGCCGTAGCCTGACGAAGGCAGCGTGCGGATGGGCTTCGATGTGGACAAAGACGATGTATGAATGGGCTTGGGTCTTGACAAAGATGACGTGTGGCTGGGCTCCGGGCTCGAAAAAGCCAATCCACAGGTGGCATTGGACACTAACAAAGACACTGGAGATCAAGCGCGACTCTTTCCCAGGTGGGCATGCAATGCGGGGCATGGGGCGGGCTGCTGCGTCATGCCTGCAGTGTGTGAGATCAGCACCCGGCACACCCGGCAGTCATCAGGAAAAACCAGATTTCCCAATGGGAGACAATTGGCGATAATTGTCCCCAATTTGTGGTTTGGCGACAATTATCTCCAATTGGCAGATTGGCTATGTCCCTTCTGTTTATGCCAATTGGAGACAAACTATCGTCAATCATCTGGCATTATTGACCATTCAGAGCGCATTTTGAGTGATTCTCAACCGTTGGACATTGTTCACAATGGATTACACGAACAAAATAATTTTCATTAGAAGGACAAGATATATAAAAGACAAGTATAATACGGGAGAGTATTATAAGGAGTGTGTAGATGAGAGAGGTTAAAACTGTTGAAACGAGTCCGCAGTGCAGTATGATACGAAGGTCGAGTTTTGCGAGTGCTTCAGAAGGAAGCAAAGTGGGTGCTGTTTTATTCTTAGTGAACCATGTGCCGCACCTGCACAAAAGTTCAAGATGTCAGTCTGGAATACATCAGGGCAGCAGCGGGACGTACGGCGCCAACGTAAAGATATTTTCTGTCAGTAAGCGATAGCCGTCGGCCGACGGCAGAGAACACCTTCTCATCGTCAGGGGGCCAATATGTACTTGTTCCGGATGTCAGATTTACACCTGCATGACACATGTAAGCGGTAGTACGCAGGGCCAGGTAGTGGATCCACTGGAATGAAAAGAGAGGGAAGAGACGTACACATCTCAAAGCCCGTATGGCGCCATCACAAGGCCTGCGCGACGGGTTGCACCAAGCCACGAAGGTCGACCTAGCACCTACCAGCTGAGGATGGATATGTGGAGGCGATAGCACACCTGTCCCGCACTGGAGTTTTTCATTGGCAGATGGAGTCAGCATGCGAAGAAAGGGAACGAGGTAACGGACATACAGTTTGCACCACAGCACCGCCCACAATGCAATTCCCGACGCCGCATCCACATATTCGGTCTGCAAGGATCGATCTGATCATTAGCGTTAACGGTATGTAATTGAGTAATGATCAACACCTGGAATGAAGGTGGCAGCAGATCGGCCGACACCATGCAGGGACGTCGCAGTGGAAAAAAAAAAAAAAAAAAACACAAAGACAGGGAACTCACAATAAACGTGCCACGCAGCCGCAGTGCTCTTCCAATTTCGCCTGCAGCGTCCCATCCACGCGCATTACTGTCGAGAGGGACAACTCAGACGATGCGGGCGGAGACTGCTGGAGAATGGCGGCGCGATGGCAAACCTGTATGTCAGTTGAGATCCGAGACGTGAATAGAGCATTTGGACACACAGGGTTTGAAAGACGAACCAGCTCCGAGATTAACGGTTTTGTGCTAGATGCAGACGGCCTTTCTGCGTCAACAAGCCCTGTGTGAGATACGAGTTGTGTGAGAGGGAGAAAGAAAAAAGAGGGGGAAAATGAGAACGTACAATACCCCCCAAGCGAATTATTTTATACAAATGTCTCCCCATTGACCGTAGTGACCGTGCTCCCGTCCTCTCCGGTCACAGCCCTAACAATCTTAGCTATGATATCTGTGGAATGTTAGAATAGAGAAGCCAACATGGGAGAGAGGAACAAAGGAAGGGAATTGTGAGGAAGGAAGAGGGGAAAGAGAAAGAGGTATTTGTTATTGTTGTGCTGACGATTAAAACGAACCAGTTTTTTCGCTCTCACGTGAATCTCGGCAAGGTTCGACACGGTAAATTGATGCACGACTTGGCAAAATTTTGACCTTCCCTTGTATTTGTTTTCCCTTTATCTGTTCCTTCGGGGTCTTAACCTCTTTGAGATGCACCACTGTGGTCCACAAGGTATTCTCTGCTGATCGGAGATGTGAACGCTAATACTGATGATGTCTATTATCGAAGATTGCCGTATATTGGACAAGATTATCGCCGATTATTAAAGTTATTTGATTGTTGATAATTTGGTGATAATTGGCCGCGGATTAGCAAATCCGGTTTTTCCTGATGGCCAGGCTGTTGTGTTACACCCGCAGTGTGAGTGCACGGGGGCGAGCCGACTCCTGGTGTAGTTCTCACTCGTCACATGGGCGCAACCCCCTTCGTGCCGTCGCTTCTCGGAGCCCTGACGGCATCTGCGGCCGAGTCGCGGCTTGTACAAACAAAACCTTCACATTCCTCCAACCTTACCCTTAACACATCCCAGAATTCACTGTGACTTTTATTTAAATATCTCTTAGATTCAGAATAACTAAATACATTTTTATGTAGCCCCTAGTTACGGCTTCTTCAAGATCCGACAAAGACCTTTGTCCAATGTCACGCAAATGTCACCCTCATATGCGGACCATATGCGTTTAACGTATATGGTCATCATAGGCCTCGGTCTTTGCCCCCGGTGTGCATTCTGTTGACTTACAGCAAAGACATTATGCGGGAAGTTCGTTTGACTGGAGCCTGGGCCCTGGTCATTGAAAGCCTGCATTTTTATTCTATTCTTTATTCTACCCATCATGAGTGAGCTCACCGTCAGGATGATTCCCGGGCAGTGAGGTCCAGAAGTGTGGGGCACACCTGCACTCTCTAAACTTGCACCAAGTGGATTGTGCAGGGAGCTTGTTCGTCGAGATTCAGACTTGGCCATGCCTGGATATCCAACGTTTGAAATCCCCTCCGTTTCACCAAACACAGGGTCAAGTTTGGGGGAGAGTTGAAGTTCCAGAGGCGCGGGGTGCCTGATTTCGGTGAAGAGGTCGAGCACTAATTCTGCAGAGAGCTTGTTCGACTCGAGCCTGGGCCATGATTTGATACTGGGGTAATTCTTTTTTCTCCTTCTTTGGATCCCCCACGCTCAGGCCCACCTTACGGGGTCAGGTTTGAGGAAAAAAGGTCCAGGAGCGCGTAGCGCGCCCACATATAACAAGTCAGTGAGAGATAAAGCTGGGAGCTCGTTCGACTCAAACCTGGCAATTTTTTTTTTTTTTTCAGGATTTCCATTCAGGCTCACGAATCACTGCACGGCGGAAACAAAGCCCAGAGGCATGGAGTGCACCTGCATTCAATGTGGAGTTATTGAATAAATAAAGCCAGGAGCTCGTTCAACTCGAACCGGGCCCTGAGTTGTAGAGGGGGCTATCATTTTATTCACTCAAGTACAGTACTGCCTCCCAATACTCGCCCGGCTCGAGTCGCTGTAAATACTGGTGTAATGCGAGCGAGAAAGACCCAGAAGCGCGAGGCGCACTTGCACTCTGTAGGTTCACAAGAGGCATTATGTAGGGAGCTCGTTCGGCTCGAGCCTGGGCTGTGTGGAGAAAGAAAAAATCAGTGACTCCTGCCCCATCTCTCTCTTCCGTTTTTCGTTGATTGTTGCATGATTGCATTTCATATGAGACAAGGCCCAAGAGCGTGGAGCGCACCTGCTATCCACAAATCTACAGCACAGAAACGGTGGAGCTATCATTCCCTTGAACATCTTTATTTATTCCCCCATTCCGTCGCATAAGCTCATCAAGGGTCGAACTGAAGGAATAAAAAGGCCCAGAAGCGCAGGGCGTATCAGCCGCCGATGGAGCGGTATCCAAGGAATTATGCACGGTGCTCGTTCGTTCGACTCGAGCCTGGGCCGCTTAGAGTTGAAAGAGCGTTTTTATTTCTCTGCGCTCTCCCGGTACAGCACCCGTCGAATGAATGAATTATCGAATCTCAACTGAGGCTCGTTGGACGGAATGAAACCAGGTGCAAACTTTTTGTGTTTGTGTCTTCCTGGCTTTCGTTTAAATTCACCTCGCCTTCGTTCGCCTCGCCTTCGTTCAACTCGGTGTGACACGACGCTCAGGGCAAGTTATTGTGAAAGGCAGGACGGCAGACCAGAAGTAGGGGTGCATCTGACCCCGGGCGCATCTGCGGCCGATTCACGAGAGGGTATGACTCGCAGGAAGCAAACAGATCGAGAGACGTCTTTCCGCCGCATACGATTCACGAATGCAGGTCGCTGGGATGGGACGGGATGGGGATTGAATGGGGTCGCACATTAAACGTACAGCGATGATGTGGTCTCCGACTATTCCGTTCTTGTCGATGCAGGAGTAGCATGGGATGCAGCACAGCAGAGTATACAGAGTTGAGGGAGGGATCGATGCCGACACAAGTAAAACACATTCTAGATTGCTGCCCGGGACGAATCGCGCCGTCGCCTTTGCCAGCCAAAACAGAGGAACGGGGCTCGCGCGTGCGGCCGGGAGATCGAGGAAGATGGTCCTCAGCATAGAAAGAATAAGGATAAGAATAAGGATAAGGATACGGATACGGATACGGATACCGTTCGTTTTCGCGCTCTGGACCGGTGCCCAGTTGGGGCGGCAGACAGACCGACAATGTCAACGGTCGGGGCTTGAAGCAGAAAGATGGAGTCGGAGGGGATAGAGCGGTGGTCGAATGGATCGGCTACAGCGGTGCAATGTATTTGCATTTCCGTGCGATGTGTACGCAAACAGAGCGCGGAAGCGCATAACGCCTGCATCCCAAGGATCAGACTGGAGTTCCCGAAAGAACCGGACGGGGGCGGGGAAAGACCAGATTAAACTACAGAGTCGACAAAGAGAAACAGCAGCGGACTCGCCGCAGAAAGCCCATAAAATCAAGTGGCGAGCTCCACATCCTCCATAACCGCCGCCACCGTCGGCGGCTTGCGCTCCGCCCGCCCCAGCCCCGCCGCGCGCTCGGACTCCTCGATCGTGTAGGCAGGCTCTTTGAGCTGCTTGCACCGCCGTTTGTGGACCTTGCTGCGCCAGTGGGAGGTAAGGGCGGCGTCGGTCTCGTAGTACCTGAGTAGATACAGGTAGATGCACTGGTCAGAAAACGGGAGATATGGAGCGGGCAGAGGGAGACGCACTTTGCACACTCGACGCAGTAGTGCTGCGCCAGCCCGGGCTTCTCAAAGTCGAGCGGTTGGGCTTCCAGCTCTGCCCGGCGCTACACGGGAGGCATTAGAATGGCATAGACCTTTAAGAGCAGCTCCCATACCTTGGGATCGAGGTCGAGCAATTGGATTTGGTCTAAATCCCGCGTTCGGACCTACAACGCAGGAATGTAAGTGGAGGAAGGGGGAGATGGTGTGAGACTGCTGACTCTTGTGCGGGCAGCTCTGTGGACATCGCGGCGAGCGTTGTGGACTCTTGAGCGTCTTAACCGGCCCATGTGGGGAGAAGTGAAAATAGGTGATTGGCAGGAGCGTCAGTGGCAAACAGGGCACGCACATCTTATCTCTTATCTGCACAACCCACTCCGCTTGATCGGCCGATCGGCCGCACTTTGCCTTTTGCCAGCACACCCTCATGTGACCCTGAATCCTCACCCAAGTCTCTAGTCGAGAACGTCGCTCGCCGATGATTTGCACGGTTTCTGTATCTCCTTTGAACAGGATCGATGGGTACGGATCGGGCACTCAAGAATAAAATGGGTGCGGTCCGCGAGGTTGCGTCGCACACGGTGCAGGCGAGATGTCGATATCACCCATTTTGTCGATTCAATCTTCGGCATCGTGGGCCGCGCTTGTGACATCCCTGCGCCGGCGGTGACAATTTACCCATTCTCAACGCCTATCATGAGTTCTCAGGAACAAGTTCCTAATGCGCTCTGGCTCGAGATCTTTCGCTGCCTGCCTACAAACACTTTGAAAGACCTCTCCTTGACCGACACCAGGTTCAAGGGCATATCCCGCCCACTGCTTTTCACCCATTTCCACTTGCACCCCTTTGGTATCTCCCCCGAATCTCCCGAGTTCACCCGTGCGCTGGAGCGTCTGGATTTCTGGTGCTCAGACGCCATTGCACCGCTCGTTCGTTCCTGCTGCATCACTCCGAGGGGCCGCATGGAGGCCAGCCCTGCGTCGCGCTACCCTTTATTTTCCCTATTCCTCGAACGTTAAAGGCAATTCACTGGCCTTCGGGAACTAAGTGCCCGGTGGGCCCATCTGACGCAGTCCGACATAAACCTGGGCGTTTCTCGTTTCTCATACCGAGTCACCGATGATGAAGCAGCTGACCTCTGGGTCCCATTACTCCGTCCCGAGTGCCTCCGCGAGCTGACCGTCATCGACCTTACAGTACACCGGTCCCTTCACAACCACGTCCCTATTTCTCCCGCGGTCGACTCTGACCCACCTCACCATCCGGCCCTGCACTGTCTCCGACTTCACGACGCAGTTGCATGGTATACGACGGCCTAGCAGAATCACTCCGCTCGATGTGGCCGTCGACAACCTCGATATGGCCACGCTCAGCATACTGTGCGTTTTCTTCCTGCGCTTGACGGTGCTCCGCATCCGCATTACCTGCAAGACGGAGGGAGACGGGGACGTCGTCGGTGTCAACGAAAAGGTCCGCTTTCAAATACACGAACATTTCCTTCTCCCCAGCTCATCGACTGGTAATCTACAGGCCACAGAGTTTCTCGCTGACCTGCAGGATTTGTCGACTCTTCCGGGGCTGCACCTGCTCGCCATTGCCTGGCACTTCGAGTACCCGCGCAGCCCGCCCTCCGCGCGCGCTGGAGTGCCCGCGTTTGCCGCGCTGCGCGACACGCTCGTGGCCCGGTGCCCGGCCTTGACGGCGCTCTGGCTCGACGGCAAGGATTCTCTGTTCCACTGGCGCGGGTCGCTGAATGGTGTGAAGGACTTTATCACGGCAGACGAAAGTGAGTGCTTCTTTTCAAACGCATTACTCCCGCTCACACGATGCGTGAAATAGAGGAAGCACAAGAGCGGCGCGAGGAGTTCCCTGTTTTCTGATCCATCCGCTGAGCAAAAAGAGCGTGGATTGCTTTGAAAAAAGTAGTTTCTGTACTGAGGCGGTTTCGAAGCGGGGGTGTGTTTGTGGCGCCTGTCCATACATCCTACCGCGCGGGATCCCGAATGCGAATACGCTATAGTCCCGTCGCGCTGGTGCCGCGCCGTCCTGTCTTTGATCATGCGCGCGATTTGGGACTATCTCGCTGCACAAGAACTCGGCGTGTTGCGAATGTAAACCGTGCCCAAAGGACCACGATGTACTGGGGTATTATTCGGGATCCGAAAGCTCGTCAGCTACCCATCTTCGGCCACAACTGGGTGCGTCGGGTGCATTGGCAAAACTCGTGGCAGCCATCAGCGACAGCGGCAACATCTAACCCCCACCCATGCCTGTTCTTCTTCCCCGCACCGCACCGGATGGTGGGACAGTTTTTATGTCCACCCCGAGTCGACGGCTTCTTTGCTGTTATATCTTTTTGTTTCCAGAATATCGCACGGCGTCGGGACCATTGAATGAAATGGACACAGGAAAACCGAGCGTGCCGTGCTGATGCGCACGTTTGACCAGGGATTGGCGTCGCTAGTTTCTTGGGCTTCGGAGGACTCTGAATTCTGACCCGAGTCTGGCAAACCAATTAGGCTGCTCCTGCTTCGTGAGCATAGCTCCGCTTTCAGATAGTACTTAGACGCAGAATGAAGAGCTGTTAAAGGCAAAGGCCCCAGCAGTCTAAGTTGTCATTATTGACTATGCAGTCTCTTAAACATCTCAGTTGGTTCCTTGTAGACAGACACACCATATTATTCAACTCGGATCTCGTCATGCACATCTCAGTCCAGTTCACTCTGATGGAATGGAAATCAGATTCAATTACCATGGTATCAATTACAAATATCTACTCTGTAACACTGGGAGGCTTTCGTCCGCATGATGCGACTTCCACATTGATGATTTTTTCATATAAATACATTCGCTGTGTGATCCAGTGGGAGTCATTTCCAGTAACGCCTGTGGCCATGCCATTGCCAAAGCCTTCCAAAATTTCTGCTATATTTTCCATGGCTTCTCCCCGTGCCAATAGAGAGCCTCCCCCATTACTGGATACACTGAGGGCCGCATGCCTGGCTGCTTCTGCTGCCTTGGCAAAAGACCTCTGCAGAGGTACGGAGAAGGTGTCTTGGAAAGCCACAGTGGTTGCGTGACATTTCTCACATTGATGCCATAGTACTTTCCTGCTACAGTGCAACCACAGAATCAATTCATCTAGACGGGATTGTGTGAAAAATGTGAAATCCTCCCAAATATCAGACAAAGCAACATATGTTAGCCCACAGGCTTCCTCATCCGTATTAGTAAATGCGTAGCTGGCGGTATATGGCTTGCGAATTTTGGTGAGAATGAACACATATTGTTCGGCCAGACTCTGACGCTCCCACCATGGCTGGGAAAAGAATGCAGAGATCCAAGCACAAAATCCTTCTTGGAATAACTGAGATTGTGTGCCAGGCAGTTGTGCAAGTGTATGCCCGAGACAAATAAATCGTTGGACCCACTCAGTAGTAGATTCCGGTAGACCTCTACAAATGTAAGTCCACACGGATGCATCTCGGAGGACTGTCTCCAGCTCAGGATCTTGAAACCAGCTCGTTTCCACCAGAATAATTGCGGCAAGATCAGAAATATCTCCACCAATCTGCAGGGCATGGAGATAACGTGGATACTTTCTTTCGGCGGAACAGCATCATAATGATGGAGAGCCTGCAAAAGAGCAGCAACACCGGCCTGAGTTTCGCCATTCCATTCAGCAGACCTCCCAATAGGGATGACATCACTTTTTAGTGCTTCGTAGATCCAATCGGGGGTACCTGGACATTTTCGAAGATACCAGGATTTGGGGTAACTCTCTGTTAATAGACCAATTGCCAGAACAACAGTGACCCATCCATCTACATGTGGAAGATT
The DNA here is from genome assembly GCA_029378375.1 of Mycena olivaceomarginata. Classification (NCBI taxonomy): domain Eukaryota; kingdom Fungi; phylum Basidiomycota; class Agaricomycetes; order Agaricales; family Mycenaceae; genus Mycena; species Mycena olivaceomarginata. The sequence continues at coordinate 77,385 of JARKIC010000202.1, read as the reverse complement.
GTTGCAAAACTCGTATACTCTGAGCGGGTCATCACGACTATTCCATTTCTGATTTCGGTGTCTGAAACTGCTTTCCAGTCGGTGGGTGGTGCGTATAATGTTGAGTGCAAGATCCATACTGGTTTGATTTGATTTAAGCTTCGAGCCGAGTGTTGTTAAGAGTAGCCTAAATAGTTGTATCCTAAATTGGCTGTCACAGGGGATGATTAGTCCTCTGAAGAGTGGGTTTGAACTGCTCTCACCTCTTGTCCATCCACACTAGATCACTTTGGCTCATGCCACCACCCAGGAGAAATGTGTTTACACAGAAAAGGTAATCACAAAACTCTGAGCAGCTCAGCCTTGATATATTGCCTAATTGTTGGAGCAGAACTTCCAAGGTACGGAGATTGGCATCTGGATTCATACAAACTTGTAATGGTAGCACATGCAAAATCCATTTCAAGTTCACTGACTGGTTTAGAATCAATGACGGCTCTTTTCCGGCAAGGCAGGTAACATTGTGTAGTTCTAGACCAAGATTTGTATGACAGGTATCGGGAATGAAAAATGTCACATGGTGTTGCTTTGACAGCGGGTCGGCACAACACAACGAAAGGTAAGCACCACCAAGCTGGATAGCATTGGTTTGTAGTCCATTTTGTATGTCACGCACCCAGATCAGCTTAGCTGACTGATTTTCAGTGAAACAGCTGATGAAACCTTCCCATAGCCTGCTGATCTGGGCCTGGATGTCCATGGTACTGGGCCACTGCAGATCTATGGCTAGGTTTGCAGCCTGCGTGATGGTATTCAGATCAGTTGAGGTTTTCAAAACCCAAGATACTGCAGAAATCTCGGGTGATGGTTCAAGGAGCGAGATATCAAAGAGTGCGGTTGGTCCTTGAGAACTTGGCAGTGGTGCTGGTTGTTTTCTGAAATGAGGCAGGAGATCCCTTGAACGACATATGTATACAAAGAATATTGAGATCTGGGCCCAGAAGGCATATAATGGCTGGGTGATCTGCTTGATCATTGCCTGGGACTTCTCCCAGAAGTCCGTTGAGATCAAGCGAACCAAGATAAATACAAGTGGAGTTTGAAATGGAGAGTCTTTGTGCACAACTGCAGAACCGAGCAGAATGCAATGTGCTAGGAACCCGCAGACTGTCAAGAGAACAACAATGCTGGCAACAGATGGATGGATGGTCCATAAATAGATTGAAAGAGCTGCCCAGAATAGCAATAGTGCAAACTGTAGCAGAAGAGGGAACATCTGAATCACAGCTTCAAATTTCCATTTCAGCAGACCATCAAGTTTGCGCTGGCGTTCAAGCCCCCATGCTTCAATGCTCCCTTTTTCGCCTGCTGCTGAGTAGAACATGAGCCATTGTTTCCCGAGCACAGCAAGCAAAGATGCTAGGAGTGTTGAAAACAGGCTGATGTAAAGTAGGCATTGGGCAATGATTACGATGGAACGGGCCCCATGTGGCTGGATTTCGGGCTGGATCTGAATGATGAAAGCCGAGTCAACGGCCGAGAAAAGACCGGCCTTGAAACAAGGTCATCAGTATATGCAAAGTTAAATGGAGGTGATACACACAAAGATCAGAGAGGTGTCTAAGTCTGTGCTATATCTTTGAAGAAGCTCTTTGTCATGTTCATCTGCAAGAATTTTGTATGCATTCCAAAATGCTGTCTTCTTGTCAGCAACCGGCGGCGGCTTCGGCTTCAGCTCGTCCACGAGCCTGAGGAACCAAGTTATGTACTATTTCGGAAAGGAACATGCACCCATATGCACCTGTTGGATTGCTCCTTCTGTTCTTTGAGAAAATCGGTAAAACACCCTTGTATTGCACTGATCAGTCTGTTCCAATGGCTATATGGCAGCTCGGGCCAGAGTCACACATGAACAAAGTCGGGCACTTCTCGTTCTCGTTCATGGGCTGGATGTCTGCATTCTGGAGCAACACCATGGTGGCAGGCAAGTGGTAAGAGGAAGGCGTGTGACGGTCGTGAGCTCTCGGCCCGCAGTTCCGTTCACATGACAGATCCGGACCGCACGTCCGCAAATCGCTGCCGAAGTCAACCGACCTGATTGAACTACTCGGGGAAGATACAAGTAGAACACTTAGAATCGTATTTTCTTCACCACCCCTGTACACAGAATAATGACTGTAAGATTTTGTTCACTGTCGAATTTTGAATCTAGTCACGTGTCAAATTGACAAGATGGTTTCAAACGGTGGAAAAAAATGGTTCCAGACCTCAAAAAAATTACTCAAAGTTTCGGTGCATACCTGAATGGCAGAAAAGGTTGGAAAAAATCATCAAACCAGCGACATTCTTCACAAAACAGTTGCAAAATGGTTTTATTGAACAAATGTAAAATCACCGGTTGTCGTTCTCTGGAGGACTCCCAAAAAGCCAAAGGCGTGGCTCGGGTGAAAATTAAATATATTTTACATACCTCCGATTTGGTTGAGTGCCCCGCCCCGAGCATGATCTCGCGGAAATCATGGTAACATTGATCGTGCGCCGTGTGTGTCGGCACTAGTACTTACTGCCAACTTCCTCCACTCCATGCCCCCGGAAACCGAGTGGAAGCTGGCTGCAGTCATGGTAATATGAACTACTCTAAGTTCCTACTCCCGAGCCGGGGGCGGGGCGGCATTGTCGCACTGTCCAACATTTCCATCTCACCTCAACTGTTTCACAGGTGCGCATGAGTACGCAAAGTGGGAGTGAATGGGAATTGGAATCGAATGGGAATGGGAAAGGTATGCCGAGACCCAGCCCATATTGGTGGGAATTGAGACAAGAATTTATTAATCAAACTTCATATGGTAACTGTAATCATGATCGTATACTTGGCACTTTGTCCTCGAGCTGTACATGCAAGTTTATCTCTAAATGAAGTGCTATGGCACTTCGCACCCTAGTGTGCCCCTGTCAAAAATAAAAGAGACTACTCAGAGGTGGAATAGAAGAAAGGAAAGCAAAGACATGCACGAGATGAATAAGAACAAGATGACACCCGGCCACCAAAAGGAACACCTCAGCTTGTAGGGCTGTGGCCTTTCCTCACAAATACTTGAGCATTGTGCAAAAGAAGAGTTCTATAGGAAGAGGACAACAAAGGATGTATCCTCACTGACAGCTGCCACTCAAATACCCATGCGACTCGGACTATCAGGAGCTGAAGCCGGAGAGAAGGAAAAAGGGGACCGTGCATTGTTGCACAAAGCACAATGGAGGGTGAATTTCGGGCTGTAAATACAGAAAAGTCTCCCAATGCACAGTGGGCTGCTTACACGGCAACAGCGATTTAGAAGGAAAGCAGTGTGAGCGCATTGCTTTGGCGATGAAAACAGATCAGAGAAGAGGTTTCTGCTGGAGCCGGATTTGACCAGTCGAGTTGAGCAATCGGTGTTCTTTCCACATCTCCATTTCTTCAATCACGCTGTTCATGGGTCTCAGCAATTATCTCACTTGAGACCCAAGATGCCTGAACACAATACGCGTACCCGATGCAAACCCAATAATACCCCATCAAATCACATACATCTTGCCCCAACGACGGGGAAGTCCTTGAGTTCAGGTGATTCAACGCCTCGTTCATCATTCAGTCTTTTCCTTTTCACGGTAGAACATTACTTAATCTCCCTTATCTATTCCAGGATCCCGGCAGTTAATCAAAGTGCTACATGTCTATTACCACGTGGCCAATTTTGCACACCCTTTTGCTTTCATTGGCCAATCAGATAACCGTTTTACCTAGTCTTGTAAGGTACACCGCCAAAGTGGCCAGAGCTCCGGATAAGCTCCCAATTTCCATATCGTGACTCTGGTGCTGAGAGCTCCCCAGGAATGTCCCAGGAGACCGAAAAACACAATCCCACAATAGTTCCATGAGCCACCATCAAGAAAAGCTTTTGGGATCAGCTTACCCTGACCTTGAAGTGAAGAATCCAAGGATGTCCCAGCTGGGACTCCAGCGATGACCTCATAAATGGGCACGGGCCCTCCCTCTCGATATTTTCTGGACGCAAATGAGGAATAAATTGGGCCACCGGCCATGCAATGAATAGTATTAGAGGTTTACCGACTTGAACTACTGACTACGGAATTATGTACGTGAAAATTAATTGAGTGTAAGTGTAGGACAACGAGATAAAAGAGTACTACAAGTGCGTGCAGGGAAGGGGATTAAGTGAACAAAGAGAGGTCGGGGTTGCCATAGGAGCAGCAGTCATTCTTTAGAACCTTTGCGATGGCCCTATATGAACACCTGATGAGAATGGAGCAAAATGAATGAGATGAAGGCATACTTTGAAATAAGCTTCGTCATCCTTGTACTTGGTGCGGAGCAACGCGAGCTGCTCGTCAACTTTTTTCCCAGTATTTGGACCCTCCAGAGATGTCAATGAGGACCTGACACTTTACAGAAGTAAAGGAATAAGATCTTCGGTATTGGGACATACAAGTAATGCGACACGTCCCAACATCGGAAGTGTCACCTTGAGTCCCGCATCGGGGACAATAGCGATGAGGGCCTCACATAGAGTGATGATGTCCATCGGATCATCCATGTCATGAATTGCCCGGGTTCTACTTTTTCGCGCGATGCGTCCGTATGGATACAGACACGTCTTAGCGGCACGGGACTCTCATGACGCCACCACGTGACCTTCTCACGGTTGAAACCCGGCCTCAGATTCTAAAAGCCGCAGACTCAGGGAGTCTGCGCCACGGATACAGAAGACGTTAGGGACTAGGAACCCGTACAGATGGACTCTAGTCCCCGGACGCACCAAGGGCTGACATAGAAGCGTACATGAAGTACAGGAGTGGTTGCAAACCCGATCGGGGTTTGAACCACTGGATACGATGACACTTAGGACTAGGAAACCCGAACGTCGGGTCTCCTAGGTCCACTGATGCCACGGAAACCAATACAGAGGAGTCCAGGAGCATCAGCATTAATGCTCCTTAATGCTACGGTGCAGGAACTGATCGTGATTGACCGCGATCACTTTAATTTATTAGGAGCCTATATAAGCACGGTAGAATCTCCATGTACAGTAGATTCTACCTCGTCTAATCTCAGGCTTCTACCTTGGCTTGACATAGGCATTGTCTCCACCCTGCCCCGCTTCCTTCGCACCGTACTACAGGTTATATCCACGCCCCGGGTTGTATACCTGAGTGGATATCACACCCTCTTCGACTCGTTCCGGGTTCCGCCTCGCATCCCGACCTACAACATACGGCCTCCTAGGGAGGACGCCGTACGACTGGTCCTACTGCTCGGGGAACACACGAGCTACTAGCGTCTATCGGGTTTATCCTGGTTGGGGTTCTTGTCGGGTTACTCGCTGTTTAGCCAACCTAGGGCCGTTGCCGACAATCCAGGTCCGACATGATGGTCTCACCGTCTTTGCCCTTCACAACGGCCCATGTACCATCAACGAGCTGAATGGAATATTATTAATGGACATTGAGGAGGCTCGCACCGGACTTACCACTTTTTTCATCTCATACTGACGATCTGCAAGACAGGTGCGGACACGGGAGGACACTACACCCCACTGTGCTTTATCTTCCAATACCTCGGGGGCGAGGCCCCACACAGATACATGGTCCTGCACTAAGGTCTACGGGAATTGTAAGTCCAATGCCCAGGACCACAGACAACAATGACAAACCTTCATGATACCGCTGGGAGAGTCCCCGCCGGCTTTCTTGACATAGAAGGTAAGAGTAGGCGACAGCATGGTCTGCATGCTGTGAATATCTATCTTGTTCCTCAAGCACATATCGGTAAAGTCGGCTTTTGGATTGCGAAACTGATCGTCAAGGCCAGAGAGACTCAAAAGGAACGTTTCGGGTCCGATCCTCGACTTAAGGACAAGAAGCTCAAGGGTGAGGCATGCAAGGCAGTCAAGAACCGGATCAAAGGTTTAATACAGTGGGAATTATACAACTGGGTAATCTTGCAACCCGAAGATCGCTCCTCCAAGCTCCCCAGGAATTCATGTGTGCCCATATTCCAATTGGGAAACTATGTCTAATTCTTATGACACAGCGGAACGTCATCGACTGCGTCCCGGAGATCACTACAATATTTTACTTCATGTTAGAGGCAAGCACTTCATGATTCGGTTTCAGTCCTGAGAAATTGAGTATTTCCTAGGTCTCGATCCGTACAAGGACAGCCCATGTGAAATCCTTCACTCGATTCTCCTTGGTGACGATAAATATATTTGGCACGAAACAAACACTCCATGGGACAAATCCAAGGGAGACAAATTCGCAGTGAGACTCCAGTTATCGTCAACAAATGGACTGAATCTTTCCTCTGTCCATGGCCGATACATCGTCAAGTACAAGAACGGGCTGATTGGGAAGCATTTCAAAATCCGTCAGCAGCTCGGGATCTTTCACCTTCATGAGGATCTTTGCAGCAAGAACCTCTTTGGTGTAAAATTACACTTAACAAAGGTCTGTATTCACTCACAAGGTATTGCTCCGGGTTTCGAATTTTTGGAAACCATAGGAGCGCCCCGAGCTCTCCTGATGCCTTCCAGAGATTGAAGAGGTTCTTGCTGCAAAGATCCTCATGAAGGTGAAAGATCCTGAGCTGCTGAAGGATTTTGAAATGCTTCCCAGGGATTGTGTTTTTCGGTCTCCTGGGGACATTCCTGGGGAGCTCTCAGCACCAGAGTCCCGATATGGAAATCGGGAGCTCATCCGGAGCTCCGGCCACTTTGGCGGTATAGTAAACACGATCGTGTTCCGATTACGCAATATGGCGGCTGTGCCAGCCGACGGCCAGTTCGCCCGTATTGCAGCGATGGGCCTCATCGAAAATCCGGAAATATTTGTAAAGACTCCTGGAGCACATTCGAATGTTTTATCCCGTAAGAATCTCTCGATTCAGCCAGTCAGTTCTCCAGAACAGGATCAGGTCAAAAAGCTGCTTATGTAAAATGCTTCAGAAAACTCGGCTCATATCGCGACAACGAATGAAGGAAATTTTTAGCTTGAAGGGAGGGGCCTCTGAATTGGAAGTAGATCTGCATGCTCAAATATTCTCAGATTTATCGGCGCGTCGAGGCGGAGGCAAAACACGAGAAGGAATTTGATGGGTCGGCCAACAACAGGGGTGTGATTGCTGACAGACCATATATGGATATTTGGCTTACCCGTCATCCATATATCGGTTCTGTCACAGAGACTAAATTTTACCTTTGCGCGTTATGTCGAAATACCCGTCGGTCAGTCTCAATCTCAATCTATTCCTAGTATTATATACCTCGGAATAAGGTATCCTATTTAGTTGTACACATCAATGGGTGAAACTCTTACTGAGAGCATTTTAATCACCACAATACCCAGCGAACAAACATCTGCTACTTTGTCCTTTTCTTCAGCTCCCATTTTCCAGCACCAACTTGAAGAGTAGCCTGAGTGTGGCATGGAATTGGCGTCAGCTAGGAATGAGCGAACCCATTGGCGCATAGAGAGAATGCCTCGAGTGTGTGCCGCACGCGGAACATAAAGTATGTAGGTCTCCAGGAACCTAATACTAAGGATCGATACGACTTACCTTAGGCAACAAAAAGTGCTTGGCAGGATGAACGCACATCACCCTCGCTTGAATAAGACAACCGTGCATTCAGATACTCTAGATTCCGACGAAGTTAAGAGCAAAAATACCAAAAACTGCATAAACCACGCCTCTAACAGATATATCCCACCTTCACACCCCACGAAGTATTGCTCGCCGACGCCGATGCGGAAGACTGCGAAGTGCCAGTATCAGTGCTGCTAGGACTTGGAGTCGGCGATGTGAAGGATGCTGAGTTGGAGATGGGAGTAGACTTGGAGATTTGTACTGAAGTCGAGGATTTGCTAACACCAATTGCACTGGCTGATGATGTTGGCACCGGAGAGGCGGAAATCAACGAAGGTTGTGTCTTGGTGGGTGATGCTTCCGAACTGGAAAGGCTGCGAGGGCCCACTGTACAATTAGGCCATTAGGAATCTCGCCCCGTAGATCGGATGTATATTCCACTTACTCAGGGATATCTGTGGCATCAATAACGACCTTCGCCCTCGTGACGGTAAAATCGCCTACGACACCCCCGGTGGATCCAAATTGGAGGCAATGCACACCTTGGCGATCATCTCCTATGTAGGTGCACGATTCTGGGAGTGCGGTAGCGAGGAGACTGCCGCCAGTGGAGTACGCTACGGCAGTGAAAACTGGACGATCTTCCAAGTCAGCTTGCGAGGAGCTTTGAAGCAAACGAGACGTACGCTTTTCTGTCTGGGTAGAGAACACCGTCCGCTCTGGATCATCAAACAGCTTGTGATAGACGAATGTCGTGCCGCCTTCGGGATTGATTCCAATGACTGTCCCGTGGATCTCATCTGTCCCGTGTAGGCTCCCAAGCCACTCGACGGGCACCTCAATTGTCGTTGTTGCCGCAGCTGAGAGAGGGGATATCAGTATGCGTGGGGTTAATTTGCTAGGATGAGGCCTGGATAAGCACCGTTAAAAACAAAGAGTGAAAGAAGGAGTGTAATTTTGCTGCTGTACATCGTAAACGGGGAGGGCGCTTGCCATGGCATAGACACGCGCCCTTATAAACGATTCTTCAACAACATCCGAGGTCCGAGTCGATCAATGATGATCTTCACTAGCGACGTCGAGTCGAGGCGAGCCGTTGAAGGCTATTGAATTATACTTCCTAGCGTGAGGCGAAGTTGATGGAAAATGATTGACGGCGCGAATCAGATTGGGGGCGGGAATGCCTGGATGTCTTTTTTTTGGTCAAGGGCGGGACCGAAGAGAAGTGACATTCAAGTTGGAAGTTATTTTTGAAGAGAATAGGAAGAGATACGGGTGGGACCCGCGACCATGTGAGCGGGACGAGGGCTTCAGCAAATATCCTGAGAGTGTGATTTTATCCAAATGAGGAGCAACGAAAGCATACATAGATGCAAGACTCAGAGAAAAAAGCATGCATCGAGTCCAGTAAATAGTGGTGGCAAGGCCAGGGCTGCCCAACGCCTGCCCTAAAGTACACGTGAGCGCGCTTGTCTAGGCGAACTTCGGGCTAGCCCAGACAGCTTTCATCCATCAAAACCAAGCATCTTTTCTGTAAGGCTTAAGCGGCCAGGGGCGCAGCAGCGCAGTAGCAATGACACCTTTCTTTCCCCCCCATGTCGTTTCACTCTGTCTCGGTAACCCAGACGTTCGGTGACACTTCCACAACACAGCGGACCCAGCGGACCGCATGATCCGTGATTGACAGTCGGGGTTGAAAAAGAAGTGCAGAAGTGTCACCAGAACAATATTCCGGCACATTCTATTCAAAACTTGTTTAGTTCTTCCAGCTGCTTTTGCATGTTCATTTTACCATTACTGACATTCTTTCCAACAATTCTCTCTCAGATTTTGTTCCCACTTGCATTACTGAGACTTCGCACAATTCACTCGCAAGTCAATTTATCCAACGCAGGATGGACAAGTCTTCTTTTACTGTATCACTGTTTCATTCTTGTGTTTTTGAGCTTTATTCTATATTCCTATACTCACTCTCATACCTCACACAGACAATGATTTATTTTGCACTACGTACTGCCAACGCGACAAGTTCAACCTCCTCGGGCATCTCGGACTACGCCGGGGATCGATTCGAAGTGGATTGGGCACCCATCTTCGGCGCTGAGCGGAGGAGCATTAATCTCCTTATTCGTCTTTGCTTAGTTCCCGGACAGCTGGGGTTGGTTTGGCTTTAGCTGAGGTTTCCATCCACAGACTCACTCATGTCCCCTCCTTCTCGCGTCTTCAATCTCCTGCATCTCATAATCCAATTGCGCTTGTTCCGCACACACCACTCGCTCCGCCCTCGATTTTCCTCTCTCCGAACGTCCTCCCCTCCATTTCTGCGCCATCTACAGCACCCCTAGTCGCGCTTGATACGCCTGTCTCACAGGGGATTAAATTAGCGCCATGGGATCTTGACTTTGCCGCCGATCTACAAGAAGATTCAAGCGCACAAGAATAACTCGAAGTACTCCCCCCTGAAGAGCTGGCCCATGGGAATATTCACGAGGAACACTCTGTTCGTTTCTGTGACACTAACGAGACCATTGACCACATTTCCGAGCACGGCGACTTTCAATTTCGCAGTCCTGAAGATTCAACACCTAGAGATTTCGAGCTGAGTTTTGAACAGAATATTACTGAGGCCGTTTATCGCTGCTGAATCTGTGAAGTCCCAGGATCCTTTCGCTTTTTCTGTGAAAAATTCACCAGAGGTCAACGACGAGTTAGAACGGTACCTTGCAGGTAAATATGCCGAGGAAGATATCGAAGTACCCCCCTCTGAGAATCAACATCTTCAGCCCGTCTGCGAGGGAAGTCCAGTAGATTCATGTGAGGAGTATTCGATTGCTGACTGTATTTCCGGCTTTCGTTGCGCTCTACACGAGCTGAAATATTTAGTATCGCGCAATGATGTAGACCAAGCTTCTGTAGCAGAGATCGCAAGGGGTATTCAAGCACAACTTGAACAATGCTTAACGAGCGCATCGTGTGGAAATGTCGGATTACAGATAAGTTCCCGCAGTTCTTTTGCTGAGAATGATTCTGGCGGTGTTTCAAGTAGCGATTGCGACAATGTTTTTTGATTATGTCCCACAATCTGACACAGAGACGGTTACTGATGCGCTGATCCGGATCGTGAAGATATTGACCCCGTAAGTCATACAGGCACGAATTCCTGCGCCGATTGGCTCCTGTTACCCTACCCACACATTCACGTGGCAATGCCAACGTGCTCAAGCTTGGAGCTCTAAGATTATCATTTCTTGATCTTTCTGCCACCGAGGACTCGCAGGGCAGACGGAAGAAGTAAAACATACCCTGTGTCCCGATCTCGCGCCGGGTTTCGTTTCCTAACAAGACGATTTCGCCGGTTGATTCTCTCACACAGCAGCCAATGCCATCCGTCGCCGTTGTCTGGCGAGTATCCTAGATGCCCGTGACTTCGAGATCGCCGGAGCGAGGGGAAAGTACTTCTTCTTCCGTTACAGTTGTCAAATCATTTCTGCAAACGTACGGAATTCTTACACGCGAGCCCGCAAATGTCCTGCGGAACATCCGGTCCTGTCCGGGAGATCCCGACTTCTATGTATAAAGACGGAGCTCGTGGATGACGTTAAGCATTCCGGTCATGCTATCCCTCTTATCACTAACCACCTCATGTCTGCAATGCTGTCCAGCGCTTCCCCGTCGTTCTGGTACAAGCGAAACTTTGAAACTATACAGAAAATATATAATTGTACATGATCGCGCCTTTGAATCACGAATCGTTCAATCTCACTCGCGTCCAGTGACTGTATTCCCGGCCAACGCGAAGATTATCACCGAAGGCGCACCCGCGGTCCCATCCGGCCTCTTTAATGAAAATGCCACAGGCCGTGTCACACCAGTCGGGGAATTCTTTGGGTTCCAAGACTCTTTCGAGTACTTCTTTGGGCTCGCACCACTACCGTTCGGTGTCCCACCCAACGGCGCCATCACCAACGCAACGCTTGTGGAGTTTACCTCAGGGTGCCCCGAGGTTGCTGCCAGCACTGTATATCTTAACGTCAGCACCATCAATCCGGATAACTCGACGGGGCCATTCATCGCCGTGTTGAAGCAGGTCTGCATCTTCATCCGCCATTCATTTATGTGTATCCTTGATGGTTTCTGCGCAGGTCGCTTTCTGGCGCTTCGACGCTGAAGGTGCCGTTCTTAAATACGACGCATGGATCCCCAACCTCGACCCCTTCACAAACCTGCTCCACGGCTTCGATTCAAACAGTGTCGCCGGAATGACCAATATTATCGGGGGGATTTGCCAATTGCAGGAGACAACCTGCGTCGGTAACAATGCGGTGTACAATGGGGTGAATGATTGTATTCAGACGCTGACGGCGAAGCCCTTTGGGAGGTCGGACGAGGCGTGGGGAGACAATGTTGTCTGTGCGGCCCCTTTTTCGATCTCTGAACCTCACTAACTAACCTCGACCTAACCCCCAAACACTAACAGGTCGTCAGATTCATGTGCTCTTGACGAAGATTCGACCAGAGGCCGGTGACCTTTCTCCGTATTTTTTGCTCTGACTCCGGTACAGGTCCATTGCGCGCACGTTGGTCCTACTGGAGGCGGGAAGTGCATTGATGTAGCATACAACGACGTGCGGCGTTTCCCCTCATTCGAAGCGCGTCGAACTGACGATGCATTTGAAGGTCTACTTCAACGATGAATTTTTATTTAACGCTCCGTTGAGCACGCCATTCATCTGTAATGACAGCGGGCTTTAGTAGAGAAAGTTGTCACCAATTGTTTTCCTCCCCCACGGTCCACCTCCCAATGGGGATGACATTAGTCTTATAGCAGTCACGCCCCTCTCAGGAAGACATCGACTGATTACGCAATATGGTGGCTGTGCCGACAGCTGTTCCTTCCTTCATACTCAACATATGCAGCGGCCACGATTAATTGTGGCCCCAATTCCTGGTGAGGCCTGATTAAATCTGGGCCCCAATTCTTGGGGCCGCTACATCAGGAAAACCCCAATCTGATAATTGTTTGCCAATTGTTCACAATCGGTGCCAATGCTCAGAATGCTGATAATTGTTGACAATTCAGACAACGTGTGATAATCTCACTTACGCAAAACTCGGCAATTTCCACTAGATTTTTATACCCTGCCAAAAGAGCCGTGGGACTGCTGTTGACTTGGTAGAACACTTGCCGGGGGGTTTGAAACAGTTTGATGATGCTCTAGTATTCGAACACATTTACCGCCAACAGCACAGAAATTGTCTAAGTCCCTTGCCGATGTAGCCGAATTACGTCCATCACATCAACAGATGAAACCATCACGTGAGTATAAAGGTGGTTCGTTTTGATGTATGTCACGTCAAACACTCTTTTCTTCTCTTCCACCATCTGCTCTCCGTTTCCCTGCTTTCTGCCTGTCGGTCCCTCTAGCCAGTGGTAAGGACAAGTCCCCCAACTTTGTTTCTCCTTCATTCCTGTTCAATCCTAGGCCCACTTCAAGTTTGCTGCTAGATGGGGAGGTGCGTGTCGTGACTGAGTTCCTTTCTATATGTCTCTCATATGGCTGTTAGACCTTCTCCCTCCCTTCATATTCATGCAGCAGGACTCTGGTCAGAACAAAGGATAGCTGTGGCCTTTCACGAGAAGCAAACAGCTGTAAAGATCACGGTCTGACATGGCAGACTCGGGTCTGAGAGTGGGCTGCACGATGTTTCCTGTGCTGTGCAGTGCACTGTCTGTATGAAAGTCAGACGCCGAGTGGGAAAATCCACAGCACTATTTCAATTGTTTAACAGCAGAGGACCTATGAACATCCCTTAATGGGTAAGATGCCGAATTCAGACAAATTTCAAGAAAATTTTCAACCTATAAAAAAGTTTTGCAAGCAGAAAGCCCAAAGATGTGTTTTGGCATGCTCAAAAACCGTGGGAATAAATAAGCGCCTTGAAGTTCGGACATTTGCTGGATCTAACCTATAAAGGGAAGCAGTTAGCACATATACACAGCCTCGTGCCAACTTTTCTGTCAGACAACTGTTGAACCTGAAGTTAGAGTGACAAGTCCAAGACAGTGATGGAGAAGTTCATTTCATTTATTCAGTGTTGTTACTACATGTGGCCCGAGGGCTATGGTAGTTGTGCTACAGCGGTGGTAAGGTGGTTCCGCGTCTGGTTTATAGACTCACAGTTTCATCTACAACTTGAAAGAATGTACAAGGAATATGGTCGTCCAGCTGGAGACTGATTCATCTGCACCCCATCGGCTAACATCAGCTAATCTTTCAAAACAGAAAGATTTGATTTCATGCTGTTCTGAGGCTGATTTGAGACATTCATCAAGAAGTCTCTCGGCTGAGGGGAAATCCTCTTTCTCCAAATACCCATCCGCAAGTGTGGCATCGCAGCTCACGATCCAGGGCTTGATCCCCAGGGTAGCAATATTGATCTAACTAGTTCAATATTCTTCAGCACATTATCTTTTGGAACACCCATTAACAAGTCAATTTCCGCAACATTCAGTAGCGAAGAAGGGTGAAAATAGGGATCTTGGGAAGTGGAAATGTTCTGGAGCATCCCTATTAAATATTTCGGGCCTCTGCATATTCTTATTTGACCCGGTGAACTTCTGCTTGGATGTTCAGAATTGTGTGTTCTGCTTGCACCGCCAGACAGACTACAGAGACCCAGAAACTCTTGTCCCCTCAAGCACAAAGCAATGCTTTTCTTGTAGTCACCTAATTCCATTACACAGCTGGCTTCCAAACGAACTATGACTGCCTCTCCATATGAATATCCTGACATCCTTGCCACCATCTTGGTCTCTTGCATTGATAATAGGGCTTTAGCATATTCACCACGTAGAAGTTCAATCCATGCTAGGATGCACAAGATGGCTCCAATGGCTTCGGCGCAACCAGGTTAGTGGAGGTTCCCGGGCTCAAATAACAATGGTTACACCCGCGCAAATAACTACTGTTGCATAGCCTTGTCTCAGAGGGACAAATGTAAGAGACGGCGCGTAACGTGTTCGTTTTAAACTGGGACAGAATCTGCCGGCAGTGCCTCTGGTTCGATGGCGATATGTTACCGCCATTTCCAACTCCCGAATTTCCTGGGGGCATATGTGCCTCCAGGACCCGATGGGCTTCAGATGTCTGAAATTAAGTGAGCGAGAGATTTAGGACGGGAACTTAAAGACATACTGTGTAAGCACCACTGACTGTACTTCGTGTCAACAGTCTTCCATTGCACTAGAAGTTTCTTCGCTGTCCATTCGGACGATAGATTTTCTAGCCAATCTGCGCTATAGTCCTTCAAGCTCTCGAGTTGATCAAGAGTCTGGGACCAATAGTAAATCTGTCCAGCAGTAGCGCTCTGTGCTTGCTTGACAACACTCAACACGCCATTCACATCATCCGAAAAGACTAGCCAGGGTTTGATGTCATTGAGCTCTGTAGGAAGTATGTATGAATCTTGACGCAATTTAGATAAAAGTAGCTCATACGATCTACAACGTTCTGATGGTGTTCATGTGCCGAGAGGGCCAACCCACCCGCTACAGCAAGAGCAGGAGGGAAAGCAAGACCCAGTATGCCGCAAAATACCCCCAGGACTGTGTCCCTCTCGCGATCATCCCTCTCTTTATCGATTTCGCGTTGTAGCGCTGCAATGGTGTTATCAATCTGCTGCCTGGTCCTTTCTGTTTTCATTCCGAGCTTCAAATATGAAGCGAATGGTAGATCAGCGCCAAGGCAGGGCCATTTTCTCTGAAGACATACCTCCTTGAGATCTGTCTGGACTGCTCCAAAATACGTATGCAGTTCCTTGGCATTGGCTAGTAGGTTCCGTAACGCGCTTGATGAGACTGCGAGCAATATCGGGGACATCCTTGCTGTGGAGTCCTCCGACGATGAATTGGTCTAGGGCATAAATATAGTCTTTCGCCACCTTAGCCCCGGACCGGGAGTATGCTTCGCCCGTTTTGACGCCAACCCGAAATTTCACACCGATATTCAGGAGCGTATCGATGAGATCCAAGCGCATCGCCTCAACAGTGGGGTCGGGCGATAAACTAGCATAGCAGGGAAAATTGAGTCCGTGCACTCATGCTAGCAGCGAAGACTTACTTGTCCCTGATGGTGACTGCCTTCAATGCGATGGTGGTTGATATCCTGAGGCCGCTGCAGACATCATTGAGTGCATCTGAATCTGGAGGTTTCATGCTCGTGACGCTGGTGAGGAGTGCCACCAAAAACGGCCAAAACAAGCGCATTTCGAACAGATCTAATAGTTGTCGCTGGGTTAGCTAGAGGATACGGGGAAGAAGATGCTTGGGAGTCGTGCTTAAGTATCTGCGGAGGAGCACTGTGAAATTTCGGGACTATATGACGCCCATATCGTGATGAATGTGGGGCCAATGCGTAAATATCCATCCATGCGGGCAGTGCATGTTACGGACAAAGTTAGATCTAGAATGGAATTATGGAAAAGAAGGTAGATGGGTGAACACTGAACAGCCGGAATTCAAGGCCACACGGGTGCGGTGTGGCTTTGGCAAGGCATTGATTTCACTGTCTTCGAGTGAAAATCAGAGCTCGCTGAGCATTGGACGGAGGAGCTGGCGGGAAGCGTCGGGTGCACACCTAGTATAATAAGGGAGGTCAAAGCGGTTACAAAAGGCCGAGTCTGACACCGATTCTGATGTCGGTTCTCGCATCGATTCTGCCGCCAGAATCGGTGCAGAATCGATCAAAACCCAGAAGCAGACAGAATCGGTGTTCCTCCTCCAGAGGAACTCCTTCAAAATCGGCGCAGAATCGCTTCGACAATTGATGCCCGCTTCAAACCTTAACTTATCCCTGCCCTTATCCCATTGATTCAATGATATATTTATGTTTATCTGAATGAAATGTACTATTTCACTATTCTTGTCTACTATATCAGACACCGACGACTATGCCTGCAAAGAAAAATTCCTCCCCACCTGCATTCAAAGCGTCCACCTGATCAATTGGGGTCGCAAGCTCCCCCAATTAATTTCACCAACCATAAACGGGGGTGTGAATTGTTGGTCAGAGACTCGGAGAAAGTTAACTATAATACTATGACACGTGGCACACAGAAGACCTCATTTGCGTTCCGAAATGAAATGAACACAAGTCGCACATCAGCATGAGGCCATGAGTGTCCCGGTTAAATGAACTAGAGCGATCGAGTGAAATATAATTAAGATTCTGCAAGGGAGATGCCACCGCACGAATTATTGAAGAACATCTAGGTGGCTTCCATTGAGCACAGACTGAGGAGGCGTGTAAGAGAAATCCTTTCAAACGAAAGTTCATTCCTGCCTTCGGCACTGGATTACAACCGACTGTAATTCGTATTTGCAAACGTGCTCCAGCACGACGGAAACATGATGCAGGATAGCTATAGGTTCTAATGAAAGGTATAGAAAGCTGTTCTTCGCAACGTGTTTTGACTCCATGCGACATTCTAGAGCGGGGCTGTTCTCAGAGATGACCTTCTCAAGGTCAAAAATACAACGAATTTAGGCTCAACTCATGGGGAAATCTATATCAGCTGACGGCGTAAACGGATGGTACGCGAACCTCGACGGCAATGGCGTAAGAAAAGTACGGCATATTTCTTACGCCCGTGGGCGTAAAACAGACGGTTTGATGCCCTAGATACAAATGGAAAGACGGAGAGAAGCACTGCATGTGCTGCGGCCATCGACTGGACGAGGGAAAAGCGAAGTCCCAGACACAAGATGAAGAGGGAGATACTAGGGCAGTGCTGAAGAGTACTGGGGTTTTTCATTCAAATCAACAGCCATGTATCACGCACCTCCCTGTCGAGACGAATTTTTCGTCGCGGTCACGCATCACCCAAACCTCTGTTGAACCTTCAAGCTATTATGCAAGCTTCAAAACTGCCTGAAAACCGCGGGGGGACGGAAATTTTCGTGAGAATGTCGAAATTTTGGGGGGTGTCACACGAAAATTTGGCTGCGGTCGAAATGTCGAACTGGTAGATCGGGTCACACATCACACTGTGACACCCCCTGTCGATTTGTACCGCATAAACTGTTGATGAGGTCGAGGCTGTTGTATGTCTTTGTTCACTTTTACTTGAAATTGCCTGAACAAAAGAACGTTTGAAGGCTCCAATGCCTGTGTCAACATTCTTCAATATGTTTCAAAACATCTCTGTTGTTTCAAACCACCACCTCAAGAGTTGCGGACGAGCTGGATCGCTATCTATCTGAACCTGCTGAGCCCACAACCGACCCACTTCTCTGATGGTATAAACATTGCCAGCAGTACCCAATCCTGTCACTCATGGTCTTGGATTACCATAGCATTCCTGGTGCATATGGATTTCTATCATTTCTTCTTTGCTCATTGTTAGTCCAGCAACATCAACACCATCAGAACATGTTTTCTCTCGTGGCTGCCAGCTCCTTAGCTTCACCCGTAACCGTCTCAGTGGCCAGTCCATTCGCTGCTTCCTGGGCCTCGGAGATTGGAGTCAGAAGGATATTGCTAGTGACAAGATGGGCCGCCGCTTCGCTCCGGCAAATGGAGGTGAAAGGTAAAAATCAATTACATATAAGGATATAACGTTGTGACGACGAATACTTGACGATGGGAAGTAGATGATTACGAGGTGAGGTGTGATCTCGATCAGCGCCGTTGTGAAAAGATCAAAGAATTTGGTTTCACACATGTATTAGCTGTTACGGTCTACGTGTTGCCATGTTGAATCTTTGAGAGGAGCGGGAAATCGTCTTGTGTGGGAGGAGGAATCAGACCGTGCATTGTACGAAAAAGTGAAGCACAAAAGGGGCCAGAACAAATCTAAAATGAAGGAAGTTCCGATCCGAGTAAGCAAGTAAGCGGACGGAAAGCAGCCAGAACACGAACCATTTCCGAGAACTGGGGGGAGCGTTGGAAGGGAATTTATGAGACAATATTGATAGCTGAAAGTGGGCACCACCGTCTTGAATAACTCCCGCGGCTAAACGTGATGGCTGGTTATGGAGTTACACATGGCCTGACGCCAATGGAGGAGCGAGCCCGAAAGCACTGTGTCAGAATGTAGGATGACACCGAAAATGAGAGAATTCAATTGCACCTGCCAAGCGAATGGACTGAAGTCCACGGATAATATGCGTGCACATTGAGGACTGTTGTGGGTATCTGGCATTGAACACAGGACGAGCGGATGGCAGGGAAAACGATCCAGATTTTTCAGCGGGACTATACAGTACAGATTCAGAGATTGTTGAATCCCAAGAGCGAAAGAGAAAAATGGTTGAGCAAGCCAGCAGGTTGCGGGCCACGGCGCGACAAATCAAAGGGGAGCCGGAAAGGGAGTGGATGGAAGGGGTGAGGACACTGGTCCTTTGATCTACACTGTGGTGATTCGGCCGAAGTGAGAAAGATCGAGCGGCGCGGTGAGAAATTCGCTGCAGGTGTGCTGAATGGAGTTGCGTATGGTCACCCGAGTAATTATGCTTGAATGCTATGTGTACAAATGGGATAGGAGAGGGGCTCTGGAGGACGAAAAGAGAGGGAAAGACAAACAGGATACAGCTTTCATGGAGCGATTGCACGCCAAACGAGCCAATCGTTTAAAATCGATTAATGTATATTTGAGCAAGCCGACGTACGAACGGCTGAAGCTAGATAGGAAGGGGTAGGATGATTGATTAAAACGGAAAGATTCAACAGTCAAGAAGGCTAGATTCTTGCGAGTGAGGCGAATGTAAAATCGAAGTGGGAGCAGATGAAAGCAGTAGCGGGGAAGGGGCGAGGAGGCTCAGCTTTTATCCACGCCACGGTGATGCGGCCGCAGTGAGAAAAGATTGAACAATTTTTTGCTGTGACTGTGGTCAGCTGAGGAATTTCAATTGAATGCCATGGGAACATACTTCGTACGGAGTGCAGGACCTGGGCAGAGCCAAAAAAAAAAAGGGGATAGCGCTTATGGGGCAATCGCACCGCCGAAGGAGCAAATCGTGAAATAACGGTTACAATTGCGCAAGCGGACGCCAGGAGAGAGCCAAAAGCAGTCAAGCTATATGGAGAAATGAACCAACAGGTACAAATTGATGAGCACCGCCGAATGAGCAAAATCTTAACGAACAGTTAATGATATATTCTTGTGTGCAGTTAAACAGGACATGGGCCTTGAGAAGGGTAAACAGAAGGCTGCCTAATAATTGCTGTTGAGGATTCCTCATGTTTTTACCTTATGTTCCGCTCAAAATATACATATACCCCGATGCCCTTTACTCTCCTGGGCGAAATTTGGGGTCATTGATTCAATAAACAGTCTTTTCTGCTGTACCTCTCTTGAAAACCTTGCAAAGGTACAGATAAGAGATATAGAGGTTCATAGCTCTACATACCTCCGATGAGGTAGAGTTAGAGGTTGACTGATTCTTACCTCTACCTCTATCCGTGGTAAACCCTAGACCGTAAGGCAAATGCGGTCTGAATAAATGTCCATTTACCCTAACAATGAATCAAGGACTCAGTCATTGCCAACGCGATGGCACCCTTGAACGTTGAACAATCAAAGTTTTAACTTGCTTGCGGGAAATTCAACCCACATGATTTGTTGGATAGTTGCATCTTGAATCGCACCGAGTGTGGGACTGTGGAATATACCATTCGACTTTTCGACCCGTTAAACTGCTTGAATAATAGAGAGGTTATGGAGTTGGTGCTACTTAGTCCACCGATCATGCAATGACAAATGCATATCCACTGATAATTGAGGAATCAGCAACACATGTTATTGTAAGGACAGACTGCTACATGGAATCCGATGGATTCCACTGACCAACATACTGATACAATAGCGATAGGCCGGCGAGTTCCAGTGGCTCTCGGTGGATGTCGGTGCGGGGAATGATGAACAGCTGCCGGCAACTACCAGTGGCCAGCGGGGGCTGCCAGTGGAATTCCTAGTTGCGAGGCATATTTACTCTGAATGCAGTAACTGGATGCATCACAGTGATTGGCTGGTCGTCCAACAAGGGCCACCATATCCTGCAAGGGCATCATGTTCCGCTCATGGATGTTGCGAAAAAAGAGAGAAGAGAGGCACATTGGCATAACACTTCCGTAATACCGCTATTGGTACAATGACTGCAGTGCTTCAGAAACCACCCCGTCGCCTGTATCGACCTTCAGGTCAATACTCTCTTGTGAAAGATCCAGCGTACAGGATCAGTCAGGATGAATAGTCTGTAAAAAAAAAAGTGACTTCTGGGAACTAACCTGTGCAAAGCTTGCAGCGGGACTCCTTGACGGGTGCGGTCGGTAGAAGGTCATTACGGTGCTCGCCCTGTGAAATTTGAAGAACGGTGCCAAAAATTGATCTTCTCTGGACCGCTTCCTCAGCTGATCATGAACGTCGGCGAAATGTTGAATTTAGAGACAGTCAGGATGCCCGAAACCTGGATCCTCCGAAGTCAAAGGAGCACAACTATCTTCATTATGTCACCGCAAACTCAGAGGGAAGAGACAATCTGAGGTGTTTACACGTGCAAAACCTTGTTGCAGCACGTCCACAAGCGCGGTACGTTGATTATGCCCTGCCCTGCCGAACTGCATCCACCCCCCCATGTCAATACTTTTTATCAACTTGTCAAGTACAGTATGTGGTGTAGATGTGTCTATCTGGTGCTGTAGAGATAGCGTAGCACTGGCGCCGAAGAGGAAGCAGGACGCAGGGGAGCGGTCGTCTGTGGAAGGGAAGAGGCGGTTGGACTTGGGTTGGATCGGATGCCAGCGTGTTCGAGGAAGTTGTTCAATGATTTTATCTGGGGACGGGACTCGGAGGAGTTAATATGTATATCCATTTGTGCCCGAATATTATAGGTGTTGGTTTTGAGCGGGTATTCTGATGGAGAATCAAGATGCTGACTTGCAGCTATTTCTCCGGCAGAAGGTGCGCCTATCAGGTGTTTCGCGTGCGGGTCCCGCCGTTGAACGGATATTCGGGACACTAACTTCACGTGTTCAACAGGTCTGAAGCCGTTGGAAAAATGCTACCCGCAAGCGATCCCCATGGATTGGATGGTGACGTTGAGTATCCTGGAGAAGGTACTGGTGAGTCGGTTGATTTACATCTTGTATCAGTAATCAAACGCCGCGCGTGAAGATACCTTCGCCTTCATGCGCTGATACGCATGCGGCGTGTCTAAGAGCGCGAGCGGAATATATAAATACCAGCATCACCACTCCGAGAAGAACCGGAATACTAGTGTGCGAGGGGCGTCAATCCATGTCCAGAACCCAGCTGGTTGTGAATAGCAGTGAAGCCGAGAAGGCTGGAATACGAATGCGTTGGAGAGCAACGGCGGGGACGACGAAGACGTAGAGTGTAGCGAGTACGAGGTGAATGACGAGGGACAGCGGAGTCGAACATGAGCTGCAGCGAAGGCTCAAGTTGTTGGCATATTAACTGTGGTGCAAAAAGCGATGTATATATTTTAACTCCAGAAGCAGAATACATGAGAAATATATGTAGTAAAAGTGTAATATTATAATAAATAAAAGGAGAATACTCAAATAATTCCATTCTTGGAACATTCCAGCTGTGTAATCAACGGAATTTGTTTCCAGGTACGGAATTTGGAAGCAGAAGGGCTCTGGACACAGAGAAGACAGGAAACACAATGGTGAACTTGCTGTAGGGAAAGGGTTGTGAGGAATGGGCGATCGGACCGATTCCGTGATCAGCGCCATGACGGTTCGTGCGCCATGAAGGCTTCATGGCGGAAGCGATGGTGGCTGTGGGGGTAGAGGTACACAACGGGTTGCCTTCACGTGTAGATCCAGAATGATTCCGTGTTGGGTATGTATTGAATAACCGTACAAGTGTAAGTGGAGTAATGGCAAAAGGAACTAGAAAGTAAACGAGGAGGAGGAACTACATCGCGTCCTCCGCCGGGTCAATAGCATTCTTAATCGACTCTTTAATGTTGCCCACAGTGGAAACCTGGTCGTAATACAAACTTCCACACGCGCACTTTGCGCCCCAGCACAAGGCTGACTCGGGCCAGCCGGCCATGTCCACCAGGATGTGGTCGCCGAGGGGCCGGCGGTCGAACTCGGACAGGAGCTGGGCGGTGGGAATTAATTAATTATGCTATGCACAGAGGCAGAGCTTACTTTTGCTTTGAGAGCACGCCACGGAAGGTTGTCCTCGCCGTTTCCCACACCGCACTGGCGCGGCTCCTCGTTCCCGGCGGCGAATAGATCTGTCCCGTCGAGCGCGTCCCGAAATCGGGTCTTGCAGCGGTCGTGGAAGGATATGAGACTGAGCAGTCCTCGCGAGGAGAGCCGGCAAAGTACATCGTCGTGCGATCCGCTCAGCAATTGGAGCTTGAGCGTGTGGGGGAGCACCGCCGCGCTCTCCTCCGCCCACCCGAAGTGCGTCGTCAGCACGTACACGGCGGAGCGGGTCGTCCGCGAACAGCGGCGCGGTGATGGCGGTGCGCACGACGGAGAGCGGGCCGGGCGTGTCCCATTTCTCGATGAGTTCCAAGACGGGCTTCGACCTCGTCGAACGAGGTCCAGCGGGGGAGCTCGAGGCCGCACATCATGCGCAATACCCGCTCCAGGACGAGGTCTTTTTCGCCGACGGGAATCTCGTACGGTACCTTGGTGTCGTTAGGGTTGCGGGAGCGAGAGCATGGTGCGGAAAAAAGCCCGAAGTGTTGCGCAGGGTGAAGCTGTGGACGCGGTACATGGTACCGGCAAGAGATTGCAGGACCCACATCGGCCGTTGGGTCTGAGAAGGCGGGGTGGTAGTTGTCTGGCACTGTGTCCATGAGCGAGAGCGAAGGACAAGGGTAGTGCGCAGGTCTAAGCTGAGGATCGCCGCCACAACTTGAAGATGATGGCAGTGTGGGAGAAGAGAGATTGTGCCGAAATCGCGATAACTTTCGAACTCCGCTCACCTCTTCCCCTGAACGACCATGTCCTCCAGTGGAGTCACGGAGTCCGGCTTGGCTGCTGAACCAGTGCGCGATAAACGAGAGAAGGTTAGGAGCTATGCTTTGAGTCTCTGATGACTTTGGCAAGCCATGTTGCACAGGAAATACACGTTCCGACTCCGGCTTGGAGACCGAAAAAACGGCCGGACGTCTCCCCTGAAGGTTTGCAAACCTCTTCTCTCGCATCTTAATGAAGAAAAGGTCCCGAAAAGCCGTCAAGCCGCTCGTAGAGTCGGATCCTGCCTGGCGTCGTTCGACAGCCTCGCAGGAATCTTCTCGTCGGATTTTTCGCTGGATCCTACCTCGCGCACCCAGTTTATATCCGCGTGGCCCGGAGTTTTCAAGTGGTGTTGCTATTTCTATGCCCAGCGTGTTCCCCGGGAAAATAATTCGGCACGGTGCAAAATACGATAGAGACCATCTGCGCCATTAATCATCGGGCTGTACATCGATACGGAGGTCCGGGCCACCGTCAGGGGCGACAACCGGCATCATAGAGCTCTGCACCCATCTGTGCTTGCATCCAGCCTCGCCGATCGGTGGCTTCATTCCGCTCTCCCCCTCCTTTCGAGTACATGGGAAGATATTGATGCAGTCTGCGCGGTGGCAGGGAAACCGGAGACCTTCGCGAAAATGCTACTGGACAGGCTCCGGACCACCGTCAACCAATCGCCCCTGCGTGTGGACTACGCGTTCACGCTGACGCGCATCCTCACGACAGTCATTGCACTTCCTGGTCATTCCCTTGCGTTCGCCGTTTTAGCGGACAACGCCACGTGGATTGTTGCACGTATGCTGTTCCTTGTTTCGCTCTCCATCGGCTCCTCTGTTGGCGAGCAGCGTGAAACCTATTCGAATTGTATACGGATCGGTATCACCTTCCTCAGAGGCGCGATGGTCGAATACGACAGCCCACGCTTGGTCTGCCAGGCAATTGATGCCGGACTACTGCGTACAATCTGCGCGCTCAGTCGGATTCTCGACGGCGACCTCGAGGAGTCGAAGCCCGTGTTGACGCACATTTTGCGGGAAATCTTGCCGCAGAGCATGATGTATCGCTCTGTTATCAAGGTGATGCAGGGCGAACACAAGGAGATGGACGGGGAGGTCATCGACAAGGAAATTATGAGGAGCTACCTTCGCGAGGAATGGATGGCCTGGGTTCTCTTGTTGCACCTACGCGGCACCATTGCAAAATTTCCAAAGGAGGTCAAAGGCCGAGGGAGCGTCTCTTGCGATTGTGTAACGGCGAGTCTTGATCTCCTCTGTTTTTCTAAAACCAATCGATTTGCAGTGTACGAAGAGAGGCAAGAAAACCGAGCTGCTACGTTGCGCTGGATGCCTCTACGTCTATTACTGTTCCAAGACGTGCCAAAAGGAGGCGTGGCCGATCCACCGTAAAGATGTGCAAACTCAAGCAAAGCTCGCCAACCAGTGAGTGCTGATGCTGAACTCCTCGATGATGAACTCAATTCCGAGCGTCTCACAGCCGGCGGTAGCATGATGTTCTCCGATCAAGACGCGCAGTTTTCTCCGTGAAGTTATCGGCAACCGACGCTCAAATACACCATTCACATCTGCAGAAACTGGCGAGAACGAAAGTTTCCGAACGAGCCCGTGGAAAACTTGATCATCTGCATTGATTACACCAACCCTATATATCCCGCCGGTACCTGCTCGCTGAAGAACATTAAAACCTATGTTTTCCGCCAGTCAGTGATAGAGCGATGGATCCTGCTAATGTACAGGCGACAGAACGACGGAGATGATCAAAATGTGGGTTCGTCAAGGTCATTTTCCGAGCTCGTGCTGAAAACAAGTTATACTTGCAGGGTACGGCGCAATCCACGCGAATATACGTTCATCGAAGCCACGTTCGTGTACGGCCAACAGCGGCTCACCCGCAATTTAATGACGCGTCCGAACATGTGGATATCTCCGGCGGCGAAAATGGCGTCTGCGCTCGACTGGCAGAAGAACAAGTGCGAAAATCACGACGAGCCGTCTGTGGGGTTGCTGGAGTTCTTGTTGGCAGTGACTACCTCTGCGGATCTGTAAAGTAATATGTTCACTTTGCGGACAGCACGATAACTATATCAGTAAACTCTCCAACTCTGTACTTCCCTGGCAAGATGATCTCGTAGATATTTAAAACAGGTGACTGCCCGATGACCCGGGCTCGAGTTGAACGAGTCTACTTCGCTACTGACCTCACGTCTTACGGAATGCAGACAATGCACAAGACGCGCCTCCGGGCCGTTTGTTTCTCGCGATTCAACCCGACTGAGTACTGAGCTGTCAGGAAATGAATACAAAAAGGGTTGAACACAAATTTGTGGCGCATGGCCCAGGCTCGAGGCGAACGAGCTCCCTGCTGGAAAATCTGAGGTCACCACAACATTCTGTAGGTGTACCCCGCGCTTCTGAGCTTTTCCTGGTTGCATTCAAACCTCTTGTTGACCTCCCATCGGAGTGGCGAGAAAAATAAAGAGACAGAGTTCACACCGAATGGCCCGGGCCCGGGTTCGACAAGCTTCCTGTAAGTGTTTATATTCCGATTGATGCAATTTCAGAGGGTACCGGGGCAGCGGAAAAGTAGACTGTAGTACAAAATTGATAAAAATGAAAACGAACGTCTGGTATGGCTCTGGCTTGAGCGGATTATTGTGCAAGCCCACCCGAGCTCCGGGCAGTTTGTCTCTTAAAGTTGTCTGGTTTTCACTCCCTCACCTTTGATCACCTCAGCTCGTATGACCCGACTCACTGAGCTGAACAAAATCAATCAGGAAGACGAGGTGAAATGAAGAGAGAGAAAAAAACTCCTATACGTTGTTATGGCCCAGGCTCGAGTCGAACGAGCCCCTGTTATAAAGTCTACTCCAATCACGGATTTTATGCCGGTGCGCCCCGCACTTCTGAGCCTTGCCTTTTCTTCTGTACATTCTACCCAGTATTTATGTTGAATTGGGGAGCAGGGAAAAGCGAATAAAAGAGAGAAACTATGTAATTACTTCTAGCATGCTCAGGCTCGAGTCGATTATGTAGGTCATAGTCCTGAAAGATCTAGGTGAAGCGGGGTGTGAGATTTTAACAGTACTTAATTACGAAGTTGCGCTGTTCAATTGCTACAGTCCAATGTGAACTGTTTCTCTTCTGCATTTCTGAACTTGGATGCATCCACACAAGCTACGCACCGTCGCTCCAAGTCCTTTCGGCTTACTCACGAGCCTTTGGATTGGGCCAGCACAACTTACCCGGCTCCAAATATGCCACCTCTCCGTCGCACAGCTCTCGGGGAAAGACTTCCTCGCAACCGGTATCCTCCGCTCCTCTGGAAAAGTCAAAGAACACACGAAATGAGACCAAGAAGAGTTCCAAGGCCAAGGCCGTGAAACCGGCGGCGGCCACCACCAACTTGTCATCTACTTTCTCGGCAGACCACGGACGAGTCGTACAAGGCAGTTGCGTACTAAACAGGGATATGCGTTCAAGTGCCGCGCCGCGAAGCGGGCATTTTGCACACTATATGTGCTATACACCCATATAATTCGAGAGCTCGCAGGTCGCATCACCAAATGTCGTCTCAAAGAAAGCACAGCAGTATGGGGAAAGGGGAGATACAGGAGAGCTGTAGAAGCACTCAAACACGGCGGAGAGGGCTTTGTCACTTGCATTTCGTCATGTAAATGTCACTCGCACTGTCACTTCAGGTTTGCTTTGTCAAGGTTCAGAAACAATTGTGTATGGTCTTACCCTCGGCCACCGGTAAACCGGCGCGTTTTGTGCGGAACGGCTTTCGGTTCGTACCCACGGTGATATGTATCACTGGCAGCTGATCATGACAGTGAGTGAGAGGGTCTATACATCCATTCATTTGGTTCCATCTCCTATATTTGGTTTTTTCAAAGATTGTAACATGGGTTGAGCCGCCGTATGCAGATAGGTTGTTGAGCCGAAAATGGGGTTTCCGTCGGGAATAAATAAGGCGAAAACTGTGCGAGATCCGCGCTATGAAAAGCAATCAACAATGCGTGTCTTTTGATATTACTCGCCACTCAACCTTTCTCTTGGCAGATTGACGCTCGCGCAAATCGGGCCCTTGTATAAGAACCCGGTGGACTTTCGACGGACTCATGGCCTCTAGCAGCAACCTCCAGTCGCCTATCAAACTCCACTTCAAAGATCGTGTCCGTGTTGCAGGCGAGACAATCGCAGGCCATGTGGATCTCAACATGGCGCAGGTGAAAGAACTCCACATTCACCATCTGTGGATCAATTGCAGAGGAGCCATAAAAGACGTACGCACTGGTTTACATTCCTGGCCGAAGCTAATGGCGTCTTAGACAAATCCTAGTTCGCAATGAGAAAGTACCGCGCACACAGTCCGTCGTCGTATGATCCATGTCGTTCTCTTTGGTGTGTTATCTCACTAATTTTGGGTGCCAACCAGCTTTTTCAGGATAAAAGTCCCTCTGGACGCCAGGGAGTGCATTTCCTGAGGGAGGGTCTCAAGTTCATTCCTGTCCTTTTCAATTCCAACTTCCGGGCGATTCACACCCGTCTTTTCATTGTACGGCTGAGCCTTCCCATGCTGCGGCAATCTCCTACTCTCTCGAAGTGGTGCCGGAAAGAGAGGGTCGGCGGGCAAACCACCAAATCCGTAGAGTCTTCGCAGTCGTACCTGTGGCGACTGCAGAAGGATTACGGGCCAAGGAATCCTTGCAGCAGAGTTGGACAGGGCCATGGCGGGATATCACGCAAGAAAAGAAAATGCGGCGGGGGAATGTGGGGTGATTACTCCCAAGCCTGTGCAACTGTACGATCTTTCACTCTTATCACGATATATTTGGTTGTAAACTCACCTTGCAGCTGTCCATCCCCGATTTACCATCCTATCCCATTTGCACTCCCATACCAATCGTCATTCAGATCTCGACGGAAACAAAGTCGGTTTCGCGCTCTGATCGAGCAGAGAACAAAGGAAAGTCGTTGTTCCCGGCACCTCCAACCCATTCATCGCAGTTAAAGCAAGTTCTTCGTCGCGTCACTAATATCAAGGTTCAAGACAAAGTTGCACATCAGATAGATACCTTTGACCTCCCAATGACGCGAGGGTTGGACAACACCGAGATTGCGCGAGTTAAATCACTATCCGAAGTTGACGCGGTGGTGGACGAACCGGAGTGGATCCCGAAAGAAAAGGATCGCGGGGCTTGGAAGCGTTCGGTCCGGTTGGCGCTAGAATTGCAGTTTCCCTTGCCACCAGCGCATAGCACGGATATCCTGGGTTGGCGGGTAAGATTTCTAGATTTACATGTGTTCGAAAAAAAAAACTCAACCGACTGCAAGTACGAACTCGGCTTTGTTGTCCCCTTCCCGGGCACGGGCAACGATTTGAAGATTTCGTCGCCGATCCAGCTCTGTGCAAGTTCATCGCGAGAGTCGACCAGCCCTCCGCCCCAGATTCACTTTTCTCCGTACGCCTCCCTTCTTTCCGAATGGATATCCGCTGAGGACCAGGCAGTTCGTATTTTTCGGGTAGAGACCACAACTGGGGCGACGACACTTATGGCGCGCCTGGTGCTGTGGGCGACGCGATTGGCAACACCATAATTAACATCCTAGCATCTTAGGCGAGTTGAGCTCGCGGTTGCCCTCAGTTTGCACTCATGGACGGGGACTCGAATCAGCAGACTTAGTTGACGACCTTATCAAAACGGCTGGCCCCGCTTAGCGGAGTTTGAATTTGGCTGTGCGGGCTTGGACGGCTTGATTTGATGTATATACGAAAAGAGTGCGAGTGCGACTCATCCAGTCACACTCTTGGAAAGCGAGTCGCACTGAGGGTGCCATCATCAGTGCGACTCACCATCAAAAGTGCGACTCGCTTCGATTGTCAATGCAACAAGTCAACCATCGGCATTGCTCGGCACTGGCACTCCTTATCCGAAGTGATTGTCCGCATAATTATGAATAGCGCTGTAATCTCTTAAACTCATGCCCACTTCTCGAAATATCACTCGCGCGGATGGCTTCTTGAATGTGAACCTATGGTGTGGCAGTGTGATCTGCGGTGGATAGCGGGCAGGGCATTAATCCGGATCACCGGGTTCTACCTCAGTGAAACGGAACCCGGCCGGGCCCAACGGGTAGTAAACGACAACGGGCGCTGATGGCAGGCGGAGAATACAGTATTCGCGATATAAAACCCGAACGGTGAACGAAATGAATCATACCCTGTCCCTGTCTTCCCTCAAATTATTTCTTCCCGTTCTCGACTTTCATCTTCTTCATTACTTCTCATGCGCACCTCGTTCAACACCTTTAGCGCGATCCTCTTCGCATGTGCGCTTCGTGCTGCAGCGGCTGAAGACCTCAGTGGAGATCAAGCGACGTGCATGAACCAATGCATTTCTAACACTCCGATTGCCCCATGTGCTGCGTGCGTATCATATTCATATCCAAGCAGTCACCCTGCTAATGTGTCTTGAACAGAGCTGATATACAATGTACCTGTGCCCCCGCATCGGAGGTCCGAGCCAAAATCCTCGCGTGTGGGACTGGCACCTGTGGAATTCCAAGCGCTGACGCTACCAGCTTCTATAACGCAACATGTGTAGCTTCTGGATTTGACCGTGCGTTCGGTTCACATCTTCATATTACGGTCTGCGCTGACGATGTTTCACAGCTTCTGCACCCCCGAGCAAGAGTCAAACGGGATCCGCTGATATCCTGGGAGTCTGGGACTCTACAGCACTAGTAACTGTGGTGGTGGGCCTCGCTGTCAGCACGGTCTTTGTTTAAAGGGATTCCAATGCCACTTCTGAGCCCGTTACCTTTCACATACCACCCAACTTGATCCTGATTTGTGCGAGAATAGCCTTACATTCAATCCTAATTCGGAAATGAAGACTGAAAACGAGGCAACTGCGGCTGCGGTATCTCCTGCAGCAATATTAGAGGCAACTGACTCAGAGGGCGGTATCTGACTTGAGGGGATCCATGGGCTGGATTCTTCCTTGCAGCAGGGGATTCAGTCTCACGAGACACCACCTCCCCTCCCCCAAAAAAACAACCACCGAATTCCACGTATCCTTCCCGTCAATGGCCTACCTCCTGATCTGATACTTATTGAGATAAATGTGCAGAAGCGCTCACGGCCCCACTGAGAGAGGGGAAACATCGACTGGGGAGGGTATATACTGTTGAGATAGAGACTGTAGCGCTCCGGAGATCTCACTTCCGGACATTGTTCCCTTGCCTACCCCCCTTATATTTCCTGCGTACTTCACTTATATTCGACTTGTATCAGCCTAACTACTTACTTACCTGTGTTCCCCTCAACACCTATTTACCCCCCGAATATACCTTGGTGTTTCGAGACCTCGTGTGACCTGTAGCCTTTCACATGTACGAAAAGAGTGCGAGTGCGACTCATCCAGTCACACTCTTGGCAAGCGAGTCGCACTGAGGGTGCCATCAACAGTGGGGGATCAACCAACTGCACCACACCCACACTCAGACTCGTCGGCTAACGGTGAACGAGTTGCGCCACTGTCGCAGATCCTGCGCCACTCTGGCGCACTTGAACGCAGCTTACGCCACTGTGGAATATTCTTTGACATAAGTTCATCGCTCCTTTCCACACAAATGAAAAGTCGAACACTCGAAGCATCTGTTGTATGAATAAATTACACTCGGAGTGGAGAGTCGTTGATTAATCAATGTATATAGTCATGTTGGCGTCATCCAAACGTAAATTACTGGCGGGAAGTGACAGGAATAATCAGATGAGAAATGGCCAACGCGAAAGAGAACTCACACGCTTATGCCTCGTTTTTTTGGTTTGGGTAGGAACGGAAGATTCAGCTCTCTAGCACACGTTTAGGGGTATGCCGAGTGCGCGCGGAGTGAAAAATATTGCGCTCATCGACGTCGGCGTTTAGGGCTTCGATGGGTGAAGGTGCATTCACTTTGGGAGCGGCGGGCGATGGGTATGGGGAAGATGCGGGTGGTAGAGGTAGGAGAGGAAGCTCGTACCCGGTGGAAGGGACGACATTCGATGACGCATCGAAAGCCAACCCGTCGGAGCCCTGGAAAAAAGACGGATCTAAATAACCGGCCTCCCCGCCGTTCGAATCTTCAAAGTCATACGGGGCGGAAGGTACGCAAAAATCCCCACCGTCGTTCAAAAGGCTCGCAGAAAGCCAATTGAAATCAGAATTACCATCGAATAGAAAGTCCGCATGCCCAGCAGCAGGATTTGCGACAGTGTTTCCGAGTAGGCCGTCATCGAGAAAAGCGTCGAGGGGACGGGATATGTCGGCCATGAACCCGAAATTGTCGAGCCATGACAGGTCGTTGCAAAAGTCAGCAGGAGGCGCTAAATCGACGGGAGGTGGCGCAGGGGGTGGCGCAGGGGGATTAGCAATTGGGACTGCCGGAGTTACGGCCGCAACCTGGGTAATACTGCACTCGTCAGACGCGGTGGAGGCTACGGAGACAAAGGACGATGTCTCCGTGCGCGCAGTGCGTCGAGGAGAAAGTACACGCCCCGAGGAGGAGGCTTCGAGCAGTGGAATATCCCCCGCAGCGGGCCTATCTCGTCATCCGAGGAAAGGATTTCAATAATCTCGGAACGATTCTCGACCAATTGACGTGTTCGAACAGTCGTCGAAGGCATCGAAGGGCGGGCCGGGGATGTTAAATCAATAATACACCCACCAGGATCCTCGGTTTTGACGCGCGGTTCCTCGGGACGCATGAGAAAGAAGCCTGAGACGCCTCCAGTTTGACAGGAACCGCTGATGGACGCGTCGAGGAGGACATGTCACAGCCAGCAAAAAACGGCCGAAGCTGAGCAGGATGGACCCAGTCCGTGGACAGAAAGATACTGGGGTGAGCATTTACAAATGCCGACGGGAATTGCTTTAACCAGCGAAAGAAATGGTCAGTTGGGTAGAGGCCTAGGGAGGACACCAGAATTCACTCAAGCTCACCGAAGCTCGGAATGCCAGCAGATCACCAGCCGCGACGCTGGCGAGGAGCTGGGCGTCGTCGTCGTCCATGGAAGCAGCTGGAAGCGGCAAAAAACTGGGATCAGATCCACCGGCGTTTGCCCAGAACGGAAGTATCCTCACGTGTAAGCGAGAATGGCGCATTAGGTTCAACGTTGAACTAGCGCCATACTCCAATAACACCCACGCCACAGTGGCGCAACTCGTCCACGCTAGCCGACGAGTCTGAGTGTGTGGCGCCGTTGACACATCCCCCCCAACAGTGCGACTCACCATCAAAAGTGCGACTTCATACATATTGATCGGCCATCAAAGGATCAAATGAATTAACCGTTCTTTAACGAAATCCTACGAAACCTGTGTGATTTCTCCCTACTATCATTGCCCTACCTTTGCAAAAGGCCCTACCTCTGCAAAAAATCAATTTATTGTTCGCAATTTTGAGTCAAAGGCCTTGAGATAAAGATGGTATGTTTATGTGTCCTAGATGAGCCTTCCTATGTGATTTCTGGAGCTGACGACTGGGATGGGAGCCCAAAGGAAAACCGGAGTCGATTTCTGATGAAATCCATCAGAAATGATGGCCTGCCAATTTGGCGGGCCATCATTTTTGCAAAGGTGGGGTTTTGAGGTTTTCGACTCGGCAACCTCATGGCTTCCCCCACAAGCCACCAATATGCCTGGAAATATTCAAGTGAGGGATTCATATGTATGGGTCCGTAAATCCCAAAATTTGCAGAAATCCGAGGTGAGACGCTTACGCACAAGGCCCGTCAAAATATTTTGCAAAGGTAGGGCAATGATAGTATGGTTGTCCTCTTTTGTGTCCTCTCTGCTCTTTCTCTTGCCTTAACCCCATTTGTCCTCAACTTTCTGTGCTATTCAACACAGCCTTTTCATTTGCAGCCGAACAGCTAACCCGCACACAGTCTTTTCTTGACAGGATGCAGCGAATCACAGTCGCTGCTGCCCACGGCGCAGCATGATCATAATCATACGGCCGAGAGTCCACGTATCCTTCAATTTTTCTCACTCCGGCCGCATCACCATGGCCTGGATAAAAGACAAGCCTCCTCACCCCTTCCCCATTACTATATTCATCTGCTCTCACTTTGATTTTACTTTCACCTCACTCACCCGATTCTAGCCTTCTTGACTGGTGTTAATCAAACATCTTGCCCTTCTTACCTGGCTTCAACCATTCCTGCATTGGCTTCGTACACTGTGCTTTGTTCATCACCAAAACCTGCTTCAACTTCCTCAACACCTCAAGTACTGTCAAAATTCTACAAGATTTATTTCCACAACAATTTCCATCGCCACTGGACAGCTTTACTCGGGATTGCTCAAATCCAGCCCCGAACACTCTAGTCTACTCTGTTTTGTTTTCATCGCCAGATGTCCTCTGGATTCTTGAAATGTTTCTGCTTAATCAAATGCCCACTTCTCGGCTATCGACGTCTGATTGTTTTTGCACGTGCATTGGGAGCGGTTTCCGTTTTACAGCTCGGATTCCACCCCTTCTTTTTCCAACCATGCATGGTCACCGTTTCCTTGCCCCGCACTTACACTCGCGATGGCTGCTTCTCCGCACTCAGCTTCCAAGTTAACTCTCTCAATCTCTTCCTCAATCAACTGTTCAAAAGCATTATTGTTGTCTGCATCATCCTCTGTACCGGCAAACCGTATCCTTTGTTATTAACGTAGTGTGCAACTCAATTCATTTCAATCTCCTTGATTGTGCAAGTTGCCAGAGCGAGGCGGCGGCGCATCTTGTTTTCGAATTAAAACTTGACCTGACCAGGTCGACCTAAGAATTGAGTACCCCTAATAGCCGTGAAAGGATGGATTGCAGCGCACAATATCGCGAAGACCTCGCCAGTCCTCGAGCGATTGATATGTGATGTGCGCGCACTTGAAGGGTCAGATCTACAGAGCACTTTGTGAGTTGCCGTGAAACATGGGGGGTTTGACTTACCTGAATCCATTCTTCATACGCAACACAGTCGCCAGGGAAGTGCTCGGCAATGAAATCCCGGAGCATTAAATCAAAGTTCGGCACTGCGAAGCCCACTGACTTCAAGAACTCCTCTAATGACCTTGAATCAAAAAGACACTCCGGCACTCCAAACCTCCATCTGATGCTTGTCGAATCCCCGAGCGTCACGGTGCTTTTTACAATATTCACATAGAGGTTTGGGTCTTTCGGACGTTTGGACGAGCTATGCTTGCCTCGAGCCATTGGGAATGCAAAAAAAAAATCAGAGACGGGACGTTATGACTCTTGCTACTAACTAATAATTGCAGACTTTCAGAATAGAATACTGACCACGCTACTAGTAAGTAGTACTACAACAGCTTGAATGAAGCGACGGTAATGTAAGTAAGAAATCATTAACATTAGAGAGCTTGAGCCCAAGCGGCATGCCGCTTTTAGGTTGTGCAAAAAGCAGCATGTTGCTTTTTTTTTTTTCCCTCTAAAGGGCATTAACAAGGTGCAATAGCATCAGGGTGTGTGAATTTGAGGTGCATACAAAAGTTGTAAAAAAAGCGGCATGCCGCTTTTTGCACAACCTAAAAGCGGCATGCCGCTTGGGCTCAAGCTCTCTATTTTGTTTTTATTTTTTGGCCTTCCGCGGCGCCATCTGATCAGCCTCCGCCAGTCTGGTCGGCCTCTGCCAGGCTGGTCAGGTCGGTCAGGCTGATCGACCGCTACAAGGGTTTTCTGTACCTTATTGGCCCAGCGCTCACCTGATGGGCTGACGCGGCCTGATATGCCCCAGTCAATGCATATCGGGCATTTTCGATTTTTCCGACACACCTTGCGCCAATTGCAGATCTAACCAGGTTCGCGCGCCTGCCAGATCCCTTAAATCCAAAACACTATGTATTGCGCAAAGCTTCTGCTGGGGTTCTTCTGCTTTTCGTATTTGTTCAAGTTTTGATTCAACCTCGCGTTCCGTTCGACTCTGGGCGGCTGGACAAGACAGCGACGATGAAGAGGAAGTGAGATCAAGAGAGAGAAAAGAAACCGTCTTTGTATGGCCCAGGCTCGAGTCGAACGAGCTCCCTGCTGGAAAGTGTTTTGTGCTCGTAGAATTTTATGCAGGTGCGCCCCGTGCTTCTGGGCCTCTTCTTCTTGATATTCCGCCTAGGCCTGGAGGTTGAACTGGAAGCAGGAAAGTAGCAACACTGGGTTCATTGTAGCCATGTACATAGCTCGAGTGGAAAGAGTCAATGTGGTGTTCATTCTGCACCAGAGAACGAAGGTACATCCCGCGCTTCAACCTCCATCGGCCCGATTCGACTGGCTGAGTTACACAAAAAAGCAACAGGGAAGATGGTGTGAAGTGGAGAAGAAAATGTGAACTCCCTTGGCATGGACCAAGCTCGCTGCAGTATTAATCTCATCATGTGCTATAGAAGACAGGTGCGTACCCCACGCGTCTGGGCCCGTTTTTACATAGAATTGAGCCGTGGGACATATATTGATTCAGAGCGGAGCAAGTACCCCCAAAAAGAAATTTAATACAGGACTCGAAGTTATGGCCCAGGCTCGAGTCGAACGAGCTCCCTGCGGTGTTTTCCTGTTGTTCCGTGCAGAATACAGGTGCGCCCCGCGCTTCTGGGCCTTTCTTTCCTGTTGAATATAACTACTTCTAGCACTAGCATGGCTCAAGCTTGAGCCGATTAATGTGCAAGCCCACCTGAGCTCCTGTGGCGGTTGTTCTCTTTTCACACTTGCTCTGATTCAACCATATAAGTACTAGTACATCTTGATCGTCACTAGTATATCAGTTCTGTACCAGAGACTATGATTCAACCACCTTCCATCGACTCGACTCGTATGTCCCGATTGACTGAGCTGAACAAAACAACAACGAAGAAGAGGAGGAATCAAAACGAAGCCGCCTTCTTATGGCCCAGGCTCGAGTCGAATGAGCTACCTGCAGTGTATGCCTCGGCTGATTCTTATAGAAGGAGCCGTAACCCTAAACATTAGACTGTGGCACACGGATGTAGCCAGGTAAATTGCACCGTAAATCCACGACTCTAGCCGTCTGCTGGTTAGGACAACTCCGCGGGCCTGGCACTTGATGCTGATGGTAGCAAACACGTGGATTTCGTTGTTGATGCGACCCGTTGATTATTTCAATATTTAGCGAATACCCGAGCCACGGCGGGATGCCCGCCATCGCTGACACGCTTGCCGGCTTGCTAGTTTCTCGCGCTCGATTGTTTGCACATGTTATCGTCCCATCGTTGCCGATCCGCGTCCCGCCCACACCGCTCGGCTACCTGCGCCCGCCCCCCATTTGCACGCCCTGGCCCCTGCTTCTGTGGTAACGGCATAATGTTACACGCCACTTCCCGTCCCGTCCCGTCCACGCCGCGCTACCTGCCTTTTTCCGCCGCTCCATGCATGTCACGGGGTGCATTTCTGCGTACGCTGTGCCGCCCACCCCGCTTGCGTTGCCCTTGCACACTCCGCACCTCCACACATATTACTGCAGCTGTGCTTTTCTGTTACACACATACTTTGCCCCCTTTACCTTTGTGCACCCAAATGTATTATTATTGCATATCTTAAAATCAATTCCTTTTGATTCGTATTTTGGCCTACAGACTCAAGATAAGGGGCCAATATAGTGTAGAAAATGGTTGATACTGTGCCATTGGGTCGGCTGTCGTTTGTTGGGAGTTGGCATACCTGCGAATTCTCGTCGCGAACTGACGTTCGGACTTGCGGGCCGGTCGGCGCTTCACAGGCGCTTAAAATGCAATCGAGCAATAGCACAAGGACTAGGGCTAAAAAAAATCCAGGATTATTTCAGAGAGCTTCCATAGGATGTATCTTCATGAATTAAAACAATCATGCCGGAAACTCAAGTCATTAACAATATATAGACATTGGTCAAACTTGTGTGACATGCTCATTACAGTTTGCAATATTCAACTACCCCACCTTCCGAGCATATTCAGTCAACGATTCATCCTAGAAGACTAAATACCCGAGGTCGTCCGATCATATAAGGTCCATATGACCTTATTGTTCACACTAGACACTGCTAGTATGATTTCTGAGCCTTCCATGCCCCGAAAACCATCAAAAGAGGTGTCCCTGAGTGAAAAATAAACCTTTTCTGATCATCCCAAAATTTATGTGGGTGTGTAGGCATGATTATGGCGTCTATAAATCTGAATTTACAAGCCATCAATGCGTCCCATTGCAACGAAATAAGCCTGGTTATTAGACCCCAGAGAGGCCTGAATCATTGTACAGGACTTTGCTCGACCCCCAATTGATTTTTTTTAGTGTTCCTGTGAAGAGAATACATTCTTACTCGAAGAAGACGTGATGAAATGTTGCTGCGACAGAAAGGTAATCATTATTTTTGCTACAGGTAGCAATTGAGCAAAATCTCGACCAGAAAAAATGGTCCAGCTTTAATTTTTCATCCTAAATGTAATTTTTTCAAATAAGAATTGCTACCTGAAAGATTCCTGCAGAGCTATCCCACCGATGCGTCCGCATTGCGCAAAATCGTCGAGGATTCGGGGGGATCAATCCCAATTAGGTACGTGGATCATGTCAATCAGTGGCTGTACCGCTCATCTCACCTCACCCGCACGAGGCTCTTCAAGCCCAGTCCTCAGGTGCATTATGCCTCTGTTTGACGGTATTTTTGTTTCCTTACCCTGTAAAATGTATTGTACATATACACTGCGTATCCTACAATATTTTTTTTGCGATTTTTGAAGCAAATTTCGGCATCGTGGTTGGCATCGTCGCCAACTACGTCGAGGACATCTGATCGTTATTGATGGCGGCGCCAAGATGCTTGGATCACTAACTGTTTGCATCCATCAAATAGATCCATGGCAGCACAGCCGACCGATCAACCAGAGAGGGGCGAGGCGAGGATATGTGCCGCCTGCTCCCCAAAAGGGGAAGAGGAGAAGGTCATTGGCAACGGCACTAGTCGTGGATGGCTGGAGTCGTGGATTTACGGTCCAATTTCCCTGGCTAGTGCCATGACATGAGACAAATGATTAGTGACACAGGTGATAGAACACAGGTACGCACGCCGTGCTTCTGGGCCTGTTCTTGCAATAGGATTGAGCTCTTGCGTATCCAGTGAGCGGGGCAAGTGGGGATACTTGGGGGAATCCAAACAAAAATTTGAACCCAATTGCGTCAGCAATGGCGCAGGCTCGAGTCGAACGAGCTCCCTGCTGCGAAGTCTACTGCGATCACGGATGTCATGCAAGTGCGCCCCGCGCCTCTGGGCCTTTTCTCCTGTACATTCTGCCGAGTATTTACGTTGAACTGGGAGCAGGGCAAAGAGAAACACAAAGAGATAATTATGTATACTACAGTCTGTGCTTCAACCTCGCACTCCGGCGACTCGACTCGACTGTCCACAAAACAGCAACGAGGAAGAGGAGGTCAAATCAGGAGAGAAAACAGAACCTACCTCCTCATGGCCCAGGCTCGAGTCGAATGAGCTCCCTGCTGTATACACTCTTTTTGATGATGGAATACAAGTGCACACCCCGCGCTTCTGGACCCGTTCTTACATAGATTTGACAGACGAATACTGAGTTGAGCAAGTGCGAACGGTAGAAAAAGTCGTTTAATACAGCTGGTACACGGCTCAGGCTCGAGCGAATCGAACGAGCTCTTTGCAGAGTTTACTTCGACGGATAATGGATTGCAGGTGCGCACACTGCGCTTCTGGGACGGTTCTTATATAGAATCGAGTCCTGTCATCTGGCATATACGGTGAGTTGAGCAAGTGGGAGCTACTTGGGTGGAATCAAAAAATGATCTGATACAGAGACATGGCCCAGGCTCGAGTCGAACGAGCTCCCTGCAGTATACACTTCCATACAGAAACTATAGGACACAGGTACACCCCGTGCTTCTGGGCCCTTTTCCCGTAGTTGGGTTGTAGCTAAGGGGGTGAGGGGTAGACATATAAAAGAGTGGCAGATACCACATATTCGTGGGTGGTAGCGTCAGGGCCACAGTAGCCCTACCGGATGCAGTACTTGTGCTGTGCAAGCGGGGAGATACTTGCATGGAACAAAAAAAAAACTCATACCCACGGCACCGAGCATGGCCCAGGCTCGAGTCGAACGAGCTTCCTGCAGAAGCTTCTGAATCCAGCTCTCTAACGGATCGTGGCAGGTGCGTCCTACGCCTCTGGGCCTGTTCAGTTGAACGCGGGGGGGCTCCATGCTTCTGTGTCTTTCTTGCCTAATATCAAACTGATATCGGGGAATTAAGACTTTGGACAATTGACAATGTCATCTCGAACAAGCTCCGTGCAACATTTATCCAAATTTAAATGTGAGCACAATGTACATTGTACGAGAAGTTTTTTGTAAATGGCCCAAGCTCGAGTCGAACGAGCCTCCTGCAGAATTTACGTCAGAGTAGCAGTATAATAAATACAGGTGCATCCGGTGCATCCGGGCCTTTTTTTCTTCTTGAACTGAACTTGTACACATCGGTTGAACGTTGAGTTGTGATCATGCGGA
Organism: Mycena olivaceomarginata; assembly: GCA_029378375.1. NCBI lineage: Eukaryota > Fungi > Basidiomycota > Agaricomycetes > Agaricales > Mycenaceae > Mycena > Mycena olivaceomarginata. The sequence continues at coordinate 37,190 of JARKIC010000202.1, read as the reverse complement.
TGTGCACTTGTGTTTGTGCCATCAGCGCGTTATTGACGCGTTGTTGTATACACTTTGCGCCTTGACGTAAACAATCGCCGTCCCGTGACCTCTTACAAGGTTCGTCTTCTCCACCACCCACCCCGCCCGCTGCACGGCATAGACCTGGTCTATACCCAGGTAAGCAAGGAATTATATTCAGATATATTATCTCACTCTTGTTCCAGGTAAAATCCCGGGGTACGCATTCAAAATATCTCGGCGTGGCACGTTTCTCTGACTCTGCATATTTCCCCTCGCTGACTCGGGATCCCTCAGAAACTCGCTGATATAGGTCTATTCCTCGCTGTCAGCATTCTGGTTTGCAAAGGGACGCGTATTCGCCGACCAAGCGGTCTTCTTTGTCGCTCTAGCCTTCTCAAGCTTTTCGATACATTACTGCGAAGCCATCTAGGTACGTCCTTCATCTCCAACGGCAACGGCAACCTTACTTACGCCCGCCAGCCGCCCATGTCTCGCCTTCCGAGACCCCAGTCATCTCCGGACGCCAAGGGCTTCGTCCCGTCGCTGAAGCGTAAAATCATCCCGGAGGAGGACGACATCGAGGAACAGCCAGCCAAGAAGGGCCCCGCCTCTACCGGCTTCCGGCCCAAGCCCCTCCAGGCCTCGCGGAATGCTACCAACGCGATCGCGTCTGGCTCTACTACGTCTGCGTCCACATCATCGAAGCCGGCTGCTGCGAGCAAGCCCGCCGCTGTAATGCCCCGCCCTCTGACGCGCCCGCGCCCGCCCGTGGCCGCGCGCCCGACGTCCCGCGGCGCCAGCGCACCACCCGTCTCCACCGTTACCTGTGCGCAAGCCCTCCTCCTCGCGCGTCCCCGCCGCCTCCGCCGCCGCCCTGGGCAAACGCACCGCGTCGGGGGGCAGCGACCGCGACCGGCCGCAGCGCCGGACGTGATCACCAACCTCCACAAACGCCTCGCGACGCTCGAGTCCGCGCGCACGCAGGACACCGAGCGGCTCGCGTCGCTCCTCGAGTCCTCCTGCCGCCGCCGCCACTTCGTCCTCCTCGGCTGCAGCGTCCGCCGCTGTAGTAGTGGATGCACAGACGCAGGCGGAGCTCCTCGCGGCGCAGGCGCAGCTCGCCAGCACTACCGCGCAGCTGGGCAGTGCGACCGCGCAGCTGCTCTCCTTGCAAACCGAGTTCGGGGCGGCGCAGGGGGCGCTCCGCGCGCGCGAAGCCGCTGAGGCGGACGCACGGCGCGAGAACCTCGCGCTCAAAGCGGAAGTGCTTGCAGGGAAGACGGCGCTCGCGGCCGCGCAGGACGAGAGCTCCGAGCTCCGGCGGGCGCTTGCGCGCGAGCGCGAGGAGGGGGAGATCCGCGCAAGAAGGGGGGAGCGACTGCTGAGGGAGGCGAAGGACGATTTGGAAGAGTGCGAGGGGAAGCTCGCGAAAGTAAGGAAAGAGCTGGAGGGGGCGGTTAGCGGGGAGGTGGGGATGCAGGAGCGGTGTCGCGTTCTTGAGGGACGGGCGGAGCGCCTCGCTGGGGAGATCGCGCAATTGCAGGCCGAGAAGACTGCGTGGGCGGTGGAAAGGGCGGGGTGGGATGTGGAGCGGGAGGCGTGGGAGGTGGAGAAGCGGCGAGGGGAGGAGGAGCGGCGGAGCCTGCATGGGATGGTGATGGAGCTCAAGGGGAACATACGCGTGTTTTGCCGCGTAAGGCCGGTGTTGTCTGACGAGGAGGCGGGTGCGGAGATCGCGTACCCCGACGCGGGGCTGCCGTACCCGTCGGGGCAGAAGGAGATCGTGCTGAGCTCGACGGGGGCGGAGAGGGAGTGGGACGCGGGGATGGGAAATAAGGCGCGCAGGGAGGTGTGGGGGTTTGGGTTTGATCGGGTGGGTGGCGTCTCCCTCATCCTCCTTCTCCTGCTTGCTACTACGACGCTAACTAACGCCTCTCCATCGCAGGTCTTCACCCCCGCCTCGACGCAGGCGGACCTGTTCGCGGAGATCTCGCAGCTGGCGCAGAGCTGCACGGACGGATACAACGTGTGCATCTTTGCGTATGGGCAGACGGGGAGCGGGAAGAGCTGGACGATGGAGGGGGGTGGGGTGCGTGTTTTTTCCTGTGATTCTTTTGGCGATTCGGGTTTCCTTCCCTCGTGGAGAAGTAGGAGACGAAAACCTTCGCGCTTTGCACCTCCTGCGGAGAAGTAGAAGACGAAAGCCTTCGCTTCACTTGCTTCACGCGTTTCCTTCCCTTCGCACTTTCCGTCTTTTTCTGTCTCTCGCTGCTTTACTGACGGTGATTTTGCGCCCCGCAGACGGAAGAAACCCAGGGGATGATCCCGCGCGCGGTGGCGCAGGTGTTCCGCGTCGCGGAGGAGCTGAAGGACAAGGGGTGGACGTATACGATGGAGGGACAGTTTCTTGAGATTGTGAGTCGCTTTTCGTCGTTCCCCAGACCATCCCTCACGTCGTTCTTCACCGCTCGCTCCTTACTGACCATCCTTGCAGTACAACGAAACCATCACCGACCTCCTCTCGCCTCCCCCGGTCGCCGGCGACCCCCCGCGCAAGCACGAGATCCACCACCACCCCACCACACACCTCACGTCCGTCTCCGACGTCCTCACCCCCGCGCTCACCTCGCCCGCGCAGGTCCTCGCCCTCCTCGCGCAGGCGCAGGGCCGGCCGCCGCGTCGCCGCGACGCTCATGAACGAGCGCTCGTCGCGCTCGCACTCGGTGTTTACGCTGCGCATCCGCGGCGTGCAGGACGGCGCGAGCGGGGGCGAGGGTGTGCGGGTGGGGACGCTGAATCTGGTGGACCTGGCGGGGAGCGAGCGGCTGGCGACGCTCGGGCATGGGCTCGGCGCGAGCGTGGCGGGGGGTGCCGGGGGCGAGCGGCTGAAGGAGACGCAGAGCATTAATCGGAGTTTGAGCGCGCTGGGGAGACGTGGTCGCGGCGCTGGGGAGCGGGCCGGGCGCGCATGTGCCGTATCGGAACTCGAAGGTGCGGTTGTTTCTCCGCTGCTGGATCGAACGAGGGGCTGATTGAGTGTGCAGTTGACCTATTTGTTGCAAAATTCGTTGAGCGGGAACTCGAAAACGCTCATGGTGCTCAACCTGTCGCCGCTCGCCGCGCACTTGAATGAATCGCTGACATCTCTGCGGTTCGCGACCAAGGTGCGTCGCGTCGTGTCCATCATGGATGTATGTAGCTAATGGATGGATGGCTTGCAGGTAAACAACACAACGATCGGGACGGCCAAGAAGGTGCAGGTGCAGAACGGCAAGGCCTGATACATACATGTAGATCGATTGATTCTTCCCAAAATTCGAAGGACGAGACAGCATCGGACAAGTCGTGGTGTGGTTCCTTACCTTGTATCTTATCTACCCATCCCCCGCAGACAGACAGACGTGTATTTTGGTTACTATATTTTATTTCACTCTTCCTCTAGTATTCAAACGCCTTTTGAATGCATCACATTCCAATCCGAGGGCGAGCTACAAACTGAAGAGGTGATTTTCTCGTTCCCTGTATCTGGCACCATGTATTTCGTTTCACTCTTGCCCTAGAATTCGACGCATCCAATTCGCTCCCACCGCACTACCCCGCTATCCGGAAGCCAAAGACGCGTTCAAAGAATGCGAGTTGGCGCTCCTGGACCGCTCGTATAGCTCGCGGCGCGCCGGAAACCGTGTCCTTCGTTCTCGAAGCGGAGGTATTCGACCTGGACCGCCGTGTTTCTTGATCTCGGCCACGATGGCGTCGGTTTGCGAGACCGGTATGACGACGTCTTGGGATCCGTGCGCAAGCTATGTACACGGGTACGGTGAGTGGACATCCAAGAACGTACGATAGAAAATATTTCACCAAGACGGGGGTTTTGATCTTCTCGGCATGGAACAGCGGCGACCGCGCTCTGTAGACCTCAGGGACCTCCTCTGGAGAACCTCCGAGGAGCAACGCCGGGTAGAAGAGCTGCAGCTTTGGTGATTTGTAGTACAGCTCTGCGACGTCGCACACGGAGGATTGCGAGCAACCGGCTGCGTAGAAGTCGGGAAAGTTGATCAGGGACATGAGGACGGAGGGACCGCCTGGGGTGTGCATGCTTTTAAGGCTAGGCGAGGGACGAGGAAGGAATGGCAATGACGGACCTGCGCCCGTAATCACGACACGGTCGAGGTCGATGAGGCCTTTGTCCGCTGTTTGACGAGTCGCTTCGACACATTCTTGGACATCCAACTGTGCAGCCTTTCCGTCCAGTCGTTCCCTGGGATCTGCATCAGCCCTATACGTGCACGAAATTATGGATTCGAATACATGTATCGGCGTCCGTAACCGGTGGATCCGCTGTACATCACGTCGAGCCTGCGAGAATTGAGGGTTAGTGAAGGGTTTACACACGATTGACCAGACGACTGACCATGCCCATCCACGGGATGTGTAGAGAATACGCTCCCACAAAAACTGCGGTGACATTCGGGATGTTGGGCCGGAATGAAAGTGCATCACGCAAGGGGGCTTCTCATTTGGAGGACCAGCGATTGCCGGATGAGTGGGCGGAAAGAAAAGCGCATGGATGTCGCGCGCGCGAGAATCCGGACAGCACGAGCGGTTCGGGTCGCGGAGCGAAGCCGTCTGGGACGGGGGTGTTGGATGAAGAGGCAAGCACTTCGAACGTCGGAGATCCGTGATGCAGCGTCATTTTGATAATGGACTCCCCGCGGTCGATCTTAGACCCGACAAAGACCACCTGGTTGGAACGAACGCACTTTACGTATTTTATGTCGACGAACGGGGAGGGCAATTCTTCGAATGTCCCGCTCGAAATGCGAACGACAATCAACGATGCAAATCCTTTCCTGCCAACCACACATAGAAGATGGTCATCATCGAGAATGGCGTACGAGGACATCCCGAGACCCCACATCGCCTCCGCGAACTCGGCCAGGATAGGTTGCTTCAGAATGGATCGAGTTTCGCCGTCTAGTAGGAAATGGATCCAAGGCTGAATCCAACCAGATGCGTCGTGCACGAATAAGATTCTGTTGTCGTCGAGCCAAAGAGCCTGCTGCGCCACATAATGAGGTTCTCCCGCAACAATATTCTCGTTGGAGATCAACATGTGCCCATCTTCTGAAATGTGAACGTCGCCGACGACAAGTTGAGTGGACCGGAAAGGCATGTCAGGATGATTCCACCGCAACCAGGCCAGCTTTGTCCCGCTAGGGTTGAACACCGGATTAGCATAAAAGTCCCAGCCTTCAGAGACGACGGTTGAGACTCCGGTTTTCATGTTGAGAGAAACAACGGTGTCTATGACATTTGCGGGCTCGGAATTGCTGTGGTCCTCGCGTACTGCGATCATGAGGTTCGGGTAGGACGGATGGAGAGTCAAGTTTCCAAAGCGAAATTGCGCAGCGTCTACCAGAGAACACATCGCAATGAGCCGCCGCCCCCGCCAGAAAAGAAAGTTTCGACATACCTGGGGTGATTGCTGCAACATCCCCTCCTTCAACCTTGTAGATCCGAAAATCAGGGACATTTGTAAAGAAAGCGACGCCGTTTCGGATTGTGACTGGCGCGCCCCCGTATCCGTGAACTACCGACCTGGTTTCTGGTCAATTTTTGAACGGGGGCATGCTGATCACTTGCCTACAATTGTACTCAGTGTGAAGTACATCCTTCTTTTGAGCACTGTCAACCAATACACTTCGTCCTTCCGTCAGCCGTCTTTCTACATAATAGACTATTCCATCGGATGGGTCCACTGCAAGAGCCTCGTATGCAACTACCTAATTCGTCGTATGAGACAACTGTACCGAACGAAAGGACCTACGCACTTGGTCAGATATGACTTCTGGGCCCACAGGACTTGGCCATATGCCATATTTCCGAATGATTAGTCGGTCCTGCATAGAGGAGTGACTTGTGGGATGCAACGTAGGCGCTGCATCACGGTAACAGGAAGGACCATCGCTGGGGAAGGGAGGGAGGTGTCGTGTTCCGATTGGCTGGCGCTTGAACAATCATGTGCACTATTGTTCAACTTTCCAAGCTGAACAGTCCGTGGCAGGCGGTGATATGAAACCAAACTTACTCATGCCATTTACTCATGCCATGCTTATATTGGGCTGATTTTGTCTGGCTAGCGGCAATGTGACAGTTCCAGTGGCGTTATAAACGCAGCCAGTGTCGCACCTGTCAGGCTTTTAAAAGCTACAAGGGACTGGTCGGCCGCTTCGCGGCCTCCCATCCCCTCATGTGTGTTTAACAAAGTCATAGAGGGCAGATTAGCAGCAATATACCATTCAAAATGTTGCGGTGTACTTGGTTGAATTGAACTGTGTTTGATATTCAGCTCGGGGCTAGTAGTGGGAAGCAAGATAAATTATCAGAATTTGGCTAACAAATGACACAGAAGCACAACCCTTGATTAATTGACTCCCCTTCATTCCACTATAAAATATTTCAGTCTGTTTTTGTTCACCTTTCAAGCCTACCATTCAATTTCATCGGTAGAGAAGGTTGTCTCCCTCTGTATCTCTTCCCTAAAATGTCCACTGAATAAAAACTCTTCAGAAAATTCCCCCTGAACGCACTCGGGAAATTTCCACCTGCGTACATGTTCGCCACGGCCGCCTTTGTTTCAATGCGGTGAGAGCCATCTGTCAATGTTAGCGCCAGGGCAGTGTCTGTCAAAGTTTGTTATAAGGGTGACCTCAAGTGCCGAGAATGCCGGATGATGATTGCCTGTGGGCCGGCGAGAAAGATAGCTCGGGAGCCTGACGGTCAATGGTAGAGAGCTGCTACGGTGTACGGCATCAGTGGAGATTCGGCTGAGTTTAAAAAGCAGACGGACGAACAGGCTTAATTTTATAAAGAGGGAGATAAAGAGGGAGAAACAGCAACCGACCTCTGATGCCGATCGCGGGTTGCAAATGGCGCCATTGCATTTCCATCACTCCAGCTGTCTACGCGGCCCCGCCCTAATCCAATGTTTACCCTGACTCAAATAGCTATGATATTCGACTCTTTGCAATGAACGTACGTACGTCAAACATTAAAACATTCAATATAACGAACTCAGGGGTATCAGTTCAGATATAGGCTACCGAATTGTCTGTTTCTGAGAGAAAACGGGGCTTGGTAGGATACAGTACTTTTATTCGGGATCAACCTCTATCTCGGCCGGCACGACTTTGTTGAGCGAGTTCGAGGAAGGCCCAGAGGTATATCCGTCAGATCCAGAATCCGGGTTTGACCCCGCTCCTTCTGTGGCTGTTGTTTCTGCCGTGGAAGCAAACTGTAGGCCAGAACTTGGGGAGGTCCATTCTTGGTTTCTACGTGCGCGACCGGCAGAGATCCGCAATATGAGCAGGGTCGGTGCTATGCCCTACAGTCATTTGAATGCCTTGGGTTGAGCTTTTTTGTTAAGAATGAGTATGGACGTACAGCAATCTGGGCATGAATGTTTTGAAGATAATTTTGCTTCGGGCTTTTCATTGCCAGGAGGACCACGAACACGAAAAGGCTGGCGGCGTACAAGGCGGAGGATTCAATCAGGATTTCCAGCACCGGGGCCACGTCGGAAGAGACATTCTTGATTCCGCGTTTGGCTGCACATCTCTGGACGTACGCGATCCGCCATACGATGAGACCAGTCGTGTATAAAGTTACAGCAAGCGATAAAGAGAGGAATGGAGTGCTGAAGCGAATCAGAGGGGCAAGACGGAGTGCCGAGGTAGAATTTGGATTGGAAGCAACGGCAATTTGGCCCGCAAGTCCAAGACCGGCGCAAACTGAAGCAAAGAAATGTTGAGGCGACGAATACAGATACACTACAATAGCCACTAACCTGTTCCACCGATTGCCGCCAAAACCGGGAAAATTACAACGAGCCATGAACGACCCCAGACAGTCCAGCATCTCCAGACCTAACCAGAACTCAGCCAGATGATTTGAGTTACGCCAACCGGGAAACACACCATGATCATGTCTGCCAACAAAAAGCTGAGGAAACTGGCAACCAAGGCCAATATCTTCAGTTGCAAATTGGGATGCGTCAGAGCAGTAAGGAGAGCAGGAGATGTTCCGTGGTTCTGAAAGGCGGCCATAATTGCCTGCCACGCTACAGCCGAATGGATGGTAGCGCATGAATACAAGATCAGCATGATCGCCATCCACAGCTCCCTGCGGCGGTTCTTGGGAGCAATCCCTATTCAGCGAATGTTTGTATTAGAACACCGACTGTCTCAATCGAGCACATTCGACTCACATACGGTCCCGATGGAAAATATAAACAGGCAGGTATACAGCCCTTTATGTGCAGATTAATTATATCGATAGAGCGAAAGCACTGTAAGCACCATTAAGGAATATCTCGATGATAGGGCTGTTGAGCGGCAGTTGCTGTAAAAGCGCAGCTGCCTGTGCGGGAGTCGGAGGCGGAGCCATGGTGGAAGAGGGCAAGACTAGGGAGTGGATTACAGCTGAGAGATGATAGCAATGATAGAATTCAGATGCATTCAATACCCAGCGGCAACGTCATATAAACTGCGGGACACTTGCAAGATGGCCGGCCTGCTAGGATGGTTACCAATGATCCCATGGTCGGTGGTAGGAATCTATTGGGTGAGAGAAGCCTTCTAAAGGCGCTCAGTTATATTTTCCCACCTTGCTTCCGCCTTTTCGATGATAATGCGGCATGAAGGTTTGGTTTTCAATATAGACAGGCGCTCAGTTATAAATATTTTCCGCATATGCCCAATGTCGCGAACAAGAAATGCAACGGGTCGTAAAAGACCAGAAGTTGAATGTTTATGCTCGCCATGACATCTACAAGGGTCAGAGTTATTTCTTTTGCTGTCCTTGTATGCGGAACTCATCACAGAACGATTTATACCGTGATAGTGTTGGAACGGTTATTCTGGCCTCAACAGCACCTCCTCCGAGTCCTCGCTCGTCTAGCTTCGGATTGCGGTGCGAGCCTAAATGAAATACAGAGCGTGTCATTTTGGAAACGGCGGCTACCAGAATGATAATTGTGACTCACGAATAAATAGCGCGCGTCCTTTAAAAAGGTGTTCTCCTGGGTGTCTTACAATATTCCACTCCTCACCACCTCAGTATTACCATCGCCGATGTCCTTGTTACTCGCCTTGACTCTTGGATGCCTGACCGCAGGTGAACCACAATTTCAACAACGAATCTCAGAGAGAACTGATCGCAGAATTGCAAGCTTCCCTCGGTCAATCGCATACTGTTTGCAACCCAGTCACCGGTCTCTGTTTTGAACAATTCTTCGTAAGGGGCTTCGATTTTTCCTCGTTGCAGGCACTCAAATGGCGTCCGGTGAAGAACTCCGCCCTCAATGTCACTGTCGGATTCGCATTGCCCCCGAAACAAAGCAAAAGATTTGCTAATGAGGTTCTCGTTCTCGGTATGTCCTATCTCCTCTGCCAATGGGTTTACACCATTCTCATCCTGACTCAGGTGTAAGTTTCGACTTCCGGACCAATTGAGGTGCATCCTGCTAAACTTAATTGAAGTCATTTCCTCTGCCTTATGGATTCGCTGGAGTCACCCTGGGCCAATCGGATAATGACGTCCGACGTGCCCAACAGGCTTCAGTAACGTAGGAATTTCGATATCATGCAGAGCTGCATTTATTTTTCTTTGGGTTTCAGACTCGCCTGGTATTCGGCCTTTGAGACAGCAAAAGCAGCCGCGAATACTCCGTTCTCGACTGACTACTGTCGTGGCGAGATATCCAGTCTGGGGTAAGCGGGCGCTTCCATGTTTTATTGAAACAAATCGATAAACCCGTTCTTCAGGTCCAACCACACCTTGACTCCCCTCATCGCGGCACCCGTTGTTACAACATTCTCGCCTCTCACAACGTGGGGTAACGGGGGCGCTCAATTTATCTTTCGCTGCCGAAACTGTAACATTGTCACGGAATACTTGGCGAAGCACGACAAAGCGAAATTGACAACAGTGATTTCCACATCCTACCCGGTGTACATCGACAGCACCTGGACCCTGGCTAATCTATCTTTGGCTGGGTCTCAGCATCAGCAATTCACGCTGGATACCAAGGCGGCCCGTTTTGCGAATTACTCTTCGATTCTGTCGGCGGCGGGCCTTCTTTGAGCTTACCATCTGTTGGATTCAACTGATGTAATGTAGAATGGACTTTTATCTCCTTTTGATTTCTTAGTTACCTTTTTGATTGTCACGAGCCTCGTTCATGAACAATTGCGTAAAACGGTGCGAGAATCGAGAGCGTTGTGCAGCGTCCTTGAAGTAGTGGTTTTCACGTCAGAGCGCTATAATGTCGAAGTTCGCGTTTGGATCGACGCGACTTCAATCAAGTTCGTACGGCACGTGATCGCGTCGTATTACGATCTGGTAAACAGACGCCGCGGCACTCGAGGCAGGGAAATGGCAGGACACGAAGCCTTGTTCCGCTGCGTAACCATCCCCGAACATAATATTCTGGAGACTGCGAGGGTTACCATCGGTCCCAAGCCTATGGATGGATAGCATACTTAAGGTATGACGGTTATTATCGTTCTTTATTCTAGGTTCATGGATCAACTCATAGATCTCAGGATCAACCACCAGCATTCAAGAATCTCCCGACCGCATTTGCGGCTCAAGACGCCATCAGACCGAATTAGGCCACCCGTTATCACACGACAAGTCCGCTGACACCGCCCATCGCATCCCGCTCGCTGTGCAGCACAGCGAGCTCAGAATCTCAGCCACCCACAGGAAGAAAATACACCAAAATCTTCACAGATACCATGAGGGTTGGAAGGAGATCAATTGCTCAAATCTACGTCTTTGGTAACACCCACTCTGCAGGGCAGGGATCCATCGAGAGCAGCAATGTAGAGACAAGAATGTGTGCTTATCTTAGCTGGATATATATAACTTTCAGCCATTAAGGAAGATAAGCCAAAGTTACAGGCTCTCAAATATTTTCGTGAATTTACGCGCATAGGGGAGTGAGATCGCGCGAATTCGTTGTATGCGTCGGCGAGCGGGATTCGTGACGGTGATGGCGGTTGCCGTGCGATCAGTACAAAAGGGCGCCCGATTCAGCCTGTCAAAAGGTGAAGAAAGGCCCCAAAAGTTGAACTTCTTTGCACCGGTCGGGATGCTCCAAAAGCTTGATTTCGGAAGGGAATATGGGCCAAAACCATGGACCTCAGCCATGAATCTAGAGTAAAGAACAAAATTAACGGTCATACTAAGGCCTTTACACACCGACTCCCAAAAGCCAACCGTGTCCATTGAACATTCTAGCTGGATTCTCCTTCGAGTTTAAACTAAAGGATCAGATTACATTTAATCTTTCCCAACTTTTCCTCCCGCTTTTATGGTGAAATTTTGAACTTTCCCAACATACTGGTGTGCTTTCACTTTCCCAACTTTCTTCCTCCTAAGTTCAAACTTTCCCAACTTTTATTGATTGACACGAACTTTCCCAACTTTTTCAGGGCCGAAAACTTTCCCAACTTTTATGTGACTCATTCTTTGTTTTTTTATTCAGTCGATCGAAGCCTGCAACTACGTACACTGAGAATCAGTACAAGATGGACCTACGCTTCGCTCCGGTATTCAGAAGTGTGAGAGCAACAAAGCCACAATTTCTCTTGCTGTATATACTATCTATGACTAGGATCCTGGCCACACTAGGTTCCTGGCCACTTGTCAATTATAGGCCTGTATGCTTATGTATTTGGCATTTTTGTGCTTGAAGGGTGGAATACAACCTATGTTGCCCGTTCATGTTGATTTTCAGCCAAAAGCGATGAGTTGATGTTAAGCGGTGGCGCGGTTAATGTCGGGCCGCAGGGTGAGAAAATCAATTTATTATCTCCGAGCGGCCATTCCGCTCCTTTTTCCACCAATTCTTTGTCAATCTGCGACTTTGGAGGCTCGTTCTTTTCACCTGATTTTGAGCCTCTCTCTAGGTATGTAAAGTTCTCTCTGTCCTCACCCTTTCAGTGTTAAACTCCCGTACATGATTGTCACCCTGAGCCTGAAGACTACATCCGAACAACCTTTATATCGAACGACCCTTTGACGCTCCGAGTCCAAAACTTGGCGTGGTCCACCTTGATAGGTAAACCTTCAATTTGAGCATATTCCGGAATTTTACCTCCCTTATTCCTTCCTCAAGGCGTTCAGTACACCATAGTCACCCTATTGTTGGTGGGTTCAAAATCTAAATGTCGGGTTCTCTGGAGCATGGAGCAAGAGTAGAACAGCGGGTCCGGATATGTCAATTGACTTCTCATAAACCTGCCTGTGACTTATTTTAGCTCAATCTATTCTCTCACTGGCGCGCAGGCCTCGTTTAATTGGCAGCTTGGATCCCGCCTCTCATACCTGTCATTGGAAGCAGTTGGTTCCACCGTTTTCATAGATGGTATGTACTGTTTTAGTGTCTTAAATACATCACCTATGACCCTTCAACATTATTATACACCGCAAGTCTATCAACTTAGCCGGCAATACTGGATTTGCGGGGGTGGCCAGGTTCTGTGTCAATTGCCTTTTTGGGACCTCCGGCGGAAAAGAATTCGCCATGTACTCAAAACTCTGTCAAAGTGGGCAGAAATAGGCTCAAATTGTTCGCAGGATGTACGCCAGGCATATGGAATCATCAGATATTAGGGAAGTCCTCGGAAAAATCTGTTAAGAAGCCAAAACCTCTAAGGTGGCCAGGTTCCCAGCGCAATATAGTAACAGTACTGATTTCGAGCTCCTGTGTGGTGCTAGGCTTCAAGACAGAAAATAGGAAAAGGAAGTTTTATTCAATTGGAATGAAAAAATACAGGTATCAAATGTTTGGGGGTATTGAGTTAGAGAGGATTTCGGCAAGAACTGCAGGCAAGATGGAAAGCCATCAGCTGTCATAATGTGATGTGTTGGGGCAGGAAACAGAGAGGAGCGAGCAGCAGTGGATGACGAAGAGTCCAGAAGGGCGGAGAGGGCAGAATCTTGAGGCCAACATCTTGAAGAACCTTGAAGATTGTTACTTGCGATGAGCCCAACGAAAGGATTGTGTGCAGCCGGAGAAAAACAACAGAGAAGAACCCCGTATTTTGACGATGACCACTCGCGACCGGTGTGGAAACAACCCAGCATTGAAGTAACAGTTTTGAGTTGAACCCCTAGTAGTGTATCCCCTGCCCCAGCGGTAGAGAAGACCAAAATTGAATAATTCAAAGACGAGGGAAGTGGGCGGCGGTTTACCATTTACGGGATACGTGGCCTCTCAGCAGCATGATTAGAATCATGCTGCGCCATGGGCAGCAGTGACTGCAATCCACTGTTTCCTGTCAAGAAAAAAGCTGCGTGGGTCAGCTGTTTGATGAAAAGGTCGTGTTGAGAAGCGGAGCGAAGTCGTGGACAAAAGGGGTTAATTGAAGAGCAAGAGCTGAGGAAAACCAAAAGGAGAAATGTGACATGGGGATACAGCACAGTCAAACAAGCAAACCTGAAAGAACAGTTAATAAAAATTGAGGACAAATGGAGTTAATGCAAGAGGAAGAGCAGAGAGAACCCAGAAAGAGGATGAACATATGGAGAAATTGCACAGGTTTCATAGGATTTCGTTAAAGAACAGTTAATATAGCTAAGTGTCATAAATTGCCCGGGTACTACTTTTTTCACACGACGTGTCCATATGGATACAGACACATCTTAGCGGCACAGGACTCTCATGATGCCACCACGTGACCTTCTCACGGTTGAAACCCGGCCATGGATTCTAAAGCCACAGACTCGGGGAGTCTGTGCCACGGGATACAGAAGATGTTAGGGACTAGGAGCCCGTACAGATGGATCCTAGTCCCCGGACACACCATGGCTGATGCAGAAGCATACACAAAGTACAGAACTGGTTGCAAACCGATTAGGGTTTGAACCACTGGATACAATGACATTCAGGATTAGGAAACCCGAACGTCAGGTCTCCTAAGTCCTCCGACGCCACGGAAACAGACACAAAGGAGTCCAGGAGTATCAGCATTAACACTCCTTAATGCTGCGGTACAGGAACTGATCGTGATTGACCGTGATCGCTTTAATTTATTTGAAGCCTATATAAGCTCAGTAGAATCTCCATGTACAGTAGATTCTACCTCGTCTAATCTCAGGCTTCTACCTTGGCTTGACATAGGCATTGTCTCCACCCTGCCCCGCTTCCTCCACATCATACTACAGGTTGTATCCACGCCCCAGGTTGTATACCTGAGTGGATACCACACCCTCTTTGACTCGTTCCGGGTTCCGCCTCGCATCCTGACCTACAACATACGGCCTCCTAGGGAGGACACCATACGGTTGGTCTTACTGCTCGGGGAACACACGAGCTATTAGTGTCTATGGGGTTCATCCTGGTTGGGGTTCTCACCGGGTTACTCACTGTTTAGCCAACCCAGAGGCCATTGCTGGCACTCAGCCACAGATATCCTAGTTATGACGAGAGAGCAAAGAGAACAAATTGATATGACCGTCACATGGGTATTCCCCGAAAGGATATTCTTAGCTCTACTGCTCACCACCGCCGCGGTGGGTATGAGTGTAAGCTTCAGTGTCAAATGCGGTGGGTGTAGGCACAGTCATTGGATTTCCTCTGGTTCAATCTGCGATACTGTACGTGCACACGGGCCTCGTCGACTCTGGTTCTACATCTTCCCTCATTTGTTCGGTAACTCGCGAAAATAATTGCCCCTCAAGTATGAGGACAGCAACTGGGCGACCCCCATATCAAGTGACACTTTGACCATCTGTGTCCAGCAATTGTCAAGGTCCATCCTTATATGTAAGCCTTCAATTTAGAGTGTATCCCATAATTTTATCCTGTTAATACCTCCCTCTGGCTGTGCTGATCACCATTTCTGCCAAATATTTGTCATATCAAAGTTCAAATGTCGGGTTCTCAGCAGCAGGACACAGATGTGTATTTGAAGGCTCAAGGGGGTTCATTAACTTCTTCTCAACATTTCTGCCACTTATTTTGACCAACCAAGCCCTCCGACTGGTGCACTGGCTTCATCTGTCCAGGAAGGCCCATCCCTGTGGTTACAGCCCACATTAGAACCATTTTGTGCCCCCATTTTTATTGGACACAAGTGCTCACTGGCACTTCGCACCAGCTCCCACTTGCTGGATGTAATTAAAATAAGAACATTGATCTGAGCTGCCGGTGAAACGGCGTAACATAAATGCACCGCATCTAGTGCTAATTTTGCGATTCCTATGACCAGTATTTATACAACGGGAAGCAGCTAGCATTTCTGTTGTTACTAGCAAACTAGCTAGTACACAGACCACTTGTTAGGTGATACAAAGGAGAGTCAGAGCGAGCCCTAACTGCTGACTGTAGCGCGAGACTGCACTAGTGTGACGCGCTAGCTGCTAGTCGAGTGTACAAACCACCAGGGGTTAAACCACAGCCTAAACATTCACTGAGACGAGACCTAGGAGACTCTAGTAGTTGAGAGATGATGTGCTAAGGGAGCTAGCGATATTCTAGTGGACTGGAATCAACGATGGATGTATAGCTAGGAGACAGTGCTTTGAGCTAGTTCACTCAGCACAGGTCTAGGCTCTACTATCTAATCTCTAGATAAAGGCCTAAGGCAGTGCCAGGCAGAGAGATCCGGCTAGGACCAGCTAGGACCGTAAAGATACGATGCTATGGACACATGAGAGATGTGAAACGATAGCTAGGGCCTAATACAGGCAGCTAGCTCGAGTGGAATAGCAGGAAGGCTATTGGTGCGGAGCTACAGGCGATCATCGATGCTCTGACACATAGAGCTGACCTAGGCAACCAGTGGTAACACTGGGTCGTCTAAAAGGCAGATAGATCGACGCTCTGACACATAGAGCTGACCTATGGTGTTGGTTGCAACTCTAGGTTGTCTAGATGCGATAGATCGACGCTCTGACAAACAGGGATGACCTATGATGTTGGTTGCAACCCCAGGTTGTCTAGATGCGATGGATCGACACTCTGACAAACAGGGATGACCTGTGATGTTGGTTGCAACCCCAGGTTGTCTAGATGCGATGGATCGACGCTCTGACAAACAGGGATGACCTATGATGTTGGTTGCAACCCCAGGTTGTCTAGAATGCGATGGATCGCCACTCTGACACAGAGAGATGACCCAGAACACCAGCTGTAATATTGGGTTGTCTAGATGCGATGGATCGGCATTCTGACACAGAACGATGACCTAGAACACTAGCTGTAAACCCAAGTGACTAGGTGCGATCCTTGGCTATAGATGATGTGCCCAGAATCTGAAATATACCCACAAATAGGCTGCTAGCTCGTCAGCGAGGCTGATCTAGCATGTCACAGGATGGCTCTGAAACGAAATGGCAGTCATCTTATTGGCTGTTCATCTTGAACCACCTCATATTGCTTATTATTGTATTATTCAGCTCGCTTTTCACATGTATTTGGAACCTAGTAGTATAAAGGGAGCACAGGAGCAACTAGCACCTCAGATTAGCACTCCCTGGTTGAGTATGAAGCTGGTGCAGGTGGTCTCTAATAGAGATTACACCCCAGTTTTGTGCGACACTAGTGGAGGTGGTCTCAGGTTGCTAGTGAAGTTTGTAATGCACTTCACTGATAGTAGTCTTTATTGGAATTAGAAACTGTTGGCTCTGGAACATGGAGTGATTAAGTTGAGGATTTTGTGTTGTTGGTTCTAGCAGACCTTTGTTGGTTCTAGCAGACCTCCACATATAAAATAAGGGTGTTCTCTTTGAGACCCAGCTTCAGTTGCGCTAGTGACTTTGCCTTCACCCCAACAAGACGGAAGCTCTGTTGTAGTGTGTTGGATCGCTTGCTAGGTGATTGTGTGTTGACTTGAGCCCCGCTAAGATAAAGACGAACTAGGGTGTTCTCTTTGAGACCCAGCTGCAGTTTGCGCTAGTGACTTTGCCTTCACCCCGACAAGACGGAAGCTCTGCCGTAGTGTGTTGGATCACTTGTTAGGTGGATTGTGTGTTGACTCGATCCCTATAAAGAAGAAGACGGACTAGGTGCCCCCACCTCTAGTTTGGCTATAACTTGTCAGTTACTTCACCTTCACCCCGATATAGACGGAAGCTCTGTCGTAGTGTGTTGGGTCGCTAGCTGGACGCTTGTAGTGAACTAGTGCCGATAAAAGCGGAAAGGTTCCTGTTCTTGGTTAAGGAATAGGTCGGCGGTCAAGGAGAGTCTTGCCGTTTGAGGATTGAAGTCCATTTGTTGTTAGCCTCAGTAGTCTTTGGGGCTGCCCTTAGCAAGGATTTTCACAAACCTACATACTCTGCCCTGGTGTTCTTGACCTAGCGGTCCAGCCATCTTGTATCCACCCCATATAAACACACCCCCGGACCATCCCTAGGTTCCTAGCAGTGTTGTTGTTGGTGGTTGCATATTGCTAGTACGTTGTAGAGTGTGTTGTTGGAAGCCTATAAATCAAACTTGTGTTTGTTCAAACCTGCTGGTCGCATACTACGGCCCGGACCCGAACTCACAAAGAGAAGCACTTATATCTTTGGAGGTAGATTGGTTGTGGTTGGTTGTTTTGGGTGTTTGTTCGCAATACCTATCAATTAGCTATTCCTAGTCATATAAGAAGTGCGCCGTTTCACCGGAATGATAGATTAAAAGCTGAGTTTAAAAAGGCTTCAGACGGACAGAATGGATAATGTTATAAAGAGGGCGATTTCTATGGGTTGTTATGTACAAAAAAGAACATTCATGGCCCTCACATTCAATCACACACTGAAAGACCACTGCGGCAGTCGGAAACCCCCAATTTGCACAGGTGGCCAGGTAGCTAGTCATTTCCCTTTTGGGAACTCCACCAGAGTAAAAATTATTGAGCGACGAATATGTACCCAAAATGGCCCCAAATAGGCTCAAACTGTTCCCAGGATGTGCGCGCGTCTTACAAGGTCCATGCAGCTTGCATGAAGTCCCCAAGACGGGTACCAACAGGCCAAAACTCCTGGGCGGCCAGGATCCCCCTCCTAGATAGTACATCCATGGCTTAGCTATACACAGATCCTCAATCTACATGGTTGTAGGCTTCAATTGATTTGATAAAAAAATTGAGCCATAGGAAAGTTAGGAAAGTTTTGCTGGTCAAAAAGTTGGGAAAATTTTGTGTCTGCGAAAAAGTTGGGAAAGTTTGAACATGCAAGAAAGAAAGCTGGAAAATTCTTGGGCCTGGCCAACGAAAGTTGGGAAAGTCAAAGCACACTAATAATTATAGCTACTTGCAAAATAGTTGGCGGTTTTGATCAAATAAACATCACTCAAACATCCCAGCTCGCGCGGGCCATAACTCGACGAATACTGCTTAGAATCCTATGATTATATAGGCAAATCGAACCGTCTCATCGAGCTCTAGAACGCCCCAGGGTCAATTTTGCGATATAGTGACCTCATCGTCGACCTCGCTGGTGGGGCTGTTTCTGGAGTGTGTGAGCCACAGCGATGGAGAATGTGGGGTTTCGGGTGGTTTGAGTGCTCGGTAGGGGTCTTATGGATGCTAGGGAGGGTGCCCCAAGATCTTTAAGGTATGTGTTCAAGTCAGACACTTGTACTGAGCCACCATCTCGTACTCACTCAATTCCCAGGTTATGCACTCACAATTTTTTGCCTCTCTTGCCTCTCCAGTCGAAATTCGTGCTCAGATGACAACAATAGGCTTCCTCCTTGGCCGAGGACACATGTGAGATAGACGCAGTGCAATTGGTGCAAGAGAATGGGTGTTCCATGATATTACATCTTATTTTATTTTATTCCGGCTGATAATGCTCACTATATGCATCTATTGATATAAATTATATCCTGAGAGTACAAAAATCGATTCTGGAGCTGTCTGTGTGTAGGTTTGAGCACAAAGCAGTCGTACAAAGAACGAGAGCATTCTGTGAAAAATTTGCATCATTTACCTCACGTTCAAGGAACATATCGCGGCCCAGAACACATGGGGCGCCTTCCCTAGCATCCATAAGACCCCTAACGAGCACTCAAACCACCCGGAAACCTGCATCCTCCATCGCTGTGGCTCAAACACTCCAGAAACAGCCCCACCAGCGAGGTCGACGATGAGGTCACTATATCGCAAAATTGACCCTGGGGCGTTCTAGAGCTCGATAAGACGGTTCGATTTGCCGATACAATCATAGGATTCTAAGTAGTATTCGTCGAGTTATGGCCCGCGCGAGCTGGGATGTTTGAGTGGTGTTTATTCAATCAAAAACGCGTGACCGCCAACTATTTTGCAAGTAGCAATAAGTTGGGAAAGCGCAGAACTTCACGAGAAAGTTGGGAAACTGCAAAAAAAAAAAAAGAGTGAAATATTAAATGTACATTTTGAATGCCATAGCAGTGTTTCGAGATAATTATCTAAGTCATTGCAACCAAGGTACATACATTGGGATAGTTCAGAATGTCCGGATTCTTACCCATCACTCCGAATTGCTGCTAAAAATGGATCTCATCAGGCCAGGCGCCAGTTAACCTTCCACCACTCATATTGGACTGAACACAAGGCCCGGGTTCACCGTATCAATAAAGCTGTTGAGATACATGGGGAAGTATGGGATCACAGAGTGTAGGGTGATATTATGCGCACGTGAGGGCAGGTTGAAGGCACCTATGTGGGAGCCCAGAGACCAGAAAAAGTCCGTGGAGATGGCGGATTTGGAGTCTTTGAGGAGGTGTGTGGGACAGGAGAAGTTCTTTTGGAACTGAGGCTGCAGGCAGGCTTGTCTGGCATGGTGGAAGGTGTCTCCACCAAGTACAATGAAAGAGGTGGGTGTAACATGCACAAGAGCAGTGAGATGTCCCGGAAGGTCCTATTCCGAGTTTATATCAATGTGCATCCGGTCCTGTTGACGTGGAAAGACTCACACCAGGCGTGTCCACAAGGTAGAAACTTCTGTCGCCGAAGGAGTCAATGGCCTTCAGGCCACTGAAGGTCAGTGTTGTGTTGGCAAAGTTCACTCTGTTGATGTTGTGACCGCTGATGAAATGTGATTGTCAACTGCGAAGTCAGAAGAGCACAATGTATAAAAACTCACATGAAAACACTTTCTTGAAAAGACACAGGGGGGGACTCTGGGAACGTTGTGAGGTCGGTGTCCGGACCAATTATGAGCTTAGTAGAGTTGGGAAATGTAGACATGTCGCCCTAAAGAAAATTTGTAGATGAACCTTTGGAGGAGACAAGGGACATATGACATGGTCAAAGTGCGCATGGCTGCAAGTGTAAGGTCAGCGTGACGGCATGTCAGAGTAATTCAGACTATTTACCTCCAAATAACTGTGTCTATGCTCATGAGGTTGATCCCTCTGTTTTGAAGCAATACTGTGATATCCTTGTAGGGCTCAAGTTGAGCAAACCCAGAGGAGAACACAGAAGCAAAGGCAGGATGAGTGTTCTCGGGATCTTTTCGTATCCTGAGATCGAACATGAGATGTTTCTGTGATGATTTGTGTTCAACGAGGAAGGAATACATGGGAAATATCGCAGATTTGTGTCCAGGGAGCACGGGGAGGATGAATGTGTGAGTTTCGTTCAAGATGGTCATATTTGCCACATTGAAAACCCTGACATCAACGGTCGCTTTCGAGGTGAGGATACCAAAGTCGCAGTACAATGGATACACATTCCCGACAAGAGATGCAGGCAGAAAGCTGGGGAGAAGACCCATTTTCCATGAGGTACAGAGAGTAAGGATCTTTGAGATAGAGGTAGAACTTGAAAAAAAGTGTGATTGAACATGTTGGGGGACTTCCGCCTTTTGTGTACGATGAAGTCCAGAAGGGGGTGCCTCTAATGTTGATAGGGCGTGTACCAAAACATGCATGAAAACACCAGTTTTTATTTCATTTTGAACCTATTAGCGGGCAGAAGTGAGGCATTAGATTATGAGCGTACACCCTCCCTGGGGTGGTAGGCTACCCTATTGATGACTGAAAGTCAGTGTAACAAATCAACTATGAAGGATTGAGTAGACTTGACAAGGCAGCCCAAAAGGCTGTTACGTCCTGACTATGATATCCTGCACTGAGCTATAGATGGTGGCAGTAAACCATTGTCTTATGCGCCAGAGGTGAAACATCAGGGAACTACTCAGAATTATTGACTTGCCACTTCAACGGCCTACTATTAAAACAAGATATACAAAGTCAGAATTGGTACAACCACATCAGGGCCAGCAGGGATATAGTGCCACTTGATTTTGTGTATAAGACCAACTGATTAGATTGGGATAAAGACATGTTACTGATTTAACCATTACTGTGGTTACTCGGGCAGATCTGACCAATAGAAAGATGCAGGCCTCGCATCAAGGATTGACTGATATGATTGATGAGGATTGGCACTACAGAATAGTGCCACACTATATTTCACTGGTCACTATACTGGTCTGCCAGTATAGTGCTGCGCTATATTGTCAATCCGCTTGATATGTACTATGAATTCCACTGAGCTTGTGAAGTACGGGACTGATACAGAAGTTGAATAGGAATTGACTAAGACTGACTTGACCAGTCAGCAATGACCAAGACTGACTTGCTCAGTCAGAAAGATGGAAACCAAGACAACTAAGCTGTCAGCAACGGCCCTTAGGTCAGCTGGACCATGTCCACACCAGACACAACAGCAGCCATCCCTAGGTGTTGAGAGAGAATCTGTCACCGCTTGAATAGCGCATGACCATGTGTCGAGGATCCAAGGGGAGGATGTGGCCAACCAGGCCAGCATCCATAGGTGGTGAGCAACCCATGCTGAAGAACCCGAAGATATTGCAGTGAGAGTACTGCAACTATGCACCAGACCCTAGTGAGAGGAACCCGCTCCAGGTGTCTCAAATAGGGGCTTCGGGTTCTGGATAGGGGGTTGGGGTTGCGTCCCAAGAACCCGAGGGGAGGACCCCGACTCAGGGGTACTCCGAACAGGGGTTCCAACTGGATCCAAGACTGAGGGGTGCCTGAGGGGAACTCAGGCAAACCAGTCTCTGTACAACCCTGCCAGGGAACTAGTGTGATGATCTCTTCCCCTTGGTAGGTAAGTGTCTCTCCTTGCTGCTACCTAACGGGCCAGATCCAGCACTGCTAGGTCGAGATCCCAAGGCAAGAGACAGAGAGTAGGAGTTCTGGTATTGTCGAGCAAAAGGGGAGCAAAGGCAAGACCAGAACAACGAGATGAGAACAAGAGCACTCCAGGCTCAAGTACAAGAACCAAGCAATCCAGCCAAAGTAAGGCCTGAGAATAGACGAGGTAGAATCTACTGTACAGGGAAGATTCTACCGAGTTTATATACCTTTCTACATAAATCAAATACGATTGCAATCGGTTACTGTATCCAACATTAAGGAACATTAATGCTGATGCTCCTAGTCCCTATGTGTTATCACCACAGCATCTAGGGGTCACCAAGGAGTCATGAGCATAAAGGAGTCAACAGGTGGCACCCAGGGGACACCTGTCACCATTCAGGAGTGTAGTCATCTTGGCAGGGATATCAGGAGTGAATATCCACCAACATAAAGGAGTGTAGTCATGACCCATTAGATATGGTCATCTGCATACAGGAGTCCGGGTTGCTAGCGCACAGAACCCGGGTTGCATGTGTATGGTGTCATGCCCTCGTTATATAGAGTCCCGGGTTACTGCGATAAGAACCCAGGTGGTAAAGTGGTGAGGAATCCATGTCTGCATGGATTCTGAATAAAGGTCCAAGGGATGTTCATGTCCCTGAGGGCCGAGTGAGTGTTGTGGGCCAGGGAATAACCCGATCAAAGACGGGTTATTCCCAAAAAGGAATGTGGTAGAATCCGAAAAAGGATATCTGTGATGCTGAGTCAGGGTGATTCATGACATAAGCACACCTTATGGTGTGCTAGAGAAATACATGTGGACTAGCCCCGGTAGCAGGTCATAATACCCATGATTGAGAATGTCTTCTATGCCATTGGCCATTCACTACTCGGGCTCCCACCTTTATTGTTCCTATTCATTCCGTCTATCTCCTTTACTTCTCTCTGAAATGTATAAAAGCCAGTTGTGTACTCTGTATTAGCCAGTAAACTATCCCCCAGATATACGGGCAATATAGTAGACTCTAGATTTGTGAAAGATATCAGATAGACTTGCAGACGCACAGAAAAGACTAAGAGATACGGACATCAAAAAGACTACCAATTGCATTGATATAAGAACCCCCGTTCAACCTGTACCAACTTGTCTCCTGTAGCAGCACTTTAGACCTCCAGGAATAAGACTTATTGTGCAAATAGAAGTGAAACCGCCGCCTTCAGTGTAACTGTCCACGCCCTAGTCCAGCGTCCACCTTCTGTGTAACTGCCCCCGTTTCGTTGATACCGCCGCCATTCGTGCAGTATTGGTTGATATTGAAGTAGTGTCTGTCTGTTGATAGTCTGCCCTACCTTCTGCTTCTTGGCTAGTTGCCAGTAGTATTAGGTTCTGCCACTCACAAAGAAACTGAAGACTTGAACAAGTCAAAGGTCTACTTGAGTCTTGATATTCTGTTAGCATGAAGTCCCTGCTACCTCAGCATAACCGTGCTTAAACCACATAGTTTGCTATTGAAACAGAGTCTTATAAAACCTTTGCACACCCTCTTGACAGGTGATACATACCCTACTTCTGTGATGGGTTCGTGTGAAGCACGAAGCTCTTCTCCTGGACTGGAAGACCAGAACGGAGCACGCTAGGTGCTCTACGTATATCAGTGGCTCGGACAGAGCCCATGAGCAGAGAAGGGGCGAGTCCTCACCCGTAGGCGGGACTCCAGCCCTAATTGCTGTGTTGTCATTGTAACCCCCGCTGGGACTCCTGCGACCTGGAGTAGGGAGCTGAGGGGAGCGGCAAGGCTCGGTGCCGAGTCGCTCGCTTCACGCTGCCCGTTGACTCTTTGTGAGCACGGAGGGTGGTGAGGTTTTGAGCAAGTATAATATGATTATCTAATACATCGTGGCAGTGTGTTCTGTGGAATACTGACTAAGCTACCTAGCTAGGTGAACACCTCTGAGTCGTTATAAGTGGACGGAATATCCACCTGTCACAACTTCCCCGAACACACACATGAGCATTAGGATCGAATTAGTGTTTTGTTTTGATTTTGGTTGGATTGTGATTAGTGACTAGCTCGCTTCACTCTCTAGTTGATTTCATTAGATTTTACGGCCACACCCTAGTGCACCATTTCAACGTGTCTGCAGGCGGCCGGCGCAGTCGCACTAGCCACTGAATCAGGACCGCAGCAAGATTCCCTTGCCTGTCAAGAGCTCTAGGAGGTCATAATTCCATCAATCACAAACACCCGAATTTGATGTGATCTGATCATCCCATTCTGCTATTGCCGGGATAACCGCATGACGCAAAACAGATTTGGAGCCAGCACCAAACTCACATTGCATCATCCACCAGCAAAGCTTTAGCCTTGAAACTTCTCAATTCTCAATCCACAATGCAGACCACTTTGATCGCTTTCAAAACATCCAAACTACCATCTCTTCTCTACTGCTAACAAGACAATGTAGGTGGCCAAAGATCGATAGGCCAGGTGTGTAAAAGAATACTGAGCATCTCAGGTCTGGCTAATGTCACACTGGCAGACAATTCTTTACATTTCTGTATATTACTGTGTTGCTACACTCAAATCCATCTCCATGCTCAAGCACATTTCTCTCCACCATCTCATTGTTTGTTTGTTCAAATCTTCTAGTCTGTCATCTTCCGCAAACAACATCGGATTGTGGGCCTGCGTGAAAAGTTGATTGTCGAAGTCTCGTAGCAGACAAATCGTTTCTCACCCTTGTCAGGGGAACCCCTGCTCCAGCCGCTTTTCTGGCCGCTCCTCTGGCCGCTTTCGCCCTTCTGGCCAGATCCCCTCCAGACACTTTTCTGTCCAATGTTCCGGACAGTTTTCTGTCCACCGCTCCAGATACTCCTGTGCCCATTCATCTGTCCGTCCAACCATCTGGGACATCTGTCCACTCTCACTGGCACGTGCTATGTGATCAGGCCCGAGATCACTGTAGATACCTCCGGACATGTGCTACTCAGTAGTTACTAATTAGTATATAAGGTTTCGCCTAGCATGGGAATCCCCATCCTTTCTTCTCTTCGGATTCCCCTACTAGGTGTGTAGTATTTCCGCTCCTGTATTCTAGTGCCTATATTTATACTTCGGATTCCCCCGCTAGTTTCCGTGCCCTGCACTGAGCTTAAGGTTGCCCTTACAGCCCTGAACTCCAGGAAAGTGCCACATATAAATTGAAGAGACTCAATTTCCCAGTCGGGGGCGACGCAATGTCCACCAAATCTGTCTGAAACACTTCAAAGATGATTCTGAGAAACTTCCCAAGATGATTCAACGAAACAGTGACCGCTGACCACACCATACTGACAAAAAGAAACACAAAACAAGTTCCTTACTACAGAATTGCCATGCTCATTCTTGAATTCAGTGTATGTAAAAAATGAGACCCCGTCAGGCAAGAGCTGTGCCGCCGGGGGCGGCGCTTTCTAGTGGAAAAAATGTGTGAATGATGGTGCAGCTGCCTTTCTATTGCTGCACACGTAATGGAGCTTAGTCATCGGCTGCCGAGCACTGCGCAGCTGCGATGTCCATCATGTTGGCAGCTGAAAAATTGCGGCTAGTTCCCAGTGGACAATAATATACGCGGAGGTAGCAACCGGCCCATCGGCACTGGACGGCATTGGCTGATGGCGACTGCCACTGCCGAGCACTGTGCTTCCACTGGGATCCGGTGGCGGACACTGGGATCTCGATTCCTCCCACTGGCTTCCACCGGATATCACTGGATTTTTTCTGTCCTCTCTCCACTGGCTTCCACTGTAATCTGTCAAGCCACGCTGGATTTCAATGGAAATGCTCAACGCCCGACCCACCAAATTCCAGCAGATTCCAACAGTTTTCAGTGTATTTGAATGGTTCTCACCGGCGCATACCGTCGTCCGCTCCGCTGATTTCCATCGGAATCCATCGGTGGAAGATAATGGGAATCAAAGAATCAAAGCACCCGTCGAAAGTGATCAAGGCGCTGTATGTATTGAACCGCCGTTGTATCTCAAAGAGGAAATTGGGCGACAATGACCAGACCGTCAAAGCAAAAATGGGTCACAACAACAATGAGCAGGATGGTGGTATTCCTTCAACCTATATAAACCCTGGTGAGATTTCCAATTTTCCTTGTCCTCTTTCAGTGACACGGTCCGCTGTCCCTCACACTGATGAAAAACCCCATCTTGAGCTACAGTCAGTTCTGGCGAAAACCACTGGAGCTCAGGGGCCGGAACAGATACAACGGTCCAGTGTATTCTGCTGGTGATTGGCAGATAACACCAAGACTATTGCACATGGAGATGAAACATGCATTCACTGTCCTCCAGCAGTCTACGGTGAGTTCCACCGGAAACCAGTGGTAGATGGAGGCGAAGTCGGTCCGGTGGGTTCCAGCAATGATCGATGATTACCAGCCAACTCAGTGTGCTACATGACAAACACTGTACGGCGGCGTCCGCCAGTACTAAGTAGCCACCGGTGGCCAGCGGCGGCCGCTAGCGAACTTCTTACCTCTGGGCATATTACTCCCAGTGGAACCGTTGCACTGATCTATGCGCGTCCAAGTTTGAATATTTTTGCAATGGACATAGGATCTGAGCAGTTTACAAGACTTCACAACGCAAGGATATACTATTTTTTATCAGGATCCTGGCCACCTAAGCATTCATGCTTGATTCATACTCCCTGCGGTGCACCTGCCCAAGCCCTATTAACTTATATTGAAGGCAGGCATCCTACGAAGAGTTCAAGTTCACTTCAACCAAATTATCTGAAGATTTGATGTTGCAGTGAATATCTTTCGGTGACAAGTTCAACATGACCAAATACCGGCTAGATGGCCACCCCGCAAAATAATCGGCGGAAGCACGGAGTGGGGGCCACATGTATCAGAAATCATATAGAGAGCATAGAGGTACAATTCTGGGCTACCGCATCCTACATACAAGTGATCTCTGAGGTCAAAATATCTACTTCTGACGAAAGGTGGACCCCAAAAATTGTGGTCCGTAACAGACTGAGCCTGTAACAAGGGGAAAAGTCCGTAGGGTCCAAAATTGCGAGGTAGAGTGTTTAATTAGAAGTGTTAGAGCATACTTGAACACCCAACTCCACCTCAAGGTCGTGACAGCTCGTCCAAAAATTCTGACTGTCAGCGACATCGAGAATGGGTGATTTGGGCGAAACAGCGGTGGCGCTAAGGGGTTTGAATGGAGAAAATCTTGGGATACATCTAGAAGAGTTCTATCACGAAGGAAGAAGCCGCATGCCAATCTCTGGACCGGTAGCACAATGGTGTCATCCAATATGAGGGTGGCCAGCAAGTGCACCTCAAAAATGTGACGCTGTCTGCTTGAGTGCGCCGAGAGGAGAAAATTGACATATCGGTGTCAAATGGCATGATTGATCACTGCCAGCAGCTAGAGAAGCAAGACGTGCCAAAGAACTTGCAAAACGACGAAGAACTGGTAGAGAAACGCTCAAGACAAGTCAGCGAGGCGGTGTAAACGTAAGGAATTGATGTTCCCACCCCTCGGTCCGAAGTCAGACATGCCATAACTTGGGATCAATCCATCATTTTGCCTTCAAATTTGGTCCACACTTGCATTACAGGTCGTATTTCATTCTCCATCCATGGCCCGTAGCAATTTTCAAACCCGGACTCTCTAGGTCCGAAGTGGCCAGCTAGATAGTGTGGCCAGGTAGGTGATAAAAGATAGTAAAACCTGCGCAGCCGAACTCGGCGCCCACAATGCTATTAGTATGGGTGAATATATGTACATGTTATAGACACATGAGATTGAGAGTACATTTTCTCCAGGAACTCCTCAATTCCTTTTCCCGAAAGGGTGGCCGTACGAATATGGCCACAAAAGATTGGCGGATTCAACCGCACAGTAACGGCCCTCGCTACCCTCCACTCTGTAGTAATTATGACCGGCAAGGACTGTAGCTCCTGACGTCCGGCTTCCTTGAGACTTGAACTCTCGGACAGCTTTGTCGATTTCTCGATGATGATACCTCTGTTACTTACAAAGTTGTTTCTGCAGGTGTCCTGCATAAATCGTTTTGGAAACGAAGGCATTATAACCGCATCCGATATGGGAAGCTTGTCGACCAAATCGAGGAAGCGATGCTGAATAAACATAATCGTTCGGGGTGTGCAGCAACGATAAGCATGGGACTGACCACCATATTACGCCCGTCCTCGTCATTTTCGATCTTGATGATTGGGCGCGCACCCCTGCCACTCCCTCCCGTTTGTGTGCTAGGCTTGTACCCGGCGACTACCGAGTTCACATTCATCTGGAGAGACAGCAGCTTGTGCAGCTGCTCCAGCACGGTGACATTGTTTCCCCCGACACTCCATCGACCTTCGTAAGCGCCCGCACACGAAAGTGCGACAAGCGACTGGTGATGGTGGGACAATGCGCTGAAAAACTTGTCTGCGAGCTGATCAGATTGCACTAGGTCTACGTCTTCGTCGTCCGTATTGACAATGGTGAGGCGTTCGAGTCCAGAGTATGAGGAAATGTACTCGGGGAGCCCCTCTACAACCATGTCGGTGTGAAGCTCAGACAGATGTATGCGCTCTGCGCGCTGGGTGTCCCACATTGCTGGATTTCCACTGAACAGCCAAAGGGACCGGAGAGATCGCAGATGAAGGATAGTGCCGTGATCTAATTGCAGGCCGTACCAAAATGGGCGGAGTTCAGTAAGCCGGAGGGGCTGTACGACACTGTAGAAGAGGTCAGCGAAGCCATGCAGGGGCGGATGGTTCCAATGATGATCTGTTGCGAGATGAAGAGCAGAAAGGTGTGGGTTGTTGCCAACCATATGGGATGCCGAATGGCAGAGCCCTCCTAATGACAGTGCATCGGACGATGTGAGAGTCAACTTTCGAAGATTAGTGATGCGATCAAAGGAGCAGTTGTAGTTTCTGGCAAAGCCAGATACATCAGATGCGAGTCGAAAGTCCTCCAGCAAAGCGAGGGAGCTCATGAAGCTGTGAACAGTTTCGACCGTCCACCGGAATTCATCGGGGCACGATGTGAATATCCATCTGGCCAGCGTTACTGCACGGTTCGAACGATTAGATGGCAAACTTACAGGACGGTTCGGACATTTTTGAGCGAATCCAGTGCCGGTCGAAGGGACTGCTCCAGCCGGCTTTCCGCCACCTGCAGCTCATCCGCATCAGCCCCGGCCGCAACGGCCGGAGAGAGGCGTTTGATTTTGAGCGTGTGCGCAAACTGTGACCACTGACTGTTCCCCGCAGCCAGTGCCTCCAGGTGCGAAAGTCCGAGTTCTAGCCGAGAGCTATGCACGTCCAGAACGAGGGTGCAACGGCAAAGTTAAGATTCCTGCACACCATTCGGAGTTGGCTGTGATCAGCAGGAACCTGAGAGGGCGTGTCAGCGGATGATGGTGATGGGGAACGGTAGTGTACCCAGTAAGTTATCTCTTTGAGCAATTCAAGGGACAAGTCGAGGAACGACATGGTGGTGTGCAACAGAGTCACTTTATGATCACATGGTCGCAATGATGGTATCATGCTGAGTCGGGATGCTATTAGTATGGTTGAACATCGTTCAGCCAAAGAAACGGTAAGATTCTCGTTTACTAATCGGGGCTTCTATCTGAGTCCTTCTTGCCAACTGTGGGACCAGGGATTCAAGAGTCCCTGCCCCCGAATTCAGCCAAGTTGCAAGTCGCAATTGAGTTGCAACTGAAAGATTCTATAAAGGATCCGCGGCTCGCGACGGGTGCTCGCTCCGAAGATTGCCGTCGGTCACGTGATCTGGGTGGCAGCGAGCCAGTGCCTTCAAATTCATCCAAATTTCTAGCAGCAGAGCCAATATCTCGCCAGATCATACTATTACAACATATAACTCACAATCTGGAGTATCTAAGAAATATACACCGGCATGACCAAGTTTGAGGCCGTTCTTTCCTTGCCATCAAAAATGTTCGCAGAATTTGTTCTTGTTTAGTGCACGGTTCAGCCCTCTCCACCTCACGTGCTTTAGTGGATAATTGCTCGCTTCGCTCGCAATCATGTATGCGATCGTCTCTCGACTTGGAAAACAACTGAGAAAAAATTACAAGTATGGTGAGCTGTCGACATCTGTAGTATCAACTGCAGAGAAGAGAGTCGGGTTGAGGATCACCAGGTGCTTGCCACCCACTGTGACTAAGTCGCTAAATGGCGTGGTCACGCGCCGTACCGAATCCAAAACAAATTGGCTCACCCATGTTCGCAGCTTACAACTCGGCGCGGAACTCCTGTTGCTGCCACCGGTTCGGCGTGGAAGCTTGAGTGAACCAGATCTTGGGCAGCCCTGAAAGGCTGAATGGGAAGTTTTTGCACCGTGGCAGCGAACGTTATACCTCTGGTGGTCAAGTAATTCATTACCGCTCCGAATACAGTCTGACTACCATTTCCCCATATCCACAAAAATGATTTGGATTTAATACACACACTCGTATTCTATGAAACAGTTGTCTCCTCCTCTGTGTGCTTCCAAAGCGCCGCCATAGCCTCCGGGGACCCATAATACTTTTTCGTCAGCCCAATATCAGCGCCATTGGCATCCGCGCGCGTGGCGCCCGGACCCGCCTTGAGCATAGCGTACAGCTGATGCTCTCCCGAATCGGTCACAGAGTAGGAGAATGGGGTAAGGAGGGGCATGAGAACATTAGCGATCCTCAGAGAAGCGGTATTCGACGCCTTGAGCAGACCCGAGCGCACCACTCCCGGGTAGGAGTGGACGAACGAGAGCCCCGGGTATCGTGCGGCGAAATCCTGCAGCGCAGTCAGAGTTGCTGGGAATGCAGAGGGTATGGGTAGGAAAACATTCTTACATTAACCATGATATCGTTGTATGACGGCGCAGTCGTGGCCGCGTTGCCGAGGCTGAACGTCTTCTTGAGGCCGAGGTCGTTGAGGTCGATCGCGGCGCCGTGGCCCGCCGCTAATACGGACATGACCTTCGCATCTTCACCTGCCTTGTGCGCCACCTCCAGCGAAGGTATCAAATCCCGTACAAAACGCCAGCGCCCGTAGTAATGTATAGCGAGCTTGCGGTCTATCCCCTCCTCGGTCTCGTTGCGGCCGTCCATCGTAAGCACACCCGCCGTCAGTGCGAGGAAGTTGATTTTCGGGAAGCGGGCACGGAGCTCGCCCGCCGTGCGCTGCACGTTCTTCATCAGCGAGATATCGCACTCGACAAACTCGTGCGTCACGCCAGGCGCAGTGGGTTTAGGGAAGGATGCAATGATAGCGGAGGCGGCGGCACGATTCCGTCCAACGATGACGATGTGGGCGTTCCCCTTGGTATGCCGCGCAAACGCCTCTGCCATGCCCTGGCCGATGCCCGAGGTCCCGCCCACAAAAATGGCCACAGGAGTATAAGACGGAGCGAATCCCGCGTTGAATGCGCGCACAGTGGAGAGGGAAGGCATGCTGGTAGCGTTGCGGTAGATGAGAAAGGAGATTATGGGGAGGACGATGGAGAGAATGAGAGAGGACTTCATGTCGCGTAAATGGCCATCACGGCCATGCCAGTGACGCGTTTTGTTGCCGGCGGCGACTCGGAGAGTCCCGGGCGATCAATCGGCAATGCATTTGGCCGAATGTTGAAAAATCTAGCACGCGTTGTAATCGGGTTCTGGGTTCTTGGCTCAAAGAGAATATGGCCGCCGTAGACTACCACCAAGCCATCCAAAACATCCAGCCGCCGACCTTCAAGCAGCTCTCCATAGTCTGAAAGAACCTCTTTGTTCCCCCATTTAGAACGATCCCATATTTCGTCGGCACCCATTCAAAATCAGCAATGCCCGCTGAATCAGCAATGCCCGTAAAATGTTGTGGTCATGCTTTGATTCCGATATTCAACCACCATCACAGAGTGCTCGATCGTGAGCGGCTCATCCTTCAGGTTTCTTATTCCTAGTTATAAGCAAGTTGTAAGTAATCCCGAAGCGATTCGAGAGTGTTAGCACATCGGATTTTGGATGCGCGGGGATACGCGCGGCGAGGCGCGGGTGGGGATCGGAACCGCCCGGAGTGGGGTTGCTGTATACTTAGTTGACAGGGTGGGGGGGGAAGACTTTTCTTCACCCGTTTGACGCTCGTGTACTCGACTGTACCGTAAAGGCGACAAACGACTACTTGTGGCTTGGAATTCGGTCCTCGTGGCACCTGGCTAACAGAAAAGATGACTGAAGTAACCGTCTCGGCCCTGACGAACTTGAAGTTTCGAGATCCATAGGAAGTCGGGGTCACCGTATATGAATGATTTCAGCGTCGTAGAGATGGTCATTGACAATGCATATTCCGCTTCGACTTCATGGGGAACTGGTCAGGGCAATTCGTTTAAATCCAAGACTTCTGGTTAGCCGCTTCGTTTTCTCGATCGCGTGTGCAATTGTTGTGAAGGGTTTAAAGTCAAGTTACAAAAATGGTGAGACTTGGATTTCTCTCCGTAACCAACTTCTCCAAGACAAAGAAACGGTATTCCACGCGGATCATCCTCTAGAAGTCCGTATTGAGATCGAAACCTCGGAGATGCCGATAAACGTTTCGAAGCAGTTTTCCGATCGCAGGATACGCCTTTCTTATCAACCTGAAGCACATCGTCATTGCGCCTTGCCCGAAGAAAACCACGAAGATCCCGTAAATCATCCCACATGGCATCGCCACGGCGAGAAAAAAACATATTGACCACCTCTGATTCGAATTCCATGTTGTGCGAGGGGCGTGCTGAGGAGAGGAGTGAGCTATATGAATTTGTCGTTGAGTCCAACTCGAAACTCACTAGTGAGCATCACTGTCACGCCGACGGGAGAGAGAGGAAGAATAACCCCATAAATATACATATTTGACCATGGACCGCCACGACAGTCTGAGCTACGAAACAAGGTGTCGTAGAACGGAGGGATCCGCACAGTGTTGTAAAGTCTGCGGAGTTGGGTACCGTAGGCCATCGACAGGGCTAGGGTTCCCAAACAATCAACATCTGGACTAGCAGTCCAGCGATCGCCACCAAGATGGCGTGGGCCACGGTCCAATGAATCGGATGAGGGAAAATCAAAGTCAACATCCCGTAGATGACTGGAAGGATGGTTGTTAACGGCCTGGCCACGCTGACACTTTGTTCTACTCCTCACCTGCCCAATAAATTTCCCCCAGACAGCGCTAGGAAAAATACCGTAATTCCAAAGCCGCACCCGTCTGACCAATCGGTCATGAAAAACCACGGTGCAATAGAAGGGTCCTCCTGTTCGACTATGGAAGACCCAGTATGATCTAGATTGATGCGCAAAATCAGTACTAAACACGCCTCAATAACCGCGGCGTGTGCATACATGAGCGCCCAGACGACACCGATCATCCAGTCCAAGTTGGTTGGCGGCCGCCGTTTCCCCGAGATATGTGGCAACAGCTTTGTATGTTCCCAGAACGAGCAGAAACGGAGGTATTGAGAATTCTCCAGGCCGTTATCTTCACGCGGGGACGTGGAGCCACCGCTGCTGGAGGCGGGGCGGTGTTGTCAGCATCTCTGAAACAAGGGCAAGTAAATCAACATCCATCGACATATCTGCCAGGAGACATTATACCCAGAAGAACTAGGCTTCCCATCGGATGTAAGAAAAGGAACACTCCAAGGGTAACGACTACCAGGATCTGACCAAGCCCTACTGAGGACCGCCGTGGCCGTAACCTTGACCGGATCCGTTTCGTTGTTCTGGAACATCGATGTGAAGATTTCCCAGATCGTCATTTTCCCCAAGCTCCTTTCATGCTCTGGAGCGTCAGCGACGTGATGGGAGTCTGATTTCTTCAAGAGACGAGATCAATGGAGGGTCAGCGACAAGGAGAGAGGGACGAGATATCTACCCAGGTGAACTGGAAGCGTCAGAATACGCCGCGGCCTGAGACTGAGCGTGTGCCATGGACAGCTGCCCCAGATCTATCTGTTCGTGAACTAACGTATCACTCCTCCGAGTCGTCAGTGGTTGGCTTGATGTTGATGCTGACATTGAATGAGGATTATGGGCGAATTTCTACGGCTGGTGTATTTGTTGAATAGTCCAATATGCTGTGGTGGATCTAGAGCCTTATGCAGTCCGTGGGATTTTATTCTCGTCATAGATCGGCGATCAGTGATGTCTGAACTCGGCCCATTGGCATCAATCGCGGCTGCTCCCATTCCACCATCGTCCAGCAGTGAGTCCAGCATGGCGTTGCTGATATGGGTCTCAAGAAACCTTTCACATTCGAAACATATATCTTCCTGGATTTCCACACGGTCCTACGTCCATGCCCCGGCCCCCGAGCGCGGTGAAAAGCGGCGGTACGTTATCATGTTTTCGAGTCCCATCTACTCGCCAAATTGAACAGAGGAGTACAGAAAATCCGTTGGCCGTCCAAGACTCAGTACCGCGATTTCCACCTTGAACCCAGCTTTCCTTGTTCCCAGCGACCACCTCGATCTATCGCATCGGAAATTCGCTCAAATATCCTTTGCGAAGTATTGGGCCTAGACACAGCTCAACTATGAGCAACTCAAGAAGACTGGTCCCAGTCCGTTTCCGCCCGCATGTACCGGATTCCTCCACTACTACCGAGATCAAGGTGCTGCGCCACTGGAAGGCAGCGTCCGTTTTCGTGTCACTTCACGGAATGCGCCGTCGTTGTTCCAGCATGGTTATGACTTGCTCTCACCGTCTGGACTTCCTTGGCAAGTCACTCTACCACAGGTTGCATGCCGCGCAGTATATGCTGGCATCCGTGATCAGCTGGTGGAGGAGAATCTGGTGACAATCGAACAGCTCTCGCAGTGCCTCGCCATCTTTGGCGATCGAGGCAGTATTAATCCGAGAACTACCTTATTTCGCATGGACCAGGAATTTCCTGTCGATTTCTCTGCGGCATCCAACGTCACTGCCGTTGGCCAAGCATTGTACTCCTTCAAAATGGAACATATGTTTCAGGCCTACGCCGGTAATAAACGCTGCTTTCCATGGGCCGGTATGCCGGTCCTTCGCCGACCCTGAATCACTCACTGATCAATGTCTTATCAGGTTCTGGTCTCGTCCGTTTCGA
The DNA here is from genome assembly GCA_029378375.1 of Mycena olivaceomarginata. Taxonomy (NCBI): domain Eukaryota; kingdom Fungi; phylum Basidiomycota; class Agaricomycetes; order Agaricales; family Mycenaceae; genus Mycena; species Mycena olivaceomarginata. Next base: position 1,915 of record JARKIC010000202.1, on the reverse strand, counting down.
GCCCTCGACTGACCCGCAGTATAGTCAGCGCCGAGTCGTCCACCTACGCATTACCAAAATCGTCACTCCCATCTCTCGGTCCACGCAGCTCCCCAGAGATCCTATATTGCTGTTGAAGCCTGAAGAAGGGCAGTTGCTGACTCGCTCTGGTCGTGCTGGACCACCTACACCTTGGGCTTGTGATATCGATCAGAAGGATACTACCAAAGCTATTGCTCTCCGAGTTTTATGGAATAACCCCAGATTCCGTAGTATCTAGCTTCGTCAGCACCCCAATGTCCAGGAGCTGCCTCTCTCCCAGATAACTGAGGGTGAGCATTATCTTCGACTGATAGTACATTACATTTTGAACCGATTCAGAGTTGAAACAGAGCGAAACACAGCTGACGGACTCATCGTGATTCCGGAGCAAAAACAGTTATGAGTCAAGGAAGGGCGGCAGCGTGACAAAAGTGCGGTCTATAATTGGCGGCAAAGGGGGGCAATGACGGTAGGGGGTGATACTGGTGGCACTTTTACCGCGCCCCAACTGCAGTGGCTACCTGGAAAAATCGCCAACAAAAAAAAAAAACAAGCGCCGAGCGGTTTGGAGTCCTCGGAGCTCCGAAGTCCCAAATCTGTCTTTTGCGAAACATTTGACATCTAAGGCAATTGAATGCTCGTGGAAGTTGACAAACCTGTTGGGCGCAAGTTCAATCCGAGTCGGATATTTTATGTAGAAGGCTCGCAAACACGAGTTCGAATAGCTCGAATACATTACTGAATTACCCGTGGCTCAGTAGATATGTAAATTAGACCCAATTGTAAGTTCCCAACATAAAATCAAAGAAGGCAATCAGTAATACCTCCTCATCCGCCTCACACAATTTGGACGAACCCATCTCGGTTATCAATCGGGCCAAGCCTCACCTTCTTCAAGGCTCCTTCCTTAATCTCACGTTCCTCCAATCCCTGGAACGTTTCATGCATTCCACCAGCCGACGCTGCCGCCATAAGCAACAACGGATCGTTGGGATCGAAGTTGGCGTGCTGAGTCGGGATTCCGTGGTTCCGATATTGGGCAAAGAGCACGATGAGGATGGAGGCGACAGCGACGAAAGTGCTGGGGATCAGAATGGCAGCGCTGCCTGCCTCGCGATAGTCCCAACCGAGGGATGTCGTCAATGCCGTGCCGATTATTGCCCGTGTCATGGTGGACGGAGGGTTACCGCCAAATGGCCCGCCCGCCCATGACATGTCAGTTTTCACACTGCCTGAAACCCGAGTTAAGCATGCGTGCGGTAAAAATATTTCACTTACCGTCCCCACAAATTTGACAACCCCGCGTATGTATGCTTCCTACGCTTGGAAGTCAGCGATGTCCTGGGTTTTATGAAAGGAGCAGCCATACCCAAAGTGTTGTCTCGGATAACGAGCTGCCCTTACTTTGACCTGTGAAGATGCTGGCCATGGAGTCCCCGACGACATTACGAATGCCACTTTGACCATATAGAAACACTCGGCTCAAGCAGTAAGCAGCGAGGTATGAAACCCCAGGTGGAGCAGGAGTAATCTGCGGATTCATCGGCTTGTCTTGGAGGTTCCTGTAGATGAACTGATTGGAGTAGGAGACAACATAGTCCAGGGTTTGAGGGGTCACAGTGCAGACCACAGATGCACCATTGGGCCTGTCGTACATGCCGTTACCATCAATAATCACAGCTTGAAGACGTGCACGTTAGTTAGAATGGCGAACATAGCGTGCGATGATCATACTGTATGTCGTTTTTCCAGAACTATCGGTGGCGGCACAGTCCAGGAAAAGTTTGTTTCATTTGTGCCGGTCAACGCGCCTGAAAAGGAGAGAGAGTAAGGAACTACATATGGGGAACAACCTCACCCGTATATGATCTTTGTCCATCGGCACAGAGAGTGG